>OY970834.1:31705512-32305512 GCA_963853835.1 Calendula officinalis | reverse complement strand
CAAGAATACCCAAAAGTGAAACAGACCCAATTAAAGTTTAAGTTAAAGCTCAAGACTTTGAACCTTTTTCCTCAAGAAATGTTGGAAAAACCGATTGAAATTCAAACCCCAATTGAAATTTGCCAATCAATGATGAACCCTAAAGAAAAGAAAAAACCCAAATGATGAATTAAACAACAGGTTAATACTTGGAGCATGAATATTAAAAGAAAAAACAGGAAGATATTAATGGGACAAAGGGTCATGAGATTGTTACACGACTCTGTCCATAAAGCAACAAACTTTTTGGTTCAATAATTAGGACACTTGTACATAAAAAAATATATAAAAATTATTCAATGGAAAAAATTAGGTATTAGTACAACTATTTATATTCTTAGATAATATTTTTACGTTTTAAAAAAAGATTTAGAAGATGTAACCTAGAAGAACAAGGGTGGGATTTTATGACTATAATACGTATGTAGCTTTGTCTGGGGGTGGCAATTTCTGACCCGACACGAAACCCGACCTGAAACCGACACGAAAATAAACAGGTTTGGGTTGAGGTAAAAAATAATTGGGTCAGTCTCGGGTTGAGTCAGCTGACCCGTTTATTAAACAGGTTAGGTTCGGGTCAATGATAATTTAAATGGGTCGACCCGCCAACCCGTTTAATTATTAAAATATATTTTAAAAAATATATATTTATACTTAATTTATAGTTTACTAGTTAAAACGTAATTAATAGTTAGATAAAAATTAATAATGTTATCTAATAATTTGGTGTTTAGTATTTTGTTATGAATTTGTGTAATAATAACAACATTTTGACTAGTTTGACCCGTTTAACTTGTTTGACCTGATAACCTGTTTAACCCGTTTTATTAAATGGGTTATATGGGTTAGGTTTGGGTTGAAGTTAAACAGGTTAGGGTTGAGATATCTGACCCGTTCATATAAACAGGTCGGTTTTGGGTTGAACGTTTTCGACCCGCCAACCCGCGAACCCGAACCCGTCAACCCGAACCCGACCTGAATTACCACCCCTAGTTTGTCCCTTTGTTCAACAAAAGTCAATACTAGCTGCTGCCTTCTCATGTTTACTACTTAGAACTCTTTCTAGAGTTCCCTAAAAAATATTTGAGTTTTGATTCAGATTAGGAGGATAATTTGAAAATCTTGGTTATTGAACAAAATTTGTAGCAACACGATTAGATTTAAAGAAAATTGTTTAATAGATTGATCAAGGTGCTCTTTCTTTCTTTCTTTTTTTCCTTTTAATTTAATTTCTGAATCATTTTAGTGTATGATTTTTATTATATATAATTGGTTATAATGATTTGTATATGTCTATATGAATTGCTAGCTTCCATAATTTATAAGTGATGATTTTTACACCACATTTTTTAAGGTATCTACCACAACCTTTGCATTATATAATTGTACATTATGCAAAAATATTTATACAATATGGTATAAGCATCAAAATTTATGGTACATAAATTAATTCCCATAATAATTTATACATCATTTGCAGTTGATTTCAAAACTGTTTATGAAAACCATCACACTCCTGACAGTTATGGCCAGCTCAATTTTGAAACATGTGCAACTCCTATTATTTTCGTTTTTTTTTTTAACGGCATTCATTAAAAAGAAAAAACGCTTAGCAAGACGCTAGGCGAACAAAACAACAAACAACATCAAAAACAAGAAAAAGGATCAGAACACCACATAGACCACCTATTAGAAATATTACAATTAGGAGCTCTATTCTTAATCCAAAAATACGAAATAGCTTGAAGGTATCCACCATTAGACGAGTTTTTGAAGTCCTCCGAAGATCTAAAGATTTTGCCGTTCCGATGCCTCCAAATAATCCAAAGGTAAATGTACCAAACACTAAGCAGCCCTTTTTTCTTGTTCCCCGCAAAGTTGCTGTTAGCTAACCAATCAAAAACTTCTAAGATCGATTGAAACTTTAAAAGATCGATGTTCCACCAAGAGCACAGGTCATATAAGAGGCCCCTAGAGACCGGGCAATGCAGAAAAATATGGTCCATATCCTCATCCACCGAGTCGCATAACGGGCAAAGTTGAGAAAGGCACGTAACATTTCTTTTGAGCAAGTTCGGTTTAGTCGGGAGTCTGTTGTGAATTATGCGCCAGATGAGAACATTAATCTTAGCCGGGACCCAGTTAACCCAACAAAGAGACCTGTTACCCGCCACCTCTAAATATAAGTCATCATAAGCAGCACGAAGAGAGGCCACGGAGAACCCGTTGTTATCAAGGGCCCACGAAAAAACCGGAAAACCAGAAGAAACATCAACCCGGATCCAATCATTTATCGGCATATTAAGCTTGTAGAACTCTTTCTGGGCTTTGATAATGTTTCTCCAGATGCCCGGAAAACTACCGCCTTTGTTAGCATTTGACAAGCCACCATCAGAACCATGAAGAGAAGTAATGACCTGCTTCCAAAGGGTGCCATCATCTTTGTGAAATCTCCAATACCATTTAACAAGCAAAGCTAAATTAAGAGCTTTAAGGCTGCCTATTCCCAAACCCCCTTTTGCTTTATCTGCCATCGCCGTCTGCCAGTTTATCCAAGAGATTTTCCTACTTGTACCGTTAGAACCCCAGAAGAAATTGAGCCGAATGCTTTCTAGTTTACTACTCCCTCCGTCCCACAAAAAAGTTCCCATTTCTCCTAATGCTTTTGTCCCACAAAAAAGTTCCCATTTCTCACATGTGGTGGGCTCCACACAATAAAATACTATTATTATTAAGAACCCCATCAATAATATCCACTAATTATCTTTCTTTCTCCAAACCAACCTTATATTTTAATCAAAATAATACCAATGACCCCACCACTAACTATCACCTAAAATCTTGTGCCAATGGGAAATGGGAACTTTTTTGTGGGACGGAGGGAGTAATAATCTTTTTCGGAGCTTTAAAAAGAGAAAAGAAGTACAAACCAAGACTTCCGAGCACCGATTTTGTTAGGAGCAAACGCCCACCAAAAGATAGAGTTTTAGATTTCCAAGCAGAGAGTTTGGCACTAAATTTGTTAATTATCGAAGCCCAGAATTCAGTTCTATTACTCGAACTCCCGATCGGAAGGCCAAGGTAAGAAAAGGGTAAATTTCCAACCCGACAATTAACACGAGCAGCCAACTGATGGATCGCATTATCACTAACCGCAATTCCCATCACACAGCTTTTGGCCAAATTGATTTTAAGGCCCGAGGCTAATTGGAAGCATCGTAACAGCCGAATTAAATTTTGAGCATTTTGGGTCGACCAATTACCCGCAAAAATGATATCATCCGCAAACTGTAAGTGAGTTATACACGGGCCAGAATTGGGCAGCTTAATGCCGTGAAAAACTCCTTTCTCGGAGGCTTCAATCATAACTACGTTCAAAGCTTCCGCCACTAAAATGAAAAGAAAAGGAGCAAGCGGATCTCCTTGTCGAACCCCTCTGCCCATGCGAAATTCTTTTGTAGGGGAACCATTGATGAGCACCGAAACGGAAATGGAGTCAAGGCATCCCCGGATCCATCTCCTCCAAGTAACACCAAAATGCATTTGATCAAGAACATTATCAATAAAATCCCAATAAATGGAATCAAAAGCCTTCTCGAAATCGATTTTGAAAAGGAGACATTTTCTTTTGACTTTTTTTGCCCAAGAAATCAACTCACTGATTATGAGAGGACCATCCAATATACTTCTGTTTTTAATAAACGCAGTTTGCTCCGGGCCAACGACCGAATCAATTACCGAGGCAAGTCTGGTAGCTAAGATTTTGGAGAGAATCTTGTAGATAGGGGTGTTCGTTTGGACGGTTTGGTTTTATCCAAACCAAATAGGTGAAACCAATTAAAGTCCGGTTTTTAAATGTTCAAACCGAACCGTCCAAACTAATTCGAAAACCAAACCAATCCGAACCAAATAACAATTTGGTTGGTTTGGTTTTATCCGTTTGGTTTTTCCTTAACTTAGATATGTATAATTCCAAAATGATAAACTACTTTGTACATAAAAACAAATCTAATTCATAGCTTGTGATACTTACAACCATATATGCAAAAATCTTGAAATCAACTTCATCAAAAACTCCAAACAGATTGGTACATCGACAACTTATACAATATAAAACGGAACAAGTGTTAGTATATAAATAAATTTACTATAAGAAATGTAAGGAAAATGAGTATCCTAATTGCTTACGATGCAAAAAGAAGTAGTTTATCACAAAAGATAACCAAGTGTTGATTAATTAATCTATCACAAATCAAGAATGTTAAGGTCCACTTCTAATTGAGATAATTCTGAGAGAGAAAAAATTACAATTATTAGTATTCGGTTTTTTTGGACAATCCGGTTTTCACAACGGGAACCAAATCCAATCCGGAAACCAAACTATTAATTTGGTTCAAGTCCAAACCGATCCAAAAAACCAAATAACCAATCCAAATAGTCCGATCCAAAATGTCCAATTGGACAATCCGGTTATATCCGAATAGTGAACACCCCTACTTGTAGAAGCTGTTAATCAGACCGATTGGCCTAAAATCAGACAAAGTAATTGCATCATCTTTTTTCGGAATAAGGGCAATAAAAGAGGCATTGCACCCATACTCAATCTTGCCCGTCAGCTCAAAATGTTTGATCGCAAGAAATAAATCATGCTTAATAAGGTCCCAATGTCTTTTATAAAATTCAATTGTGAAACCATCGGGACCCGGGGCTTTGTTAAACCCGGAATCCCAGATCGCAGCCCGTAATTCATCCATGGAGAAATTGCGCTCAATATAACGGGCTTGCTCCGGAGAAAGCCTCCGGAAATTAGAGCTACTAAACTGCGGTCTAAGCCCCGTAACTGCTCTAAACTTGGAATTGAAAAATTTTTGAGAGTGCTGCAAAATTACTTTTGGGTCAACAGTCCAAACCCCATTAAAATTTAGCCCATGAATAAAGTTTGCCCTTCTATTTTGGTTGAGCATACCATGAAAAAAACTAGAGTTTTCATCACCCTCCACTGCCCATTTGATTCTAGACTTCTGCTTCAGGTCTAAGATTTCCGCATGCTCTAGTTCTTTTATTTTGATAATACTTTCTTTTCTTTTGCAAATCTCCGAATCCAAAAGGCCAGAAGACTCAGCCTTAATGTCGATATCATCAATCAGTTTGCATAGATCTTTTAACTGGGCTTTCCTGCAGGAGAAATTACTTTTCCTCCAAGTTTTAATTTGACCTTTAACGTGTTTAAGTCTGAAAAGGAAACTCTGGATGGGAGACAAAGTAACAGGATGTTGAGCTAGGTTCCACCCGGAAGAAACAATCAAATCAAAACCAGGAATCGTAAGCCAGGAGTTGAATAATTTAAAATACGTTGGCCCAAAGTCTATGACTTCAGAACTGAAAATGATAGGACAGTGGTCCGAATGCAGCCTTGGAAGAATTGTTGCATTCGGGTTGGGCCAGACAGCTGTAAAATTGCTAGAAACAAAGAACCTGTCAAGTTTACTATGCTTAGCCCCGTCTGGGCTCATTCTAGTGTATCTCCTGCCCCCACTTTTAATTTCGATAAGCCCTGAGTTACGAATGAAGTCATTAAAGAGAATAGCACCAGCTGAGGAAAAATTAGTGCCTCTTCTTTCTTCAGAGTTTCTAACCTTTCGTACTTTTTATTTGTAGAGGTACGACCATGGATCGGACCCAATCTGATCCATCCGATCAACCAACTTTTAATTGATACATAAATGGCTTGAATAACAAACTTGCACGCATAACGCATATCGGCATATGTTACTACTTACTTTACAGGATATGGGCTACATACACGGCCCAATCTTCTCCATGGTGTCCAATAAGGAATTTTCTTATAGTCAAAATAAAAGCTTAATTATATTTAAATATGTTTGATACTAAACATGGTTTTGTCCGACTTTAGTTAAATAAGCTCTTTTAAATGATTAAAATGAATTAGAAATCTCCTTCAGTGGTAACACCCTTGTGAGCATAAATAAGCGAAGATCAAGGGAGATTTGCCCCCTTGTGGGGACCCGTTGCCCACTGACCAGACGATGTCGGTGGAGGACGCCCTCGCGGAGCTTGGGGCAGGGACCCGAACAAAAACGAATTTAATGTACGAGACTCTATGATAGAAACACTACGTCTTATTGTATACATCAACCAAGAAGTAATATCATCCTACAAGACAACTACAAATTTCACAAACGTAAAAAAACTAAAACCCTACAATACGCATACTTTAAAATTTTTTTATATAGGTTTGGACTATTATTAATACTTGGATATTTTAAATATTGTCATGGGGTACGTGTCACCCGTGTGTCTAAAATCACATCCGCCCCTGTATCTGGCACTATATTTATAACACTCTTAAGAAAATAACATAACTTATATGGTTATTAGATTGTAATTGCAATCAAATTTCTCAATGTTGCATATTTTATTTCTATACATTTTATCTGTAAGAGGTCTCCATGTAAGTAGTCTTTCTACCTCTGGATAGAGGTATGACTGACTACATCTTACCCCTCTTGTCATTTATAACATTTTCTCTTTGCTTTCATGAATATTGGTGAGTTGCATACATGGTTCAAAAGGGTCAACACCAAATAGGTGAGAAGTTGGTATCAAGGGACCATACCATATCTCCTAATGTCCCAAAGGCATCGTATTGGATAGCTCAAATTCTTAACGTAAAGATTATAACTAATACATTGCTCCTAATTTTAAGGATATTGAATATCATTGATTATTCGTGTTAAACTTTCACAATTTAGTTTTGGTTTAGCCGCCTTCTTTTTACCAGGTCCTAAGCAAAATATAGATTATTATAAAGTAATCCTGGATTAGAATCACAAAAAGTTAATGTTGTCAAGGTCAAATGTATTGTTCATAACTGAATCGTTTTTGTGTGAAGTTAAACCGAATCTACCCAAGGTCTTGTTTGATATGTTTGGATCCAACTTCGTACTTGATCTTCATGTTTAATTTACTCATATTTCCTTTGATTCGGTCCAAACTTTAAACTCGATCCAAAATTGTCTCCTAATCCAATCTAGGAAAAAAAAAAGACTTGAATCAGTCCAAACTTGTCTTGTCTTTTGATCATAAGTCATTTTTAATCATTAAGTACAATTAATCTGTCAAAGACATAAACTATAATCAATCAAAATTGTTTCAGTAGAAGTTTTGACTCAGTCATCACTACTACTCAGTTACTTTTTCCGTTCTATAATAAAGTTCTTATTTACCTTAAATTTCTATCTTAAATAAAGTTCTCATTTATCAAACTTAACGAGGTATATTTGAAATAAATTACTCATTTCCCTATAAAATAATATTTTAATATTTTTTATGTAAGTTAAAATTTCCTCTTTTAAATTAATTTTATATTTTAATAAAAAAAGGTATTACCGAAGGAAATGTTTGTTCAAAGAGATGAGCAATCAAGGAAGAAAAGTACAAATCTTATGACCTTTAAATTAAATTAAAAAGGATTACTCGCGACATATAGAAATTAGTAAATAATGATACATTTCTAACTTCTAGAACTTTATAACAAAGCGTATTGCTACGGGATTTTTTTTATCATTAGACTAGTGACGACTTCAAACTAACAAAATCTAATGATTTTTTATCCAAATAATCTACAAAATTACACACATGCATACATAAATGTATAAATGAGGAATATCGTACATGTACAAATTTTTGTATAAAGTTAAAAATATCTTAGATGCAGATTCAACATGGACATGTCAGTAATTAATTCATACTAAAAATTACTAACACGTTACTTGCGCAATGCGGCGACGGGTACCCTGTGACTAAATTTGAAGGCGATCAAGTATTGGGTAATGACGACGGTAGTGATAGTGGCTGCTGGTTGTGGTCGTGCGGGTAGTGGGTTGATGTTAATTTTAATTTTGTAAAGATTAATAAAGATATTATATGTCAAGTAAAGAGCATATGGGCTAGTGTTTCAAGTGGTTAGAGCATAGTGTTAATAACAGAGAGGTCTTAAGTTCAAATCCTACATGGTGAATATTTTTTATAAACACAATGTCCCAAGGAAAATATTTAAAACGTGAAGATTTAGTGTGTGTTTAAGATTAAGGGGAGTTGATGTTGAACCAATAATATCCCCTAGCTCAGTGGTGGATCATTTGGAACATTGGGCGAGAGGTTGTGGGTTCGAATATCGGATGTTGTGTTTTAATATTTTGAGTTCTTAAGTGTTTAAGACATTTTCAAAGAAGGAAGTTGAAAATTAAAACATTTCATAAGAGCAAGACCTAAATGCTTTATAAGTATTATTATAGATAAGTAATGTTTTAAATGTTATTAAATATTTTAAATGGAATCTAAAACTGTAGAATTCTTATTTTGGGAAATTTGTTTCTATCAAATCTAACAATAAGTTATATCGCTTTATGTTTATATATTATATACATTTTCTTTTTTAGGTGGTTCAAAATAAGTGATATATTTTGAAAAATTTTCTTATTTGGCAAAAAAATGGGACTCACACCTACTAACTATCTACTTTAAAAAGTGAAATGACTCAATTACCATTACTTTTTAGTTTTAAACATCAATAACCTTACTTTATTCAAAATGTGTGGGACCCATTCCCCACTAACCATCCAACTAATCTAATTTAACCATCATTATAATCCTTTGCCTCAAAAACCGTGAAACCTCAAGTGTATGTGTATCACTTATTTTGAATCAGAGGAAGTATTAGGGGTGTTTGGGAAAGCTTATCTAAAGGTGCTTATAGCTTATTAGCTTATATAAGCTTAAATAATCTCTTTAAAGGGATTATTTAAGCTTATATAAGCTCATAAGCTACAAGCACCTTTAGATAAGCTTTCCCAAACACCCCAGTACATGTTGTATGAAGTTAATATCTACGATAATTTTAGTTAGTGACAACATAAGTTTCAGTAGACCGTCGGGTAGTGTCGGTTTGGGGAAACGATGCTATGGGACTGTCTGTTTGGAGGCATCCGTTGATCTTCAGTTTGTCAAAGAAAGAGGTGACTGAAAATGTGGCGTCCATTTAAATAAAAATGAGTATTTTATTTGAATATAAGTATATTTTATAACGTGTGATGCTAACAAATATTAAGTGAGTTTGCATTGTTAGACTGCTCCCAATGGTGGTGGGCACTGATACCATCAGTTGTTACCAAATCAACGTCACGTCAGCTCACCCTCCAACCAACATTAAACTGACGTACACATGTCAACAATACTTATTCCCTTTAATTTTTTGGGACTTACCATTACAAAATACACACATACAAAATACCCCTTTGGGCCCCATCCACCAACTCACGAAGCTCCTCCCTCTCGTCTCCAAAGTGACGGAAGCAAACTTGCGGTCTCAACTGATCTAGACGTGTCAATGGTTAATTCCGCCAATCAAACTCACTTTTCAACTAACGAAACAATTGGGAGCAGTCTTAGTGTGATAGTTGGGGATGTCAATCAACATGACAAGTCACCATTATAATGATCATTAGCATTATAATTGCAAGTTTAAAGGGGTATTTGTTTTGGGCAAGCATTCTAGAACTATCTTTCAACTTTAGGTCCTTTAAGGGTTGGCGTAAATACTTTAATCCGGGCACGAGGCTTTTAGACTTTTAGATTAAGATTGTTAAACTAATTTACCTAACAAATTGATTTAGAAGTCAAATGTTCATTTTGGAAAAAAACTTAATAAATCATTTTGGAGTCAAAATTTATCAGACCTGACGTGTCTTATGCAAGATGGCTTCCAAGCAAAATGCTGATTTTGTTACTATGAGTTCTAAATTGAATTATTTTAAAATAATGTTTAAAATGATCTCATATAGTTTATTTTCGGTATATTTCCTAAGAAATGATAAAGATGATCACGGTATTGGTTAGATCGCATACATTATGATTAAAGATCGATTATCTTATAGAATCTATTATAAATGAGAATATACTTAAAATAGTAACTAAAAAGATAATAATAGGAAAGAACCTTCCGCAAGGAAGAAAAACAACATCGAAATACTATTCCTAGACAAATCATTTTCAGTATAAAATTTTTGATTTCACCTTTAATATTATAGTTGAACAACTTTTTCAAAGAAAATCTCAATCAATTTGTATTTATATTATTATCAATAGAAAGATATATCAGCCTATCAGGGTCTTTAAAATTTACCCATCTTATTTTTATTAACTTTTTTTTAAAGAAAATTAAACTAGGAATGTGTTCGGTTCTGCAATAAAATCGAAGTGCATCGGAATTAAAAAAATCGAAACCAAAAATACAAAAAAATAGGAACTAAGAACCGAACCGAAATAGTGGTTCCAGCTCTGGTTCGACTATGTTATTTCGGGTTTAGAACCAGTTAGAACCGAATATACATCACTAACATAGAAATCCATAACCGAACGGGACCGTAACCGGAAAAATCGTGAACCAAAAAGACAAAAAAAAAAAAGAAACCATGAACCAGCTCGAAAACCAATTCAAACCCGGGTCCAATCAGTTCCAGTTCAGGTTCAAATTTGATTTTTCGATTAAAATGAAAGATAAAACACTATTTTACCCTACAAGTGTTTAGATGGAGTATTTTACCCTACAAATGTCACTTTATATATAAGCTAGCAATAAAAACACGGATACGCAAATCAAACCGAACCATTACGTGTCATTTTGATTCAATAATACGCAGGTTTGGTAATAGTGTAATACCATTAAACAATGGAGTAGGTGGACCGTGGTCCGTGTCAAATGGAGTAGTTGGATTATTGACAATCATACACCCATTATTTAATTATTTAATATAAAAGTATATATATTTATTAATAGGTATATGATTTATGTCATGGATCAAACACAGAGAGATTTGAAAATGTTATATTTGGATATTGATAGAGTCTCGTCTGTCGATTTAGTAACATATGTTAGGTAATATATTAGACATGTCAAAATACGAGAATTCGGCTAATTACAATCGTTTATATAAAAACGAAAACTCAACCAGTTAAGGGTATGTTCTGTAACTACTTTTTAAGTTTTTCGAATCCTTAAAGTTTATTATTTTGAAAAAATAAAATCTATTAAGAGAACTAAGATGGTTAAGACTTAACTTAAAAATTACGACAATATACGACAATGAATAATCAATAAAAATACTAACGTGATACTATATGATTTCCAGATATTTCTAGAACGATTGTTTTATGAGTTAATCATGTTTAAAGGAAACATTCAACAGAGCTACTTAGATATTTATATATTTTATGATATTTATTAATCTGTAAAGTCATTTTATTATTTTGTTGACGACCATGCACCATCATTATTATTATTCACTATCGCCACCCATTACCACCACTCACCCACCATCACAAATCACAAAATACTTCCAGCGGCACACATCATCACTATGCACAATCACCCACTACTATCACTATCATCACCATAAAAATATAGTTACAAGCTATTTATTTTCGCATTTTATAGGTAACTATAGTATACTAAAACCAAATTTATGATAGTTTAAGAAACATACGATAAATTTTTTTTTACGCGTTTGAAAGTGATACCCAAAGTGTTCGAATTTAAAATAAAAAAGAAATGACCATATAAAGCGTTCATACCAAATATTTGTTCATATATGATATAAAAACATATGATATGATATGATATAAAAACACAAGTAGCACCACCTCAACCTTTCCTGCCTTCTTCCGTTTCGTACAGATAAAGAATCAGTCAACTTCGTTTTGCTTTATATAAAGCTTTCTTGTTCTTCCAAAAAATACAGACTTTGATCAGTTATTCAATTTCATCATTCGATCTTCAAAACCCATTAATATCTTCCAAATGGGTAAAATCTTAAACCTTCTTTTTTGCATTTTGATATCGAATTATATCTTATCATCAGCACAAGACTGCAATTCTTACACCTTCAGAAATAACCAAGTTTACGCCACGTGTATTACTTTACCGGTTCAAAACTCAAATCTTCACTGGAACTATAACGCCGGCAACGGCACCGTCGATATTGCTTACCGGCACACCGGAGTTTCAACGTCGCAATGGGTCGCTTGGGCTTTAAACGTTGGTAGGTCGGGTATGATTGGTGCTCAAGCTCTTGTTGCTATACCCAACTCAAACGGGTCGGTTCAAGCTTACACGTCAGCAGTTACCGGTTACGATACGACGTTGCAGCGGAGTTCGTTGAGCTTTGATGTGCCGTCGATTAGGGCGGAGAGAGTTAACGGCGATGTGGTGATTTATGCGACTTTGGTGTTGCCTAATGGGACAACGAGTTTTAATCAAGTCTGGCAGATGGGTCCGGTTTCAAATGGAGCTCCAAGTGCTCATGCGTTGAATTCGGAGAATAGAAATTCTGTCGGAACTGTGGATTTCGTCACCGGTCAGGCTGGCGCCGGCGGCGGGGTTGGTGGCTCAGTGCTTCATCGTAGAAACGTAAGATTTCTTTAAATAGATATACATAATTACAATTAGTAGGACAGCTAATTTTATACGATATAAAGCAAAAACATGAATTATTTTTGCATATGGGTAATTTATATTATATTTACTTGTGGTATTTGTTTTGGTGTTGGAATTGATCCAAAAGTTATTCACAATTTCGACACGAAATATAGGGACTTTTGCTTGCATATGGGTACATAAGTACAATTGCATATGGGACACAATTTTGAGTTTCTGACTAGAACATTCTTTGATTGTTGTTTTCAATTTTCATTTTTTACATATGGGTTGTGATAAAAACTAATAAATGTTTTGTTAATTTGACAGACTCATGGAGTGTTAAACGCGGTTAGTTGGGGTATATTGATGCCCATGGGAGCCATGGTTGCAAGATACTTAAAGGTGGCTCACCCTGCCTGGTTTTACATCCATGTTGCATGTCAAGCAATCGCCTATGGTGTCGGTGTTGCAGGATGGGGGACTGGACTCAAACTCGGTAGTGACTCAGTGGGCGTCAAATACACTAGTCACCGTAACATTGGAATTACCCTTTTTACCCTCGGAACCCTACAGGTATTTTATTTTTTAATCAATTATATTATTTCCAATATTAATCAACTATCTCATGATTATGATTTAGGCATTTGCACTTCTATTGAGACCAAAGCCCGACAACAAATACAGGAAATACTGGAACATCTACCACGCCAGTGTTGGATACACTGTGATTGTTCTTGGGATCGTGAACGTGTTCAAAGGGCTTGATATTTTGGACCCTGAAAAGAAATGGAAACACGCATATATTGGTGTACTTATATCTTTGGCAGCCATTGCAGCCATTTTAGAAGCTTTCACATGGTTCATTGTTTTGAAAAGAAAGAGAGAAGAAAAAGAAGGACCCGTAGGAAACGGGAATGGTTATGGTCACGCTCACAACCAGGCGGCATAGAGGCGGTGCTTCCAGTTTTGAGGTTTTCTGACATACTAGGTCTTGTGTATAAATCATGTTTTGTTTTGTTTTGTTGAGGTTGATTATTGTTGTTAGTAGTTACTCTATATTCTTTGTCATCATTTATATTTGTAGCTTTTGGACATGGGGTGTAATTTGGTTTGTGATATATATAGACATAGATATATACATGTTTGTCTCTGTTTGAAAAAAAAAAAAAAAAAAACAGAATCTTGATCAAAAATCAAATAGCAAAATTGAAAATGAGCATTTTACCAAAAAGGAAAAAATAAATATAACATTTTTCATGAGTTTAAGAAAGGGACGTGATGCATACACCACAAAAACTACTTCTCTCACCACACTGTACAAGTTTTAAATATATCAAAACATAAGTTGTGGTGTGTGAATAAGTTCTTGTGGTACTTTTCTGGTGGCTAGATCTTTGTTGTTAACAATTTAATCCATCACATTCCTCTGAGCATGTCTCACATTTGGGAACAAGGCTATTTATCTCTTCTATCACTTGAGCTTTGTCTGCTTCAAATTGCTCATCCGCTGCAACCAGATTACCATTTTTAAAAATCATGAAAGTTTAAAGATTAATACAAAAATTAAATTGATGTGTTTTTGTACCTTTTTCTAAAGTGAATTCATCGATAAACCGAATGAGTTTGCTTCTATTTGCAACTAGCACATTCACAATATTCTGCGGTTTGTTTTTATTTGTCACAAAAACCTGTTTTTTTAGTGAATAAGGGAAAACACAATTAGATGATGGGGGATCTTAATGGAAAACAAAGTTTATACATGAAATTGAACAATTTGAACCCATTTACTAGTACACAGGTCGGGTCGACTTGGGTTATGGGTCAACCCAACCAGTAACTGTTTTGACCCGTTATAACACCACCACCCCGGACTCATAAATATTAAATTACCTTAAACACATGGAAAGCTTCCAGCTGTATGGCCCTGTTTGAATCCTGAAATAACAAAAAAAGAACAAATATAATAAAAAAGTTTTTATAGAAATATAAAGGTGATATTTAGGGGAATAAAAAACTACCAGAATAAGATTCATAAGTATCCTCATGTTTTCCAATGAGCTCACATACCGAGCCATTATATCAGCATTTGAACGATCCGGTAACATTATCCCTAACAGCTGAAATATAAACATAAATCAAAGAAAACAGGTCATTTCATTTTATAATTTATATATACTATTGAAAAAAACATATTTTGTAATTGCATGTGACACACTATAAATTCACAGAAGATTTTAAAGAATTGGAGAAAAAGTGTTCGGGTCAACATAATCCCACCCGAACAAATATTACCCGTTTGACCTGTTGCCAACCCGCCCATTTTGCTACCTATAGTGCGGATAAAAAGGTGAAGTGAAAAATAGTAAACCTTAATAGCATTCCGTCTAGTGATGTAGTTAGAAGATTCCAGTAACTTATTATACTCCGTGAAAAACTGCAATAAATACAGGTTAGTCAACTAAAGTCAAACCTACATAAACTACACTCATAATCAAACACTTACCCAATCATAATTATTGTTAAGATATTCAGCAACAGTCGATTTGTGCCTGGTTAATAGCTCCTATAATCCCAACAAAAAAAAAAAATAAAAAAAATCAGTAATTATGTGATTTGAATTATGAAATATATTTTATATATTTAAACCTTAAAAGTTGATGCTGCATCTGATGATACATCAAAATTTGTATCATGTTGATATTCGAAGAACGATTTCATGTGATCTGATTCCAATATATATTTTGCAACTGCTTGATGTCGAATGCAGTCTCTTAAAATTGCACCAAATGATAAAGCAGCTTCTGGATCTTCATACCTGAAAATAAATAAAATAAAATATTTAAAAAAATTTAAAAAGAAATGGGTTAAACGGGTCGAAAGTAGCCTAAATCAATTTATTCAATACATATTTAATTATTACAGAAGACAAATGATTTTTGTAATCATGAAATGTGTAATAAGAGGGTTATTACCCAGGTATCAACATATCAAGAATATCTGTATTTTGTTCCAAATATTCAGCAGCAACATAATGTCCATGAACTCGTTGCCTTTGTAGATTTGCAATCACATGAGTAATATCTTGACGATTCTGCAACATAAAAATCATTGTTTATGAAAAATATTTTAATTTTTAAATATAAGAAATTAACTACGAACCCCAGGGTCCAAATGAGGAAGATGAACAATTAAAAGGCGTAATATATCTTCTTTGAAGAATTCTTGAGTTAATTTTGCACAAGCATCTGCGTGTGGTTCTGACATATCATCACCATAAAGTACTATCTTCATTTCATGAATGAGTCTTGTTAATTCACGAATCTGCATATTCAGTAATCGGGTCGGGTCAAATCTGGTCAATTCTAAATGTGTGCTAAAACGGGTCAGGTTCGCCCTAAAAAATCTGCAAATTGTTACCTTCTCTTGGCGTTTGGCTTCACGAACTTCAGGATTAGGGCAGGTGTAAGTAAGAAGCTCACGAATCTGGTGAACTAGCTCAATAGGCGTAAGAGGCTTCGTTTTGAAGAGTGCCTTCATTATGCGATCCTTTTTTCTCTTGATTAACAATCAATTAACTGATCGGAAATTGAGAATTCCTCCGATTACAGTTATTAACAAAAAGCTGTGGGATGGTAAATAACCTTTTATTGAAAGTGCAACGATGAATACCACATAAACAGAAAAAGGGGGGAAATTACCACAATTTAGGTTAGTGATGGAGCGATTTATACGACAGTAATGAATTTCATTATTGATTTAAGGGAATCCGCCATTGCAGGTGTTGTAATTTTTCTTGTCCATGAGTAATTTCTGGACGTGGTGTTCCTTTCTTGAAGGAATGGAGTGATGTGGAATGCAACCGTTAAGAAGTTCGGTACGTATATACATTTAAATTGTTTATGAAAACTATTAATAACAATTAATTTTAGGGTGTTTGGGATTGTGCTATTAAGTGTTTATTACCTACTTAGGGATGCTTGTTTCAAATTAAGTAATGGGAAAGGGAAAAATAATAGGAATACTAAGAAATATAATGGGTATTTCTTAGTATTCCTTTAATCATTTATGTTGTTTGGTTTAGTAAAGATCTTATATGAGCATGAATAAATATTAATATTTAAAAAAATTTATAAATGAATAAATATATATTATTAATAATATATATATATATATATATATATATATATATATAAATATAATAATAAAATAATATATAATAATATTATACATAATATATAAATAATAATATAATAGTATTATTTGTTTATAATATAATAATAATATTTATTTGTTTATAATATAATAGTATTATTTATTTATTTATAATATAATAATACATATAATAATATTATTTATTTATTAATAATATAATAATAATAATATATACATAATATAATAATATTATTTATAATATAATAATCATAATATAAAAATAATAATATAATAATATTATTTAAAATATGATAATAATATAATATAAATAATAATAATAATATAAAAATATTATTTATTTATAATATATTAGTAATATATAAAATATAATAATAAAATAATAATATTAAAATATTATTAATAATATATACTCCCTCCGTCCTTTAATAAAGTTCTCATTTCTTTTGGGCACATGTTTTTATGAGATAGTTAGTGGTGGGTTCTTGATAATAAATTTGATTAAAATATAGAGTTATTTTGGAGAGAGAAAGTGTTTTTAGTAGATAGTTAGTGGTAGGGATGTTCAAAACCGGGTACACGAAAATCCGGGTACCCTAAAATCGGGTACCCGAAAATTTGGGTAGTAGATTTAGGTACCCGTATCAGTACCCGAATATTCGGGTACCTGGTTTTCGGGTACCCGGATTTTCGGATACCCGGTTTTCGAGTACCCGGTACTCGGAAATATAATTTCTTTGTCACAAAAACTACATATATGGAAGTCGCCATTGTTTATATATTTAATTTCTTTAAATCTTATTAAAAAATTTATTATTAAAAAATTAACGTTATGATTTTCTTTAAAGAAAAATCGTTACTAGTAATGAATCTGATCAAATCTTTAAAGACAATGATTCAAAACCATGATTCAACGACGGAGGTGAGAATTAGATGGTGTGTACGTGAGAATTGAGACAGAGTTTTAAATTTTAGACATTTGTCAAAATGAGCCAAGGATATGCCCATATCTAATAATAATTAATGTCTAATAATAATATAAAAAAATATATAAAAATAAGTTGGAAAAATAAAATTCGGGTACCGAGTACCCAATTACCCGGTTTTTTAGAAAAACACTACCCGTATTTGATACCCGGAAACCGGTTACCCGAAATCCGGGTATCCGGATTTTCGGATACCCGGATTTTCGGGTATCCGGGTTTCGGATATCGGATATTTTTTCGGGTACCCGTTTTTTCGGTTATTTTTGAACACCCCTAGTTAGTGGTGTGGTATATGATAATAATATTATTTTATTGAGTGGGTCCCTCCAATATGAGAAATGAGAACTTTATTTTGGGATAAACATTTTGAGAGAAATGGAAACTTTATTAAGAGACGGAGGGAGTAATATATAATAATAATAATAATAATAATAATAATAATAATAATAATAATAATAATAATATATAATATACAATATAATGATATATGATATAATATTATAATAATAATAATAATAATAATAATAATAATAAGGGTCAAGTTATATAGAAAACCTTATATAGTGTGCAGAACCCGTAGAATCCTTATCAACCAATCAGAAATGAGTAAATTAATTTTGAATTATTTAAATCATTTAATTGTTCAGGGGTATTTTGGACATTTTACATTTTCATTTTTATTTCCTTTTTTGAAAATTACCTAAAATTTAGGCATTAATTTCGAATATGTTTTGTTGCATATATGTTATGTACGGATCTGAGTTTATGTTATTTTATGGTTATGCATGTATGTTATTTTACAGATTTGCATATATATTTTTTGACGTTAGAAATTTATTTATTTATGGTTTTGCATATATGTTTTGTTGTGGGTTTGTTGTACATATATGTAATATAAAACAAACATGTTTAACAAACTAATAATCTATATCTAGATATTACAAAATTGATATAGCGAACAAAATACATAAATGTTGAACTTATTTATACAAAATAAAAATATTTCAAAAAACACATATGTATTCAAGGAATAACATATATGCATACAAATGGTAATTGTATCCCCTTGTAGAGAAACTTTCTCCTTTATATATTGTAACACAAAAGTCTCCTTTCCTACTCTTCTATTTGTATAACTTGTCAATTTTTCTGATAGAACCCACTACAAAACACAAAAATGAACATATATGTTTAAAATTGCATCAATGATTAATCACTAATCTTCAAATCAATGGCTCCAAAACTATCTAACAACAAAATCAACAATTTATTAAGATTACATCAATGATTAATCACTAAAATTCCATTAACAATCTATCAATAAAATACAATTAAATAATTAATAATGAAGAACAAATTGTTCTTAGCTTAAACATAGACATCTTAATGAATAATAACGGGATATAATGCAAGTCACAAAAGAGAGCATTGTTTATCAGTGTACCATTTTTTTACCAATTTATTTAATCCCAACATATTTCAGTAATCTAAATTGTTGTTTGTATTACCAATTTTTATTACAAGTGACACACGTAATCCATTTTAATAGAAAACATCAAAATTGCATGATTTGAATATGCTTATCTCGTAGATCCATTTCAGTTCCGCAACCAAACATAACCTTCGAATAGTTAAAACAATAATAGAATATGCAAGGATGTATCGGTAATCATGATTCAAAAAATAATAGAATACGCAAGGTTGTATCGATAAATTACCGATTCGGAAGAGGATAATCTGTGTTAGAGAAAGTCGTCAGATGTAGATCACGGGGAAGGAAATCGAAGACCACGTGACACACAACACGACATCTCCTTTATGTGTGTTTGTATGCATATGAGTGTTGCTTGGTAAATTGAAGAAAATATCCAACTTGCTAAAATGGAAAAATGGCAGAAATTGGAGTGCTGCTTGCTAAAATGAAGAACAAATGACACAAACAAGCCGTCATATGTGAGAGATTAAGGGATGAGTTTAGGGTTAAAGAAATGAGAGAGATAATTAGGGTAGTTGAGGGAATATCGGGACACAATCACACATACGGTTATTTTTCTTTTTTCTAAATTACTATTTTAACCTTTTCATTTAAGTCTTACCAAAAATTGATTTAAACTAATTATAAAATTATAATTATTAATCTTAACCGTTAAATTTAAAATCTAATGGTCAAGATTGCTTAATAAGAGTTCTACGGGTTCTGCACGAAATTATGGATTCTCTATATAACTCTCCACATAATAATAATAATAATAATAATAATAATAATAATAATAATAATAATAATAATAATAATAATAATAATAATAATAATAATAATAATAATAATAATAAGTAGTAGTATGTTTAAGCATTACTTAGTACATTACCCCCAATTTGGTGGGTAATGATGTATTACTTAGTTTTGAGTAATGATTGATTACATAGTATCAAAGCAAGTATTTTCAATGGTAATCAATCTCATTACTTACCCCTCAATACCTCCCAACAAGTGTACCCTTAGTTTTAAGACTTGTGTATTCCATATATAATTTATTTGTAAGTATAATATATACTCCCTCTGTTTCAAAATAAGTGATATATTTTGGCTTTCACGTTATTGAGATAAAATATAATAATGAAGGTTAATTACATTAAATTGGATAGTTAGTGGGGGAAGGGTCCCACAAATTGAGAATAAAGTTTAAAAGTAAAAGTAAGGATAAATGAGTAATTTTATTATATTAAATGAGATAATTAGTGGGTGTGGACTCATTACTTTATTCTAATGTCAAATAAGGTAAATTTTCAAATTGTGTCACTTACTCTATTTTGAATCACTCTAAAAAGAAAAATGTGTCACTTATTTTGAATCAGAGGAAGTATATCGTAATTTATAATTTCTGTAAATACTTGATATTTTTTAATATTTTTTAAACATGATCATACTTCTATTATTTAATTTCTTCTAAAATAACAAAGGGTCCTTAAATTTATTCATGTTACTTGAACGTTTATGTATATTATTTAAAATACTACAGCTGAAAGACATAATGTTATGTAATTTTATTATTTCTATCTAACATATTTATAAAAAAGTTATTTAAAATGCTAGAACATCAAAATTTAATATGAAAAGTTTGGATTTTAAGACCCGCAGCAAAGCGCGGACTTAACTTGCTCGTTATATACAATCGTTCGAAGGATCAGCTGTCGGAAGTTCAACTCGGAACATCGGCTCGAAGGGTCAGCTTTGACATGCGACCGTTGAACGCCTGAACGTCCTTGTCAGCTTAGGTACTAGTTTATGGGCTTGTCTGGTACTGAATTTGAGGCCCCGAAACCCAGATTGCTTGGTGAACATGAAAGACCCTACCCAATTGATCTTTATATATACGACACATGTAATTATTTATCTCTCGCACCAAAACTCTAATAAAAATCTTTCTAGTTTGCCAGTGAACATAGCCGGTCATCTTTGATTGTGTGAACCACATAATCCTACTTTTTTTTTTTGTTTTGAATGATACGTAATATACTCCAATTTTATCTATAGGTTATGAGTAACATCTTATACTTTACATCAATACCATTAAGTTACAAGCCTTAGATACCACATAATCCTACTGTTCTTTTCTTTTCACACAGTCTATTGCATATTGCAGTGTTCGTTAGTTCGTTTAAGCCGTTGCATATTGATATATACACATGTATTGATAAACGTTGTTATAACCTAACAAAATGCGTAACACAGTGTTGTTGGGTTTTCTATGCATTTAGCGACACATTATTCGTCGCGGAAAATTACGAATAACTTACTAAACGATAAAACCCGGTTTTAAGAAAAACGTTTTGACCGTTAGGTTTACAATTCTAACGCAACTAGATTATTTAATAAATAACTAAATCACAAATTCGAAGACTTACATTCGCGGTGCTCGGTGATGACAAACCTTATGATCTTGTACGAGCCAGATTAACCACACAACGCTAGGATCCAAGAAAGAATCTCTCTATTAGTTCACACCCAAGGATTAATTGGTCACGAATGGGACAATGTATCACGAGGTAATACAAAGCACCCTTGAGAAAACGAGAACTAAAAACCAAAACCGAAAAACACTTTCGGTTTCCGGCAGCGGTCACACGGCGGAGCTGCAACGAACGGCGGTGGCTGGACAGCGGCTGGACGGTGGGGCAGCGGCGGTCGAGTGGCGGCAGTGGGGTGTTCGGCCGGTTGGTCTAGAGCACAGAGTTTCAAGTGTTTTGCTCTTAACCTCTAAGTTTGTATTTATTAAGATTAATTAGGTTAATTCTTATTTGACTCAAACGCAAACTAGCCCAAGCCCATCTTAATTAAACCCATTTAATTAAGCCCGATTAAACCAGTAGCTAGTTAATAACTCATCAACTAGCTTAGCCCGTTTAGCCCGAGTCACATTTAATTAAACCCTTAATTAAATATCTCGTTAAATCTCGTGTTCGTTGACGCCTCGAGGGCAACCCGAATAGGACTTCAAATTACCCGAACCAGAATAGCGGTTTATTTGATAATATTGAACACCTATTCCAACAAGTTTCACAATACACACAAAATTTATATTTAAAAGGACGTCTTTTTTGTGCAAAGAAAATTTATACTTAAAAAAGCTAGCCAGGACATCTAACAACTCGATAATGCGTACAATACATATTTACAACTAAAAAATGATCTTTGAAACTAAACAATCATTGCCCCCATGGTTCAAAAACCATAATCAAGAACAAGCTACAAGCAAGCATGTCGTAAAACTTAAAACTAATACAAAATCTCTATGAAACTTGAATCAATCAAGCATCTGCTGTGCCTCATGTGCAGCCGGGAGGGATCATTTCACCGGAATAAATTGGCTTTACGTTTTGGCATTCTTGAACTGCAGCTCCAGAAGGACCTTCATATGTCAAATTAATGTCCGTTACATGCACTTTTTCACATCCATTATTCGCTTTGCTGCATATTAGCTTAACTACTTCTGCCGAACTTGAACTTCCTTTCACGTTCTTGATGAATATGTTGTGAACCTTAACCAACGATGGTTTCTGTACAATTAACACACACAAAAAAAAAACAAATTAATTGTATGGTTCGCTACCACTTAATAATAAATGATTTTACGTACCTCTTTGTTGCATTTATTAAAAGGGCAATAATCTTGATCAATGATAATCGGGTTTTTAACTTTATCCATAATAAGATCTTCAACAATCATATCCGAAACCTCACCCGCATGTGAATCGAGCCATGTTTCGATCCTCACACCGTTTTCTGAGCCTGAAAATGTGCAATTCTTCACGTTAACCCCGATCACGGGTTTCTCGTCTGCCTTTTTACCCAAACTTCCAACGGTAATTCCATGGCCCGGACCACATTTAACTCCTTCAATGAACACGTTTTGACAACCGTCACCAATCGACACACAATCGGCACCCGTTTCCATTACCGAATTCTTTACGGTTATATTTTTTGACCACCCGATGTGGATTCCATCCGTGTTCGGGCTCTCCGGGGGTGCGCTGACGTGGAAGTTGTCGAATGTTACGTTGTCGCATGTCATCAAATTCGCATGGAAATTCTTGCTATCTTTTGATGTTATTCCCGTTATCAAAGAATCTTTGATGAAGTTAAAGCTAAGATTCTGCCACATTCACAAATATATCAATCATCTTGAACATATATGAATTCATTCAACTTTAATAATTATGTAGACGTACATATTGAAGTTCTGACCCTTTTGTGACTGTTGTTTCTGGATCATCTGTTACCCATGCCATGGCTCCTCCAACCCCATCTAATGTACCAGAACCTGAAAAAAAAAAGAAATAAATATATATTATGATTATGATTATGATTATTAATATATGTTGATGAGATCTTAATTTGTAACGATATATATATTTTGTTACCCGATACGGTCAAGCCAACGATATAGCTAAATGTGACCCATTGAACTCCAGTTGGAATCGTTACAGGATCTTCGGGACCAATCACCTCTCCGTCAATTTGAACCTCGATTGGGGCCTCGCAAGGTCCCTTAAACTCGACAACATTTAAGGAAAATCGTCCTTTTGGAATGACTACTTTGCTCGGTTGTTGTGAAGCGCATGCGGCCGTCCATGCTTCCGTTAGAGCCTAGAAAAATGATTGTTATTAATGGATAAATTCCAATGATATTAAAACATCATGTTGTTTGATTATTTACCTTACTTATATCGGCATCGGGCTTAGCACCAAATTTTGTGATATCAAAAACTTCAGCATGCGCAATTGCTACGAACATGAAAAGGGCGAATAATGGACATGATTTGGATCCCATTGTGGCTAAATTTTTGGGGTTGATTTGAATAATTAGATCTTCAAAATCTGGCTTAATGATATTTATGGTGTTTTAGACGGTCTAAAATTAGAACCAAGTTTGCAAGAGACACCCGACTTAAATTATAACTTTCAAAATGATCAAGTTCAGTTTCCTTCGTTCATAATTGACTTTTTTTTTTATTTGTGTAATTTAATTGTTTAAAATTTAATTAAGATAAAACTATTAGCAGTTTTATTCAAAATATATCATCACACATATATGTCTTGTGCCATAAAATTTCATTCTTATCTCTTTCTTTGTTAGATTTTCAGTTTATCATATTATTTTTTATATATATGTTAACATAACCTGTTAAATACTTGATGTGAGAATGTAACCTTTTTCATACAAATATATCGTTAAATAATGTGATAAACAAGTAAAAATTTTGACGCGCGTGAAAGACGAATTAAATTCAAAATCACGTAAAATTGAGAAGGAACACTAATTAAGTTAAAACTACAAATGCTTATATCATCTCTAATTTTGGCCTCAAGTCAAGTTTATCAACATGTTAAAATAGCTCAATTAACTTTGTCACTCTTTTTATAAAAATAAAAATATCGGCATTCCACCTGTTTTGGTCCCTTAAAAATAGTTTTTTTTAAAAGAAATTTCTTGGTATGAAAAATAGATAATAAACTAACAACCTCCTACAGTGGGGCTCGAACTTGCGTGGAGTATTTAGTTGGCATTTGGCAAGATGTTTTGCCAATTATACCACTTGGCATTTGCCAAGATATTTTGCCAATTAATTCACAAACAAAATTGATAAAAAATTTCCTTACAATATATGAATCATAAACTTGCGCAAATTTTGGGGTATTTTGGAATTCTTATACCCGGTTATCCAAAACTATGTTTGGTAAGTTTCTAATGAACACTATCTTTGCTATGGAAAATATATTATAGGGTAATACTTAGACCCTTGCCAATGGAGAAGTCGGTTGAGATTTCTCTAAAACCGATTGAATTCACCCATTGGCACGCCCCTTCAGTTGGAGAGAAATCGGTTTGGGGAATGTATTCGGTAGATGGCATGGTGGGGCCCCTTGCATTTAATATAGTTTTTTTTTATTTTATTTTTTTTTTGGTATTTTATGATGGTTGGACTAAAAAAACTGAAGGGAAGAGTTATTATTGGCATGAGTATATCAATTTAATATCGGTTGGAGTGTGAGCTGACGTGTCACTGATTTATCAAAAACTGAAATGCTAGTTTCAGTCATGGTTGGGACCAAAGAGCTTGTAGCATAATCCTAGTACTGAGTTATCTTACGACTAAAAGATTTTGAGTTCGAAATTTAAGTCTTACGGAAGACATATGAAATGTAAATATATTCTCCTACATACGTTGGAAATGTGGGGTGTTTAAGAAACTTATTCAATGAGCTTTTAATTATGCTTAAAAAAAACATGTATTTGCAAGTTTATAAGCTTAAAGATCTCCTTCAACAAGCTTCCAAAACACCCCATGGTATAATCTAAAGTAACTGATTTTGTATCACCAATATGATTGAAGTGTAATGGGATAAACATATTGACTAAATGTAATCTTAATAAATATTGAACATTTGAACAAATAAGGATGGTGTGGACTGCACACTTATTTAGATTTGTTAAGATTAAAATACATTGGGCAGAGCCCTTGGTTGGGGTCGAAATTCGAGATTTAAACCCGGTTTTTAATCTGATAGATCTGACCCGGATCCGACCTGTTTTTGGCGGTATTAAGCAGTTTAAACTGCCTTGAGTAGTTTATTTCTGTTTCCACATATTGTGGATCATATCGAATTTTGGTCATCCTCTTCATTTGTGACAACCTTAAAATTTGGGCATTTATTTCGACGTTATTGTAACCCTAATAGTGCCCTAAAGCCCTAAAATAATTTATAAAAACATTTATTCGCATTTATGTCTATCCAAGAACACTAATTTCATTTATGAAAACATTCATTTGCATTTATGTCTAACAAAGAACCCTAATGTCATCTATGAGAAAAACTAGGGTGCATTTAAGTTTGGTGAAACCCTAGGAATCATATCTCGTCATTATACATCATCACTTGGTGCATTAATCATTTTTGTTGCGTTAAATCATCAGTCAGTTAGTCAGCGAGTTGGTGACACAACATCAAATCAAAATCATATAATTTTTATAGTTCATAATAAATCTTTACGTCAACCAAGTCAGTTGATACAAAAAGCAACAATAAAAATATTTCACAGAGTCTTAAATCACAAATAACACAAGTTTACTACGCTAATGATATACCAATAAGAATTTAAGATATGTTACACACACGTACCGTTGTCTTTAAACTTTTTGGAATAACATCAATTAAATTTATATTAAAAGAGAGCTAAAATATCCACCTACCAAAACCTTTACCAATATCATTTTTAAAAATAATCAACCACATCACGCTCCTTTCTTTTTTTTCAAAATTATACAGACATCATCGCCTAGCTGTTTCCCTTTAAATTTGAATACCATTTATTTTCTTTTATTACATTGATTTAATCCTAAAATATTGACCAATCACAAAACAATTACCATCTTCAACCTCTTAACCCCTCACCCATTTAACAGTCGAGCCTTTCTTTTTCCCATCATCTCCTTCACATTTTATTCGGTAGAAACCAGGCTCAAGCATCATCACTCTTTCCCTCCTTTTTCGTTTCCGGCCAGTAACAAAAACCAAGACCTCCGGCGAACTCAACCAACTCCGGCGACGCAGCAGGGAACTCCAGCCAACTCTCTTCTGCTATCTCTCTCTAAACACACCCGAGATCAAACAAAAGGTATAACTTACTCTCTCATTTTATCGGTGTGTGTGTAATTCAGTGTGTGCTCCGGGCGAATCTCCGGAGAGTCCCCTAAACCGCCGCACACATTTTCTGTTTCGCAAGCCATAGCCTTCGGCCGGCCAGTCGAACACTTGAACCCAGTTTTCTGTTGGTAGCCATGTCCATAAGCCTTCGACACAACAGTGATTTCAATGGCTCAATTTCAAGCCCTATGTAATCTTTCCGGTGTTTTCCCAAAACTCAGTCGTCGTGCCTACTTGTTTCCACCAGTAATATCAAACCCAATTTTATTTAAATAATCAGACTTCTAAATGAAATAATATTTAATCGTTTCAATGTTTAATATGTACTTTAGAAAAATATTTATCATTTACTTATTTATTTAATCTTTATTTAAATGTGTTTTTGATCATTTACTGTTGGAGTGAGTCAATGTTGCACGTGAATAATTCCCTGGTTAACAGGAAGACTTAGTTTGTTTCTTTTGAAATGTTTTAGTCGTCCTATTGAATAGGAAGTTAGTTGCTCCTTATTTTGAATTCCGTTTTGATTCCTGTATGTGTATTTAAAGAAGCCATTGGCTATGTGAATCATAAGCAACTTTTGCTCCAAAACTCAGTCTTTATACTACTGTGTGTGTGATATCAAACATTTGGTATCAGAGCGAGGTTAGAAGGGATATGTCGTTTCCAAAAGTGAGTGTGAAAGTGAGAAATGGAAAATTCTGATAAGTTTGTGCAAGCCTCGATTCCCAAGTTTGATGGTCACTTTGATCATTGGGCTTTTTTGATGGAAAATTTCCTGAGGAGTAAGGAAATATGGAATCTGGTAGAAGGTGGGATTCCGGCACAGACCGTGCCAAATCCAAATGAAGTACAAAGGAAGATTATCAGTGATGCTAAGTTGAAAACTTGAAAGTGAAGAATTTCCTGTTCCAAGCGATAGAACGGGAAATATTGGAGACCATTCTCGATAAGAGTTCCTCAAAAGGAATATGGGACTCGATGAAGCAGAAGTATGAAGGGTCTACAAAAGTGAAGAGAGCTCAATTGCAGGCGTTACGGAGAGAGTATGAGCTGCTCTCTATGAAAGACGGTGAAAGGGTCGATACTTACTTAGCCCGTACCTTAACCATCGTTAACAAAATGAAGGCAAACGGTGATCCGTTAACTGCAGGTTCGGTTGTGGCTAAAGTACTCCGTTCCTTGACCCCGAAGTTCAATTATGTTGTTTGTTCTATCGAGGAATCCAACAACCTCGATACTATGACAATTGACGAACTTCATGGAAGTCTTCTTATTCATGAGCAACGCATGATTGGACAATAAGATGATGAACAAGCATTGAAGATAACGACTAGCTCATCCTATCGAGGACGGGGGAGAGGACGGGTCGGTCGTGGTAGAGGGCGTGGCAGAAGCTCCTTTGACAAAGGAACCGTTGAATGCTGGAGGTGTCACAAACTTGGGCATTTCCAAAGTGAATGCCCTGATTGGGAGAAGGATGCTAATTATGTGGAATATGATGATACTGAAGATATGGTATTGATGTCTCATGTTGATGAAGTAGACTCAATAAAACAATGGAATTGGTTTTTGGACTCAGGGTGTTCAAATCACATGACAGGTGAGAAAAGATGGTTCACCACTTTGGATGAATCATACCGCAACAATGTACGGTTGGGGAACGATGTTCGAATGGTAGTCATGGGAAAGGGGAACGTCTGACTTAATATCAAAGGTGTGAATTACACTTTGACCGACGTTTATTATGTACCCGATCTCACGAACAACTTGATCAGTGTTGGCCAAGTTCAAGAGAAGGAAATGGAGATCTTGATCAAGAAGGGTTGTTGCAGCATATACCATCCAACGAAGGGGTTGATTACAAGAATTCAAATGTCCTCAAATAGGATGTTCATAATCAGTGCAAAGCCAAGTAACATTGAAGAATGTCACAAAACAGAGACGGACAGTGATACTCAACTGTGGCACCAAAGATTTGGGCATATCAACAACAAAAGCCTAAAAATGTTACACGACAAAGATATCGTTCGAGGGTTGCCAATTATTAACGCTGAAATTGGAACCTGCTCTGATTGTTTAGTAGGAAAACAGTGCAGTGAGTCCTTTCCAAAAACGAGCACTTGGAGAGCAACGAAGCAACTCCAACTGGTTCATTCAGACATTTGTGGACCAATTCAACCTCAATCGTCAGGTTTAAAGCGATACATCATCAATTTTATCGATGATTTTTCACGGAAATGTTGGAGTTATTTCTTGAATGAGAAATCACAGACCTTAGATACATTCAAGAAATTCAAGGCTTTGGTTGAAAAGGAGGCAGAAACTGTAATAAAATGTCTAAGAACGGACAGAGGAGGTGAATACAATTCCAGTGATTTCAAAGCCTTCTGTGAAAATAATGGCATACAAAGACAACTCACTGCTGCTTATACGCCACAGCAGAATGGAGTAGCAGAGAGAAAGAATCGAACTGTAATGAATATGGTTCGAAGTATTATGAGTGCAAGGAAGGTGCCTAAAGTGTTTTGGCCTGAAGCAGTCAACTGGTGTATTTATGTGCTTAATCGAAGCCTCACTTCAGCTCTTGAAGACTGCACACCAGAAGAAAAATGGAGTGGGCGGAAACCCTCGGTAAGTCACTTCAGAATATTCGGGTGTATTGCTCATGTTCATATTCCAAAAGAAAAAAGGTTGAAGCTTGATGATAGAAGCTTAAAATGTGTACTGTTTGGGGTCAGTGAAGAATCGAAAGCATATAGATTATATGATCCGTCCAATTAAAGGATATTAGTAAGTAAAGATGTTGTGTTTGAAGAACATGTTTCCTGGAATTGGAATCAAGTAGCAGGTGTTAACCCTACCGATTTGGAATGGGAGAATGAACAAAGCTGTGACAATGATGGGCCAGAATCGCCAATTGTTAATAGCCCACCAAATAACAAAGGTGGGCCTAATAATGTAGATGGGTCACAAAGCAGAAACAATAGCGGGCCCTCAACCATTAATCCAATTAACAGTGGTGTCACCGAAAGAAGGAAAAGAGCGGCCAAAACACCAATCTGGATGCAAGATTATATCAGTGGTGATGAAATCGCTGGAGAAGAAGAACAAATTGCAATGTTCTCTTCTCTGTCAGAACCATCCAACTACTCTGAAGCTGTACAAGATAATCGTTGGGTACACGCTATGAAGCAAGAAATAGAGTCGATTGAAAGAAATCAAACATGGGAACTGTGTGATTTGCCCGAAGGGGCAACGGCAATTGGAGTAAAATGGGTCTTTAAGACCAAATTAGACAAAGAAGGGAAGATCGACAAACACAAGGCTAGACTGGTGGTAAAAGGGTACGCTCAAAGACAAGGAGTCGACTACACCGAAGTCTTTGCTCCCGTAGCTCGATGGGATACGATCAGAAGTATCTTTGCTCTTTCAGCACAACGAGGTATGAAAATTCATCAATTAGATGTAAAAAGTGCCTTTTTGTATGGCGATTTGGACGAAACAGTGTTTGTGGAACAACCTGAAGGCTATGAAGTGCAGGGTAATGAACGAAAGGTCTATCGATTGAAAAAGCCCTTATACGGCTTGAAGCAGGCGCCTAGGGCCTGGTATGGGAAAAGTGAGAATTATTTTCTCAGAAATGGTTTTGAAAAATGCCCGTTTGAGCCAACCCTATTCGTTAAATCGATTGATGGAAACATATCCTTAATTGTTTCTATTTATGTAGATGATTTAATTATAACAGGGAGCAAACTCGAATTAATTGAGGAATTTAAGACCTCAATGAAATCTGAATTCGAGATGTCTGATATGGGGGAAATGCAATATTTTTTGGGTGTTGAAGTTATACAATGTGAAAGTTGCATACACATCAATCAACGGAAATATGCCAGTGAAATACTAAAGCGATTCAACATGGAAGATTGCAATGATGTAAAAACCCCCCATGGTTCCAGGGTTCAAACTTGTGAAAGACGATCAGAGTGGGTTTGTTGATGCAACAATTTACAAACAGATGGTAGGATGTATCATGTATCTGGCAGCAACACGACCTGACATAATGTTCGTTGTTGGTCAGCTATGTCGATATATGGAGACACCTACTGAACAACATATGAGGGCAATGAAGAAGCTTCTTCGTTACATTCAAGGAACTAAAGAGCTTGGCATTTTTTATAAACGGGGAAGTAACAATCGCTTGGTGGCATACACCAATAGCGATTATGCTGGTGATCATGATAATCGAAGAAGTACATCGGGTTATGTCTGTTTTCTGAGTGGGGCTGCAATTGCTTGGTCCTCAAAACGACAACCAATTGTAACTCTCTCGACCACTGAAGCAGAGTTCGTTGCTGCCACAGCTTGTGCGTGTCAAGTTTTATGGCTAAGAAGAATGTTTGAACACATTGGCTTGACACAAGAAGAAAGCACCATTGTTAATTGTGATAACATGTCAACTATCAGGCTTTCAAGGAATTCTGTTATGCACAATCGAAGCAAGCATATAGATGTAAGATACTTCTTCCTTCGTGATTTGGTAAATGATGGAGGTATAGAATTGAGGTACTGCAACACCTCAGTTCAAGTAGCAGACATAATGACAAAACCGTTGAAGATTGAGCAGTATGAAGTGTTACGAGCCATGATGGGTATGATGGTGGCAGCCGACATAAACTAAAGATGAGAATCTTTAGTTTAGGAGAAGGTATGTTGGAGTGAGTCAATGTTGCACGTGAATAATTCCCTGGTTAACAGGAAGACTTAGTTTGTTTCTTTTGAATTGTTTTAGTCATCCTATTGAATAGGAAGTTAGTTGCTCCTTATTTTGAATTCCGTTTTGATTCTTGTATGTGTATTTAAAGAAGCCATTGGCTATGTGAATCATAAGCAACTTTTGCTCCAAAACTCAGTCTTTATACTACTGTGTGTGTGATATCAAACATTTACTTCATAAAAGATTTATACAAATTACTTAATTACTTTCCTTTTAAATAATTTAGCGAGACTACATTTAACAATGTAGCAAATATATAATTTAATAAATTATTCATTTATAATTATTTAAGATTATATTAAATAATTATCTTTTGTACAAATACGTATCACTTTGAATCAAGGTAAATCAATTCATCAATTATAAAAGACGAACCAAAAGTATTAAAATACAATATCAATTCATCAATTGTCACCAACATATCGCTTATTTTCGTTGTCTTTCTATTGCATATAGGAAGCTAGTATTGTTTGGTTGGAAGCATCATTCATTATTTGAATCTTATGGAAGCATTGTATCAGGTGAGTCCACAGCCCCTTTTTACTCTTTTACAACTTTGGGGTGAAAAACATATCAACTACTTTTTTTAAATGTTTACATTTTTATCACTTCGTATTTAATACATCTTATTGTGACTATGAGTCCACAGCCCCTTTTTACTCTTTTACAACTTTAGGGTGAAAAACATATCAACTACTTTTTTTAAATGTTTACATTTTTATCACTTCATATTTAATACATCTTATTGTGACTGTGAGTCCACAGCCCCTTTTACTGTATTTTACTGCTTTACAAATTTGGGGTGAAAAACATATCAACTCCTTTTATAAACATTTACATTATTTATCGAATCATATTTTGACTGTGAGTCCACAGCCCCACTTTTTACCGTATTTTATTTACTGCTTTTACAACAGGGGTGAAAAACATACAAAATCATTTTATTATACATATTTTTATTGTGATGATACATTACTCAGAACATGACATTCAGTCCGTTATGCTCGAACTAAGACAAGATGTAGTGATATTGGTAGATGCCTACATACTGTAACCATTAGCTAGTTGCGACTAGACCCTGGATATGCAGATAATACTATCGACTGAGACTCACCCTCCCACATTTGTTTGATCAGTTTTAACGGTCTACTGAACCGTCATGGGAGTGCATATCTTAGATTCAGTAACATCATTTTGGAGTTGTAGTTTGGTTATGGGCTTAGGGTCGGCATTTTAACTCAAGGGCATTGCAAACCTTTGGGGGATATCAGTTCATGTTAATTTTTAATATCCTTTCTAGGATATCAGTTTAGTACATTCTTAATATCCTTTTGATGATACCGGTTTATATATTTTATTAAATTATTTTTCATGTCTCTACATGTCAAACATCATTTCAATATTGCCTTTGTACAAATCATTTTCAAATACCATATTATCACAACATTTTTAGCCTTGATGGCTCACAAACATTTTGGATTACATCGAAAACATTCTTTAAACCTGTGGATTCACTCAACATTTTTGTTGATCATTTTACTTATGTTTTTCAGGTCATTCATTGAAGTATGAGATTTAGTAGCATTGGATCATGAGCATGCATATTGTCAAGATGCCACGAACGTCTTTTCATTTCCAAACGTTAACTTTTACTTTTAAGCGTTTTCAATTACATTAAATTTTGAGATATACTTTAATTGAAATATTAATTGAAGTTTTTAAACGTTTATTGTTTACAATAATCATAGTTGTGTTACTCATGAATGTTACATCCCGTTCTTCCGCAAACATTTATTACTATAAAAACCTTTTTGGCGGGGTGTGACATCATTGGTACGAATTTAGACAACAAATTAAATTCTATGTTCTTGATAATTACTCAGATTTTATCGGAATGGAGATTTCGTTAGTACTAACAAAATAACATATACACGACTTTAAAGTATTCCGAGCAACGAAATCATTAAAGTTTCTAACAACATGAATTGAATGGCTCGTGAAAATACAAAATAAAAAACAATCTACAATACATATTTAGTTTTACCCTTAACAATTAAGGTAATGTTGGTGAACATAATCTACCATTATCCTATCCCCATGATCGATTAATTCAAACCGGAATCACGAACAAGGAATTCGAAACACTCGAAATGAACAAACAACCTCCGTGATTCAAAGTGGTATAAAATCAAAAAAACCGGAGAGTATTGTGAGTCGATTTACAGAAAGTATACTATCTAGAATCGCGTGCATGGAGGAGGGATCATTTTTCCATGGTAAATTGGCCTGACATTGCAGCATTCTTGATGTGCTAGCCCATGGCCACGTGGACCTTCATATCTTATATCAATGTCTGAAATATGCACATTTTGGCAACCCTTATTGGCAGTACTACATCTAAGCTTCACTACTGTTGGTGTAGTCGCAGTTCCTTTAATGTTCTTGATGAAAACTTTGTGAATTTTAACTAATGATGGTTTCTGTATGATTCACATGAGAAAGCAACCATATTAGATGCACAGTTTGCTACGTAAAATAATGGGAGATGGTTTTAGTATACACCACACGTTTTACTTCATCTACCACAATTACGTACTTTTTTTTAATATGGTTGTACAATTTAGTATAAAACTTGTAGAATGTGATGTATGAAATAATATATATGGTACATAAATTAGCTCTCTAAAAATAATAGGATAACATATGCATATGTGGCCAAATTACTCTTTAAAATGTTACTTCAAGGTCCATCCATATATCCACAACAACATTACACTCCGCTAGACTTTCAAATTTGATAATTATGGTAAAAAAACTTGCCCAAACTTTATAATCAAATGACTATGAAATCCCATAAACCTTAAACCTTTTGCCACATCTATCTATATTTGTGCATCGACAAAAAATGCTCCCAAATCTAATCCAGGTCGGATGAGGCACAAGTTTCAAAGTTAATTAAGGACATTACTAATGTTATAATTTTTTATTTTTTATTTTTTTATTTTTTATTTTTTATTTTTTGAAACGGCAAATCTAATCTACTCCTAATTACCACCTATGTTCACGACGGGACTCGAACTCCAGACCTCAAGGATGAGAGTCATACACCATACCGCTAGGCTAATGGCCCTTTGGTAATAATGTTATACTTGTATTTTACAAATTACTTGAAAATGTTATACTTGAACCAATTAAGTTATTGTTTGATTGATTCATAATGTTGTTATGATATTGGATGAAATTAGTTTAATTTTTTAAATACAGGGGTGCAGTAGGTACACATTATCCCTCTAATAATCCTTATAATAAAGCTAAATGCATGTATTAAAAGTTTAAAACGTACTTTTTTGTTGCATGCGTTATGCGGGCAATAATCTTGCTCAATGATAACAGGGACTTCAACTTTATCCATGCGAAGATCTTCAAAATGCATATCGGTAACCTCTCCCGGAAGTGAATCGGGCCATGTTTTGATCCGAACACCATTCATTGTGTGCAAGAAGACACAATTCTTGACGAAAACACCCTTCACGGGCTTCTCCCCCGGGTTTCTACCCAAACTTCCAACACTAATTCCATGGCCCGGCCCGCATTTCACTCCCTCAATGTGCAAGTTTTCACATCCATCACCAATTGAGATACAATCATCACCCGTTTTGATTATAGAATTCTTGATAGTGATGTGTTTTGACCAACCAAGATGGATTCCGTCGGTGTTTGGGCTATCTGCGGGTGCGGAAATGTGGAAGTTGTCAAACGTTACATTCGTGCACGACATCACGTTAGAGTGGAAATTCTTGCTGTCCTTTGAAGTTATTCCCGTGATCAAAGAATTTTGGATGAAGTTAAAGCTAAGATTCTGTGTCATTAGAAGATTTAACAATCGTCAATTCGATCACGAATTCGTTATTAATTAAGTTCATGGAATTTTGAGTCAGAATCACATAAGAACCTCAAATATCGTCAAACTGTGAAAATTATAAAGAAATGCACATATAACAAAACACATGATAATACTTGTAAGACGTAATGACCAAAACAGAACAAAAATGCACCATTTTCCAAGAAGAAAAAAAACACTTATCGACTCAAATCTTCCCAAAATAAATCGTGCGTTCGACTTGATTTTTTTGTGCGATTCTGGGTTTTTTGTGCGACCAAACCATTTTTTGTGTAACTCATGTACGACCAGACCATTTTTTTGTGCGATCATACCATTTTATATATGACCAGACCATATTTGTCAAATTCAGGTGGAGTCGGGCAAAGTCACGCGATCTATTTATGGAAGATTTGAAAGTGAAGTTTTCTTTGAAAATTTTAAGTTTTACTAGGTATATTTAGGTCAATTTTGAGATAACCCTTTTTTAAATATTGCAACATTTACAACAATTCCATCTCGTTTTCATCATGTTTAAGGTTTTTATATATGTGATCATGTCTCTATGTATATTCATATATACACATACATACTGAAGGCCACACGGTTTTTTGCGGAGAACATTTTTCTTGGGATTGTTCGATGCCCATGCCATGGCTCCTCCAAGCCCATCTAAGATACCACAACCTGAAACAATATTATGAAACATGGCATTGATTGTTGAATAATCTATCCATATGAGTAAATCATTTAGAAATTAATCGACAATTAAATTTGTACCTGATAATTTCATGCCGTTGATGTAACTAAATGTAATCCATTGTTTTCCTTTTGGAATAGCATTAGGATCCTTGGGACCAATCAATATTGCATCGATTTGGATCTCGACTGAACCTTTGCAAGGTCCTTTAAACTCGAAAGAGGTTAAGCAATATTGGCCTTTTGGAATGATCAGTTTGCCCTGTTTGTGTGAACCGCATGTGGCGGCCCATGCATCGCGCAAAGGCTAGAAGTTGATTATAATGTTAATAATAAGGGATTGATATATATATATATATATATATATATATATATATATATATATATAATTAATACATATTAGATTAATTCTTGGGGTTCATAAATATTTACCTTACTGATTTCGGCACCAGGCTTTGCGCCAAACTTTGTGATGTCGAAGACATGAGCCTCGGAAACCACCATGAACATGAAAATAGCAAAACCTATCATTGATTTGAATTTTCTCATGATTAAATATGGGTTTGAGTTGAATGATAGGATCTATGCATGGAACATGTTCTAATGGTATTTATGATATATTTCTAAGCGATTATTTTTAAAACGCAATCTTTCTTAGATTTTTGTGGCAGGAATAGATTGAGGTTTGTAGACCAGAAAGGGTCTAACACTAAAAATTCTAATTTTAGAAAACTAGTTTTGTTGCCAAAGTATGCAATATACATGTTTGGAGTCAAATCTCCTACCAAGAAAAATAAAATAATTTCTATTTTGCGTTTTAGCAAAAACTAACTTTTAAAGTTTGAGTATTGTTAAACATGCATGAAACATATGCTTAAAGATGTGTCTACTCTATTCAACATATGACGGTTATCTTCCACTAGTAATAATCTCTCTTTTTATTTTCATATTTGATGTTGTGACACGCCAACATCACTTAGACATACTTATAAGCTTATTTAATTAGACATGTTTTACATTTTTCTTAAAGTTTTAAACAATAAGCTATAAACAAGATTACAATAAGGATAGAATAATGCCGAAATACAGTGTCGAAGCCGGAAATAAATTGTAGGTAGGACCTCCAATAAAATTTATGAGATGAAAGTAATGTTAGAACAAATCACAGTTCAACTTATTACTGATGCTGCAGTTAGTACTGATCATAGTTACTACTGATGAAGACTATGGTTATTACTGATGGGGCAGAAACACTTAATACTGATGAGTTGATACTGGTGAAGACTATAACTAACTTACTACTGATCATGCATATATTGAAGATACTACTGATCATTAGTAGTTACTACTGACGTTGGTTTTGGACTTACTACTGATTACCAGAGTTACTACTGACGATGCATATTCACTACTGGTGATTGCAGTTACTACTGGTACGCGTATTTGGAACAAATCAAGTCCGAGATCTTCGCAGAGTTAGTTATAAAATGTTATTCAATGTATATCTTTTATAATTCGATGTAAATCAAGTCCTAGAATAACTAGGGTAAATAGTTAGGCTTCAAGGACTGCTATAAGTAGTTCCTTACGAATTGTAAACGTACGTGTGTATTGTTAATCAATAATATACATTGAAGCTTTTTGTGAATCATTGTGTTCTTAACATTATTCATTGTTCGTTCAATATTCAGTATTCTATTGTTCTTATTATATTAATACAAGTGTTGATCCGCTGCAACTTCTTGTTATTAGTAGATCTGGATTGACAATAACTTGTTTTGGTTATTCGATCCTGACAAGTGGTATCAGAGCTTATTGGTTCTAGATTGACAATAATCTTTAAAACACACATATTGTTAATCATGACTGATAACAATGAAAGTACTCAAGCAAATAAAATCCCTATACTCACTCCCAATAACTTTGGGATGTGGAAGAATCGTATTAAGCAATACATGCTTATTACTGATTATTCCATGTGGGAAGTTGTTGTTAAAGGAAACAAAACCGTTCATGGTCAAGCAACAAGCTCTGCAACTGAAGCAGACAAACTCAAGTGTGAAAAGGAGAAGAAAGACAGAGGAGTCGAACTCAAAGCTCTAAGCACTCTTCTACTGGCCATTCCTAATGACTATCAACATCTCTTTGTTGAATATGATGATGCAAAGATGTTGTGGCATGCACTGGAAAAGAGATTTGTTGGCACCAAAAGCACCAAAAGAAACATGAAGTTTGTACTAAAACAGGACTTTGAAAATTTCAAAGGCCAAAAGAATGAATCCCTATCTCAAATCTTTGATAGGTTCAACAAACTCATTGGTGAATTGAATCAAGTTGGTGTGAAACCAGACAATGATGATGTCAATAGAAATTTTCTCAGATCTCTTGGAGAAGAATGGTCTATGTACACAGTCATATATAGACAAGGTGATGCCTTGGAAGAAAAGGAGCTAGATGAATTGTACAATGAGCTTAGGGTGTTTGAATCTGAGGTAAGTTCTAAAACTCCTAATTTATCTTCAAACAATGCTGCTTTTGTGTCTAGTACAGGAACAGGTCAGGAAACTGCAAAGGCTGCAGATTGTGAAGATACTGCAAGAGAATCCTTCTTCACTAGTCATGTGCATACTGCACTAATTAGTGATGACTTGGAACAATTGAATCCTGATGATCTTGAAGAGATGGATCTAAAATGGCAGATGGCTATGCTGAGCCTGAGAACCAAAAGGTTCTTAAAGAGGACTGGTAGAACAAACCTTAACTACAACAAAGGTGACAAGGCTGGATTTGACAAGACTAAAGTCAAATGTTACAACTGTAACAACCTTGGGCACTTTGCTAAAGAATGTCCTCAGCCAGACAAAAGATCAAACTCAACTGCTCTTGTTTCACAACAAGGACAAGGTTATGACTGGAGCTTTCAAGCAGAGGAGCATGCACGGAATCAAGCTCTCATGGCTTTCACTGACTCTCCTACTAAGGTACATTCTAAATCTTGCACTCCTGAATGTATTAAAGCATACAAAGATTTAGAAAAACTTAATAAAGAAACACTTGAAGAGATGATTCTAAATAGAAATAGAAGAATTGAATATAATGGTTGTATAGCTGATCTTGAAAATCAAATTAAAATTTATAAAATAACTGATCAAAAGATAAAAGAAGAATTGCTACAAACCACTTATGAAAAAGAACATTTTGAACTAAAATTAAAAGAAACTTTGATCAAACTAGAAGAATGTCAAATGGAATTAGAACAAAATAAATTAACCATTAAAAAGTTTGAAAGAAGTTCTCAAATTGTTAATGAATTAACAAATAACCAAACCACTGAAAAAGTTGTGCATGGAGTGGGATATCATGCTGTTCCACCTCCAACTAATTTTATCCCTCCTCTTAAATCAAGCACAGAAAGAATTTTAGATGATTTAAAAATGTCAAATAAAACTGAAACTTGTAATGAAACATCTGAATCAAATGATTCTTCTGATGATGATCAAACTACAGACTCAATTGATACAAGTTTTCACACAGCACAAAGTCAAAATGAATCTCCTAAATATGATGCAGAAAATATACCAAAAATTTTAAGAAGGGGAAATGAAAGAAACATGAACCAACTCTTAGAACAAAGAAAGTCTATAAGTGCTAAGGATAAGAAATTAAGATGTGTTATTTGCAACAAAGTAAACCATTTAGCAAAGGATTGTCACTTTAATCCAATCAACTGCAAAGAGTTCAAAGAATTTAAAAATTCTAAAGAAAAAGTAAAAACACAAAGGTCAAAAAATACTACTGATCCTTCAGTAGCAAATAAAACAAAATCTCAAAAATCTGAAACACCAAAATTTGGAAGAAATGCACCAAGGTTTGTGCAAAATAAAAGAATTGGCAGCCCAAAGAACAGCAATTATTTCAAAAATAATGGAAAAACAAATCAAAATAAACAATATTTTAATTTTTCCAACACCAGTAGAAACTTTAACAGGTTTACTACTGATCCTAACCCTAATTACAATGTTGTTGGGTACCAGTACCAAAACACTACTGGCAAAAACCCTAATTTTAAAAATACTACTACTGCCAAGCCAAAGGTTAAAAACACTACTGGTCATCCTAAACATGGTAAGTACCCAAATACTACTGGTCCATCAGTAGTAAAGTATTCAAAAGCTAAATATAATGGGTATAGACCAAGGTCAGTAGTAAACTCAGACACCAGTAACAAATCCAAAAGGGCGGTAGTAAAACAAAACACCAGTACTAAACAGGTATGGGTACCAAAAATGTTTCAAATTAAATCTTCTAAATCTTATTTCTCAAAGGATGAACCCAAAACATATAAAGCTTGGGTTCCCAAACTTAACTAATCCTTTACTTACTTGTGCAGAGCATTCAGATCCCTGAAGAAGGTAGAACATGGCATATTGTGCAGAGCGTATTCTTTTGAAAATTAGTTGAATAAGACCGGAAATTTTATTGGAGATTCTTAAAATTGCGGGTCAAAGTTGTAAATTTTGTTAGAATAAGGAAGAAAATGAGTAGATAATTGAAACTTGGGTTAATTGTTGGGACTTTGTGTAAGATAATTTTTTTATCATATGCATGTGGATCGCTAGTATGTCATGAGAAATTCTAACTCAACCATGAATGGTAGTTGATATTTGTTTATCGAGATGTTTGAATTTGTGTATAGAGAAAATGAAATGAATTGATTGGATGTTTTAAGGTAAATGCAATATGAGTAATGAGATTATTTGGGGTAAGTATAGACTACAGAAATGAATAGACTGTTAATTGAAATGACAATGTTTTGCGGGAACATTATATGGAAAAGTTGGAATTGTTAAGTATACTATAAAATGCATGACATATTGGATGTGATTTTGTTTGAGCATGTATACGTGAAAGTGATTGGATTAGAGTTGTAGACGTATTGTGATAAATGCTTGCTAATTGGATTTTGTTGTCGGATTCCGGGGACGGAATCCTCTTTAAGGAGGGTAGAGTTGTAACATCCTAAAACTGGCCTAGATGTTTTAGGTATATTTTGATATTTGAAAACATCTATTTGACCATATGTGGAATAATTTGATTAAGTGATAAATGAATTGTTTGACCTTTTGTCCTTTTGTGATATTTTAATCAAGGGATTAAAATATCTGTTTTCTGAAATGTTTAAATGAAAATGTGATTTTTATATTTTTGGATTCTCCTTTTAATATCGTCTCCAGAAATGTTTTCGTTTTTAAAATTGGAGCCCGTTTGGTATTTTAAATAAATTGACTACGAAAGGGACTTTTATATTGTATTTGTTTAAAAGTTGAAAAAGGTCAAGTGGGTCCCACCCCACCCCTTGACCGGCCTATTGAGGGGGAAAAGGCCCCATTGCCTTTCATTTTTCTCCATCTCTCTCTCTCTCTAGTTCGTCTCTCTCTTCTCTCTCTCTCTAAACCATCATCTTCCTCATGGTGTTCTTGAGCTTCCAAGGGAGATCTCAAGCTCGTTTCTTGGCCAATCTTTAATCCGAACACGTTTATGGAAAGCTCTTGAGGTAAGCTTCGACCTATATGTGTTTATTTTCGATTCCATGATAATTGATAAATTATGGTTTATGTGTTCTTGAGTTTTGGTTGGTGTTTATGGTGTTAAATGGTATATTAGGTGTTTATGCAAAGTTTGATATGTTTTGTTGTATGGGTACAAGTGATTTAGCACAAGGTACGACCTTTTTAGCATAATGTACACATGGGTGTGTGTGGGTGTGTTCGTGTGGGTGTGTGTGTGTGTGTGTGTATCAATTGTGTGGTTTGGGTTTATGCTTCTAACTTGACTTAGTATGGGTTTTAATGTTAATGTGGGTTGAATTAATATGTAGGAAGTGATAATATGTCAAGTATGTTAGTTATGGATTATGTCAAGTTTTGGTGAGATTTGATAGCTAGTGTTTGGATTATTTGGGTCAAAAGTTATAACTTATGATTTTGAAGTAAAATAGTTGGGTTGTGATAGCTATGAACTTGTTAGATTGATTAATTAGTTATGATTTGCTAAATGGTAGATTATAGCGTTTGTAGTTGTGTTTGGATGTTTTTTTAGTTAAAAATGATTAACTAGTAAATTGGAAGTAAAATACATGGATTGTTGGTAACTTTGAGCTCGATGAATTGTTACATGTTTATGACTTGTTAGTTATAGAGAATTTGTGCTATTTGATGGAAATTGGAAATGTTATAGTCATATTCGGGCTTTTGACCCGTTTGGGCCATTTAGTGGTAAAATGACTTAAAATAGCTTGGATTGTGAAGATGTAAGTATTTGGTTAGGATTATGTGATTAGCAATGCTATTGGTAACATTTGGTGAATTGCAAGTTGATGTTATGTTTTCAATAGTAGGAGGTATTATTGTTTAATAACCCGGTTTGACCCGTTTGAATGTATTACTTGCAAATGACTAGTTGACTTGCTATGTAAGTGTAGATGGTCATGACATGTTCTTATGATGGTTTAAGTGTTTGGCTATTTAGTTAGTGCAAGTGTTAGTGTTAAATGTATATTTAACATTGTTTATAATTTGGTGGAATTATATACTAATTCGGTATTCCTTTGGTGTACAGGAATCGGGATCGTGACTCAGAAACATTAGACCTCTGAGTTCGACAAGTGGAAGGTTTCGGTGAGTGGATTTAACCTCCAACTTGTGTTTAGTTACAATTAGTTTAGTATATGCATGCTTGTTGAAAATGCAGGAAATGTACCAGCTTCAGGTAGTTCGCGACGCGAACTAGAGTTCGCGAAACGCGAACTCGAGACAGAGAATTTTGGTGTTGGCCGTGAACACTTCGCGACTGAGTTCCCGAACGCGAACATGAGTTAGCGACGCGAACTCGAGTTCGCGATGGGAACTCAGTTGCATTGCTTTTGATGCAGTTTCGTTGTTTCTAGCTTGCTAGTTTAGTACCTATTTGCTAGAGATGAGTCAAATAGGTTATGTGCACAAAGTGAAGAGACTTGGCTTGATTGCAAGCAACAACTCGGTGTGTGTTTATCCGAGGCTCGGTGTGTGCTTATCCGAGGTTTGAGAAGTCAGTGCGCTGGGCAATGGGTGTCGACTAAAGGGTATCCGACCTTACCTGTATTAGTTGCATGGTCAAGGGGAGGGACTTGCCCGGGTGTTGGTCACGAACCGCTATCGGTTACCGTGGTTTGGCCGACCATGGTTTAAGGCTCCGGCAGGACCCCGATCTTCTCGAACAAACAGTGTTGTCCCGAACCGGAGATGTTTTATAACTTCCGTGTTCTAGTGAACAGTGATACCGAACCGGAGATGTTTTATAACTTCCGTGTTCTAGTGAACAGTGATACCGATCCGGAGATGTTTTATAACTTCCGTGTTCTAGTGAACAGTGATACCCAACCGGAGATGTTTTGTAACTTCCGTGTTCTAGTGAACAGTGATAAGTGGTTAGGTGGCTTTTAGATAGTAGTGATGACTATGCCAGCTTGTTGGGCTTCACGGAATTTGTAGATTATATTCATTCACTTAGCTTTGTGCTAATCCCTCCCTCGTTGAATCTTTTCAGGTGATCGGTGCTTTGGACGGGACGATTGACCAAGCTCAGTTGATATGTTTTAAAAAGGAGCCATGTCGTTTAAGTGACACCGTTTAAATAATTAATGTTTTGAAGTTTATTTTGGGACATTGGTTTGTAAACCTAAACCTAAACTTATTATTATTATCTTTATGCTTCCGCTAAACTAACCTAGAGGATAACCTAATCGCCTTCGGGCATTTTAAAAAAAAAAACGCTTCCTAAATTTTGCGGTGTTACATATTGATAGTGGATGCTCAAGGCACATGACTGGAAATCGACAAATTCTTAAAGATTTCAAGTCATTTGATGGAGGGTATGTGGCCTTTGGTGAGAACCCTAAGGGAGGTAAGATTACAGGCAAAGGTACAGTTACTAATGGTAAAATTACTTTTGATGATGTATTTTATGTAGCTGAGCTAAAATACAATCTTGTCAGTGTGTCTCAAGTATGTGATAAAAAGAAAAAGATTCTTTTCACAGATATTGAGTGCATCATTCTTTCTCCTGACTTTGTTTTAGATGAAAAATATGTAGTTTTGAGAACTCCAAGGAGAAACAATGTGTATTGCCTGGATATAGGGGGAGAACTCATTTCTTCAAATGAGGTCAACTGTTTTATATCCAAGGCAAACACTACTGAATCAGAACTATGGCATAGAAGGATGTGTCACACAAACTTTAAAAATATGAACAATTTAGTAAGAAAGAATTTGGTAATTGGATTACCACAAAAACAGTTCATATGTGATCATCACTGTGTTGCATGCCTAAAAGGTAAACAACATAAGTCTTCTCATAAGTCCAAAATTGTAAATTCTATTTCTGTTCCTTTACAACTCTTACATATGGACCTTTTTGGACCTACAAATGTAATGAGTATTGGAAAGAAACAATATTGTCTTGTTATTACTGATGACTTTTCCAGATATACATGGGTTTTCTTTCTCAGAACAAAAGATGAAACAAGTGAACTCATCAAGAACTTAATTGTTAAACTGGAGAACACATCTGATCAAAAAGTTAAAGCCATAAGATGTGATAATGGCACAGAATTTAAAAATGCTAACTTAATTAACTTTTGTGATCTTAAAGGTATTGACAGACAATACAGCTCACCTAGAACTCCTCAATAAAATGGTGTAGCTGAGAGAAGAAATAGAACAATCATTGAAGCAGCAAGGTCAATGTTAGCAGACTCAAAATTACCAATTACTTTTTGGGCTGAAGCTGTTAATACTGCCTGTTATGTACAAAACAGAGTATTAATAGTTAAGCCACATCATAAAACACCATATGAACTTTTTAACAAAAGAAAACCTTCCATAAGTTTCTTAAAATCATTTGGTTGTCCTTGTACTATTTTGATTACAAGAGAACAAATTGGTAAGTTTGACTGCAAAGCTGATGATGGAATCTTTGTGGGATACTCTACTCAAAGCAAATCATACAGAGTGTTCAACAAAAGATTAAGGATTATTGAAGAAAGCCTCAATGTATCCTTTAATGAGAATGTTCCTAATGAACAAGGAAATGGTCCAGATTGGCTATTTAACATAGACAATCTAACCAAATCCTTTAACACTAACATGGATTTAAATGCAGGTGATTCAAATTGTCATACTCAAAAGGAAGGAACATCATCTTTCAATACTGGTTAAGAAGAGATGAGATACATAGTAGTTAATACTGTTCCCACAGTTAATACTGCGGACAGTAATAACTCAGATTCTGGGAGCAGTAGTGAGTCAGATAATGAGGACAGTAGTAATTCAAATACTACTGAGACCTGTAATAGTACTCAAAATACTACTGGTCCAAGCAATAACCTAAACTTTCAAACTACTACTGATCTCAGTAATAACTTAAATACTACTGATCCCAGTAGTAACTATGAACCAGCAAATGATGATGAACCAAACATCAATGACAATGAAGAACCTCAAGAGGAACAATCTCCTGAGAAAAATGAGTCCAATCTTGAAAACCAACTAGGTGTTGATAAAGTTCATGGCACCAGAAATGAAAAGAATCATCCTTTGGATCAAGTCCTTAGTGATGTGAACTCAAGCATGCAGACAAGAAGCAAATTACACAAAAGTCTAACTGCAAACATGTGTAACATAAGTTTAATTGCTAATGAATGTATGTTTGAATGTTTTCTGTCTCAGGATGAACCAAAGAAGATTCAACAAGCAATGAAGGACTCAAACTGGATTGAGGCAATGCAAGAAGAACTCCTTCAGTTCAAACTACAAGCTGTTTGGACACTTGTACCCCTACCCAAAGGAAAAAGAGCAATTGGAACAAGGTGGATCTTTAGAAATAAGAAAGATGAAAGAGGTATAGTGATCAAGAACAAAGCCAGACTTGTAGCCCAAGGATACACTCAAGAAGAAGGAATAGACTATGATGAAGTATATGCCCATGTTGCTAGAATTGAAGCAATTAGGATATTCTTAGCATATGCTTCATACAAGAAGTTTAAAGTCTATCAAATGGATGTAAAGAGTGCTTTCCTATATGGGAAAATTGAAGAAGAAGTATATGTATGCCAACCTCCAGGTTTTGAAGATCCAAAACATGGTGACTATGTATTCAAACTAGACAAAGCTCTATATGGCCTACATCAGGCACCAAGAGCATGGTATGATACATTATCATCATACTTACTGAAGAATGATTTTAAAAGAGGAGCAATTGACAAGACTCTGTTTACAAGAAAGGTCAAAAATGATATACTACTGGTGCAAATCTATGTAGATGATATCATTTTTGGATCAACAAATGATTCATTGTGTAAAGAGTTTGAAAATCTCATGCAAATCAAATTCAAGATGAGCTCCATGGGTCCAATGAACTTCTTCCTTGGACTACAAGTCAATCAAAGAACAGATGGTATTTTGATAAACCAATCAAAATATGTTAAAGATATCTTGGAGAAGTTTGATATGAAAGACTGCAAGAGTGCAAGTACACCAATGGAAACACACAAACACCTACATCCTGATGTTGAGGGGGAGGATGTAGATGAACACTTATACAGATCAATGATAGGATCTTTGATGTACTTAACTGCATCAAGACCTGACATTATGTACAGTGTTTGTGTGTGTGTGTGCAAGATATCAAGCAAGACCTAAAGAACTTCACTTGCAGGCTGTCAAAAGAATTTTCAGATACTTGAAAGGCAAACCATCACTTGGTCTATGGTATCCACATGACTCACCATTTGAACTCATAGCCTACACAGATAGTGACTATGGAGGTGAATGTCAATATAGAAAATCCACTACTGGTGGATGTCAATTCTTTGGATCAAGACTGGTGTCATGGCAATGTAAGAAACAAACAAATGTATCCACATCAACTGCTGAAGCAGAGTATGTAGCTGCATCTGCTTGTTGTGCTCAAGTACTGTGGATTCAAAACCAATTTCTAGACTTTGGTATCTCTATCCTTAAAACTCCTATTTTTATTGATAATCAAAGTGCTATTAGTATTGTGAACAATCCAGTAAAACACTCTAAAACTAAACACATTGAAATAAGATTTCACTTTATAAGAGATTGCAATGAAAAGAAGTTAATCAAAGTAGTTAAAATTCATACTGACAATCAATTAGCAGATCTCTTTACAAAAGCATTTGATGTAGGAAGATTCAGCTTCTTGGTTAGCAGTATTGGAATGATTTTAATAAATTAATGTCACAATCAAAATCATGTGTAAAGTTTTTCTGTTATAAAAAGGTATTTATGTTAATAAGTGTTTTACTACTGGTAGGTCATTAATACTGATATGTAGTTATGTACACAAATACTACTGGTATGACAATACTACTGGTAAATGATTGTACTCACATATATTACTGGTCTCTAAAATGGTGATTACTACTGCTAGGGTTGGTAGATTAGGTCAGTATTAAAATTCATTAGTTACTACTGATGTCAAAATCATTAGTTACTACTGATGTCAAAATCCTTAGTTACTACTGATGTTCATAGATACTACTGACGTTTTCTACTGATATCTAATTTACTACTGGTCCTTATATTGTCAAGTTACCAAACTAATCCCCATGAAAATAACCGTTGTGTTATGATTCAAAGGGCAATTTAGTCTTTTTGCAGATCAAATCGTAAGATATAAATAGCGAAAGACGATTAGTTTAGCATTATCCTCACATCGATTTGCCAAATCCTCTCGATAAACCCTAAATCACGATCATAAACCCTGCATCAGTAACAACATTCAATCGATCAAGCAACTCTACAATCGTAACAACACCATAAAATCGACAACAATGGCAACTCTACAATCTCTTGATGTTCAAACAAATCTTAAATACTCAGAGTTTCACAACATGTGTGCTTATCTAAAGAATCCAGACGGAACAAAGGATTTTCGTCCAATCGTCAACTTTTTGAAGAACTCCTACATAAAGTTTGCATTAACTGTAAATCCAAAATCATATCAACAACACTTGGTTGATTTCTGGACCAATGCTGAAAGAACCGAAGGTGCGACTATGTCTATGATCAAATCAACAGTGGATGGAAAGTCTATCACCATAACTGAACAATCTATCAGACACCATCTAGAACTGCATGACGACGAAGGTATGTTTTCTCTTCCTAAGGAACACACTGTTGAAATTTTAAACATAATGGGATATGAGGGAAGACTTGACATTGTCACTTTTCAAAAAGGTCTTCTCTCTCCACAATGGAAATTTCTTGTACACACTATTCAACACTGTCTTTCTCCTAAAAGAAGTTCTTGGAATGAGTTTAACAAGTCAATAGCATCTGCTGTTGTCTGTTTATGCACAGACCAAGTCTTCAATTTTTCAAATATGATTTTTGAAGGAATGTTGGGAAATCTGTCTACTTCAAAATTTTTAATGTATCCCAGATTTCTTCAACATTTAATAAACTGTGAATTGCAAAACTTGTCAACTCCTAAAAACATTTTTATAACTCCTGAGTTGAACAAGAAAGTTTTCTCTAATATGAGAAAACAATTTAAATTTTCGGGCAAGGAAACCCCTCTGTTTCCTAACATGATCAAAGATCAACCACATCTTGGAGAAGGTTCAATCAAAGATACAACCCCAATTGAACCTCAACCCACTCCTTCACCCCCAAATGCAGCCCAAACACAACTCCAAACAGTCACTCAATCATCCACTCAATTAGATGTCCTGAATGTGTCCCAGGAACATGAATTAAATCTGCAGAGTGCTACTCTTCAATCTGTAGAAGACCGACCTTTAACCAAATCAATCCAGAAAAGTTATAAAAGGAAGAAATCTTCCTTAAAGGACACCAGGGGACACATTGAGTCAAACCCCAGGCTCCAAGAGTTGTCCTCCAAGGAGGAGAGAGGACATGAGGAAAGGGCTCTCACTACTGATGCCCCAAAGGTGGGTGCACAGGATAGTGGGAACATCACTAAGACCCAGACCTCGGCAACTCTAAGTGATGACTCTTTTGAGGAATTACTAAGAGGACCCCGGTGCCAAGAAACCAAAAGGGGGGCACTACTGCTTCTTCTAGGAAGAAGAGAGTGTCCAAACAACCCATTTCATCACCAAGAAGTGATGAGGGTAGAACTGAAACTATTGATTTGATGGAAAGGATGGAAAACCTCTGAAAAGTGACAATGTCAAGTCTTCCCTCATATCCCATTTCACCACTGTACAAGATTGCCTGAAATATTTAACAAATCAAGGGAGAACCATGTCCTATATGAAGAAGCACATTAATACCATCAACAAAAGAATGAAAATGTATGAGCACAGGCTTCTTCAACAAACAAGGATCATAAGAAGGTTGAAAAAGAAGGTTGATAGTAGTGATGCTCTACCAGTTGAGCTCACTAAGGGGGAGAAGGACAACATACAAAACATGATAGATGAATCTATTGCAGCAGCAACTTCTCTCCTCAACCTTAAAGAATCAAAAGTTAATGAAGGCCAGGTTAATGATGAAGGCCTAGAAGACATGGATACTACTGATGCTCCTATAGTAGAACAACCAGTAGTAATTCCTACTACTGATATCATAGCAGTAGTAAATCAAGAAGAGGCAGCAAACACTACTGATGCCCTATCAGTAGTAACTCCTGAAAACACCAGTAGTAACTGCCTTGGTTACTACTGAAGAGGAAGAACAAGAGATCCCAGAGCTAATTGAAAGAGAACGTTATGTTATCATCTCCAAACCACCAATACCTGATCAACCACTTATCATACCTGACATTGATGATAATGTGAATTGGTTTGAAGTAGATGAATGCACATTTCCTCCACACCCCAAAATACTATCAGAAGATGAACTTCATTTGTTTTATCCAAAGTTTGTAATTCCTGGTATCCCAGATATGAAATATATTCCACCTCCACCTTCAGCTTGTATTGGAAAGGGAAAGGAAACTTATGATGATGATTATCCCAACAGAGCATTAGGTCACCACATGGTGAATAAAATTAATCATGTCAGAGCTGAAAACAATCAAGATGGAAGGTGAAACACAAGAGATACTTAGAGAAAGTGGCTATGTATCAAGCTCTTGAAGAAAAAGAAAAAGGATAAAAAAGAAAGATTAAACAATCAACAAACTCAAGAAACTGAAGTACCTGTTCAAATAAAAGATATTCAGTTAGAAGCTCAAAAAGCAGAATTTAAAAGACTTAGAAAAGTTGAAGAAGAACATCTAAACTGTCTTGAAGATCTGGTAGCTGAATGTAAAAGAACAAATAGTGAACTAACAGATGATGTTTTTGAACAGAAGGCAAACATGATTGAATTTCTCAAGTCAAAAGGGCACAGTGCAAAGTCTTTTGGCAGAATGAAGATGATCACAATTATAGACAAATATTGTACTGCCAAGAAGAAAGAATTAGCTGAACAAGAAGCTGAAGAAGAAAAGAAACTAAAAGCTTTAATCCCAATAAGTCCAAAGTTAATTCAAACTGGTAGTATATCAACTACTGGTGAATCCTCAACTCCCAAACCAAGAAAAGAAAGGCTCTTACTCAAGAACAGAGTGCTCAAAAGAAATCAAAGACAGAACAAATTATTCCTGTTCTTGAAGTACCCGTTGCTCCCCTTCAAAACAATCCAATCATCAATTGGAGAGTTATGACTAGTAATGTAATAGAAATTATAAGGGAAGACAAAGTTGTTCAAAGATTTACTGGATGGTTACCATTGATTAGATCATGTTCAAGAAGTGATGTAATCAAACTTCTGATCATTGGAAAACCAAGAATGACAAAGAAATCATGGAAAGATTCTGGAGCTGGATATTTAACAAACATGATTGATGCTGCATTTTATCCAGATAACTACCCAGAAATATTTACAAATCCAGAAAATGTGTATGCTTGGAATGGACTCCCAACTGCAAATATGTACTTCTTTGAAAGATCAAGCAAGAAATGTGAGCTATATTTGTATGAAAAAGAATATCCACACTCTGAAAAGGTCATGTATCAGATATTCACAAACACCATGATGAGACCATATGATGCTGTAATGTTCTAGAATAAATTGAACTATTTTACAAAGAAAAACAGCAAATACATCATTGAACAAAGAAAGCAACAGAATCAAAGAACCCTAGAGAAGAGAAAGAGGGAAGAAGAAGAACAAAAGAAACTTGAGTAATTCAAAAAGAATTAACAAGTTTAGGGGGAGATTGTTAGAACAAATCACAGTTCAACTTATTACTGATGCTGCAGTTAGTACTGATCATAGTTACTACTGATGAAGACTATGGTTATTACTGATGGGGCAGAAACACTTAATACTGATGAGTTGATACTGGTGAAGACTATAACTAACTTACTACTGATCATGCACATATTGAAGATACTACTGATCATTAGTAGTTACTACTGACGTTGGTTTTGGACTTACTACTGATTACCAGAGTTACTACTGACGATGCATATTCACTACTGGTGATTGCAGTTACTACTGGTACGCGTATTTGGAACAAATCAAGTCCGAGATCTTCGCAGAGTTAGTTATAGAATGTTATTCAATGTATATCTTTTATAATTCGATGTAAATCAAGTCCTAGAATAACTAGGGTAAATAGTTAGGCTTCAAGGACTGCTATAAGTAGTTCCTTACGAATTGTAAACGTACGTGTGTATTGTTAATCAATAATATACATTGAAGCTTTTTGTGAATCACTGTGTTCTTAACATTATTCATTGTTCGTTCAATATACAGTATTCTATTGTTCTTATTATATTAATACAAGTGTTGATCCGCTGCAACTTCTTGTTATTAGTAGATCTGGATTGACAATAACTTGTTTTGGTTATTCGATCCTGACAAGTAATAAGTCGAATGTGTCGGCCTAGGTCAAACAGGTTGTTGGGTTGAGCAGGTCGGCTTAGGTTAACGGGTTGTTAGGTCAACTGCTGCCTTAGAACCTGAAATATGTTGGAATTAATGATAAAATCAAACTATGTTTAGTGTTCATTATTCAATTATTATGTAGATATATGTATAAAACATTATAGTTAGGTTTGACCAGCGTTGACCGTAACCGCTACATACAGTTGTAACCCTTCGGAATGTTTAAATACTGTATTAATCAATAAATAAATGATCTCTCTGGAAAATTGTTTCTTATATATTTTATATCAATCGTTTCACAATCACACACATTGAAAACACATTGCTCTGTTCTTGATATAAACAGAGTCATGACCCGAGGAAGTCAAAACAGAGATCGTACAAAAAAAATTGGGCCAATCAATTCATAAACTTAACAAAAATATACAAGACATTTAAAAGAATTGATAAAGAGGCAAAATCACGCCCCCTTTCATAAAAATTACTAAGAAAAACAATTATTATAATAAGTATTGATTCTTTACTTTTATATTTACTATAAAATATTTCAATATTAAAATAATAAGTAAATTTGTATCATTTACTTTGGAGACGTGGATACGTTACTTATGAAATGCTTACCTTTAATACAAACAAGAATCAAAAGATGGGCACAAAGTGCAACATTTCCTGTGGTACTCATCTTACCTACACGCCCCCTCTCTCATAAGTATTGATTCTTCCAATCACAAAATTATCCATCCTTGTATTCTTCAAAATATATAATTAAACAAGTGTGTGTCAGTGTGTATATAATAATATAAAAAGGGGAAAATCCATAAAACAGACTGCATAGATAACAGAAAAATCAAGAGTCACAGGATAAGATTCAAGATCTTGCTAAGAACATATTGAAAATAAAATTATTCCAGCCTAAATTCTTCAAAACTATGGATCTTTTTTAGTGTTGGTATGTTTTAGTTCCCTTATAAATACCCACACACACAAAAAAGAAAAGAAAACAATATAAGTGGTCACTCAAAAAGCACTTTGTGACAAGCACCACCACTCACCACACCATTATTAACATATTCATAGCCCAAATAGAAAGAGGACTCTTGATGAGTTCCTAACTTCTATCACCCAACTCCTTCCCTTCATTCTCAAAATTTACATAAAACCACTAAAAACAATACTAAAGTGGCGGTGATGAGGCGGGTATTGGCGGTGATGAGGCGGAACATGAAGAAAAGTACGAAAGTGGCCGATGAGAACATGTTTGGTGAAGGAAATGGAGTTGAGCTTCCGGTTATAGCTCACCACACAAGAGAAGGGTACAACGGTCTTTCCATCATTTACAACATTTTGAGAGCACCACTCTCGCTTCTATCATGTCTGTCTTCTCGCCCGCATGGTGCTGCTGACGGGGCTTGGGTGTCTGCTGACATGGCGAGGATATCGGAGGCGAATCATCATCTTATGGTCAATGATAGCATGCGCTACGCAATCTTGATGTGAAAAACTATAAGTTTTCTTTATCTTGATGTATTCTTATATCTTAAATTCTATCTATGATATCATGTTCTAGATTAGATATATAGAGATAATAACAATACCATTTACAATATCCATATATTCGGTAGTAAAATATGCAATAAAATGTGTAACTTTGCAAATACGGCATCGTCTTGTTGATTATAATCGTATTAAAGTTAACAAATATCAAGCATATTGGCCCTCAAGAGTGTGGAAGTTGGAAACAAGCATATATTAAGAGAAAAGATTCAAGTGGCAATCATTCAATAAAAAGTGAAAAAAAAGAACAAGCATAAATGGTTGGTGAAAGTGAAAGAAAGCTACTACTTACTTGGCTATATATGACGAAACCGAATGAGACTCGATTAGACTACATTTTTAGCATCTAGTGTGTGGTTCATCAAAACTCAAAAAATCCGTGTAAAATTGTTCTTTTTAGACCACGTTTTTTGTGACTAGCTAGATCTTGGTTAACACTATTGTTATATTTCATTGTCCAACTGATCATCAAACTATCAAATGGGTATGACATATTAAAAAGTAACACTAATCATGGGATGTGTTTGATCTTTTTGTACTGGCCTTATAAACAAAAAAGGGTAAAAAGAAGGAAGCCGATTAGTTATTAATAAAGGAAAAGGTAAACAACGTAAAGTACCTTTGAAGTCCCATCATTTTCGCAACACCATTAGAAATGAAGTGCTTTCGTCTTATGAAATGACAAGAGGAATAGTTTGTGATTCATGACGTGAAATTAATCGCATTCTGATACTGAAACATATACAATAAACTAGGGGCGGTAATTCCCGACCCGAAACATGAACCCAACATAGAAATAATCAGGTTTGGGTTGAGCATAAATGGGTTCGGATAAAAAATAAGTCGGCCTGTCCAACCTATTTATAAATCGGGCTGTGTTTGGGTTGACATATGTATAAACGGGTCGTCATCAACGTGTTTAGTTCTATACATTTTGATTTTGTTTTTTAAAAATGACGTAAAAACTATAAAATCTCTTTTTTATTGATTGAGATTTTGTTACCTTTTTAAATTGAATTTGAGATTTTGATTTTTGTTAACTATTTAATTCACTGAAATCCTGTAGTGATTAGCCTTTATTTGGTCCTATTTTATTTCTGACCTGCCAACCTGGTTCTGATCCGCCAACCCATTTGACCCACAAACCTACTAAGTTATATGGGTCGTTCTCATGATTTAAATGTGTCTACGTTAAGGGAGGTGATTCGTACATAGCACTAGGTTAAGGTTGATTTTTGTGACTTGAAATTCTAAATAGATCGGATTTGTGTCGACTAATCCTAACTTGCCAACTTGTCAACCAAATCCGACCCAATTAGCACCCCTACAATAAACATGATTTAATTAGTGCAATTCATGACCGACAAGGTATATATTAACAAAATGCTATAAGATTTCGAATTGCAGCACTTTAACTTTGGTATTATTATGCCTAATTATGTTCAGTGGAAGACCAAAAGGTTTAAGTGGAGCATTGTTTGTGTTGGAGCAAATCACAGATCAACTTAGTACTGATACTGCAGTTGGTGATAATTATGCTTATTACTGATGGGGCAGAACATGTTACTACTGATGAAGTTGATACTGGTGTATGCTATAACTAAAATTACTACTGATCAATGCTTATTGAAGATACTACTGATCATTGTAGTTACTACTGACGATGTATCTGGACTTACTACTGATCACCAAGTTTACTACTGATCTTCATATTTACTACTGGTGATAAGTTTTACTACTGACAACGCATATTTGGAACAAATCAAGTCCGAGATCTTCGCAGAGATAGTTATAGAATGTAAATCAATGTATATCGTTTATAATTAGATGTAAATCGTATCCTAGAATAACTAGGGTAAATAGTTTAGCTTCAAGGACTATTATATATAGTTCCTTACGAATTGTAAACGTACGTGTGTATTGTTAACTCGATAATATACATTGAAGCTTTTTGTGAAACTGTGTTCTTAATATTCTTACATATTGTTCTTACAGTTTATCGTTCTTAATACATTGATATAGTGTTGATCCGCTGCAACTTCTATCATCAATTAGATCTAAGGTGTTTATTAACTTGTCTATAGTTAATCGATCCTGACAAGTGGTATCAGAGCATATTGGTTCTAGATCTACTATTTGTTAAGAACAACAAAAAGTTTTAATCTTTAAAACACACACATTATTAATCATGACTGATAATAATGAAAGCACTCAGGCCAACAAAATTCCCATTCTCACTCCAAATAACTTCGGGATGTGGAAGAATCGTATTAAGCAATACATGCTTATTACAGATTATTCCATGTGGGAAGTAGTCTGTGAAGGAAACAAAACTGGTCAACTTCAAGCAAGCAGCTCTGCAACTGAGGCAGACAAACTTAAATGTGAGAAGGAGAAGAAAGATAAAGGCATCGAACTCAAAACTCTAAGCACTCTCTTACTGGCCATTCCTAATGATTATCAACATCTCTTTGTTGAATATGATGATGCAAAAATACTATGGGAAGCACTGGAGAAGAGATTCGTTGGGACAAAGAGCACCAAGAGGAATATGAAGTCTGTTCTCAAACAAGATTTTGAAAATTTCAAAGGAAAGCCCAATGAAACACTCACTCAAGTGTTTGACAGATTCAACAAACTAATTGGTGAACTCAACCAAGTTGGTGTAAAGATGGACCAAGAAGATGTCAACATGAAGTTCCTAAGGTCTCTTAGTGAAGAATGGGCCATGTACACAGTGGTGTATAGACAAAGAGATGCTTTAGAAGAAAAGGAGCTAGATGAACTCTATAATGATCTCAGAGTGTTTGAAACTGAGGTAAATCACAAAAACCCTTCTATTTCTTCTAACAATGCTGCTTTCGTGTCTAGTACAGGTCAAGGACAAGAAACCTCCACAGGAAAGACTGCAGATTCTGAGGATACTGCAAGAGAATCCTTCTTCACTAGTCATGTGCACACTGCATTGATCAGTGATGACTTGGAACAATTGAATCCAGATGATCTTGAGGAAATGGATCTTAAATGGCAGATGGCTATGCTGAGCCTAAGGACCAAAAGATTCTTAAAAAGAACTGGTAGGACAAGCCTAAATTTCAACAAAGGTGACAAAGCAGGATTTGACAAAACTAAAGTCAAGTGTTACAACTGTAACAACCTTGGTCACTTTGCAAAAGAATGTCCTCAACCAGACAAAAGATCAAAATCAACTGCTCTTGTGTCACAACAAGGACAAGGCTATGACTGGAGCTTCCAAGCAGAAGAGCATGCTCAAAATCAAGCTCTCATGGCCTTTACTGAAAACAAAACTGAGGTAAAATCTAAACCTTGTACTCCTGAATGTGCTAAAATTATTAAAAATCTAGAAAAAGAAAACAATAAATTAAATGAAGATTTAGCAAAAGCAATCAGAAGAAATCATGAGTTTGATGGTGTGATTGCTGACCAAGAACATCAAATAAAGGTGTACAAGATGATTGATCAACGGATCAAGGAAGAATTGCTTCAAGCTGTGGATGAGAAAGAGTTCTATGAAACAAAAAATAAAGAACTAACAAGTAAATTAGAAGAATGTCAGCTTGAAATTGAACAAAATAAATTAACAATTAAAAAGTTTGAAAGAAGCACTAAAATTCTTGATGAATTAACTAATAATCAAACTACAGAAAAAGTTGTTCATGGGGTGGGATATCATGCTGTACCACCTCCATATAAAATCATTCCACCTCTTAAAAACAGTTCAGAAAGAATCATTAATGAATTAAAAACTGAAAATCAAACTGAATCATCTAATGAAACATCTGAATCAAATAATTCTTCTGATAATGAGCAATCAATTGAATTTACTATATCTCAAAGTGAATCACCAAAATCAATTGATACAAGTTTTCACACAATTCCAAGTCCAAATGCATCTCCCAAATATAATGCAGATAATGTACCAAAAATTTTAACAAGGGGGAATGAAAGAAACAAAAATCAACTCTTAGACCAAAGAATACCTGAAGGTGCTAAAAATAAGAAACTAAGATGTGTTATATGCAATAAAATGAACCATTTAGCAAAGGATTGTCACTTCAATCCAATAAACTGCAAAGAGTTAAAAGAATTTAAAGTTTTTAAAGAAAATGCTAAGACTCAAAAGTTAAAAGTTACTACTGGTCCTTCAGTAGTAAATAAAATTAAAAATCCAATTGTTGAAGATCCAAGATTTGGAAGAAGTAAACCAAGATTTGTGCAAAACAGAAGAGTTGGAAGCCCAAAGAACAGCAATTACTTCAAGAATAATGGAAAATCCAATCAAAATAAACAATATTTTAAATTTTCCAACACCAGTAGAAACTCTAACAAATTTACTACTGGTGTTAACCCTAATTATAATGCTGTATGGTACCAATACAAGAATACTACTGGTACAAACCCTAATTTTAAGAATACTACTGCTCCCAAAATAAATTTCAAAAATACTACTGGTAGTAACTCTAAAAACACTACTGATCATTCTAAACATGGTAAGTACCCAAATACTACTGGTCCATCAGTAGTAAAGTATTCAAAAGCTAACAATCATGGGTATAAACCACAGTCAGTAGGAAATTCTCACACCAGTAGAAACTACAAAAGGGCAGTAGTAAAACAAAACACCAGTACTAAACAAGTATGGGTACCAAAAGTGTTTAAAGTTAAAACTCCCAAAGCTTATTTCTCAACGGATGAACCCAAGACATATAAAGCTTGGGTTCCCAAAATTAACTAATCCTTTACTCAATTGTGCAGAGCATTCAGATCCCAGAAGAAGGAAGAACATGGCATATTGATAGTGGATGCTCAAGGCACATGACTGGAAATCTGCAAATTCTTAAGGATTTCAAGTCATTTGATGGAGGATATGTGGCATTTGGTGAGAATCCCCAAGGAGGTAAGATTACAGGTAAAGGTACTGTTACTAATGGAAAAATTACCTTTGATGATGTATTTTATGTAGCTGAATTAAAATACAATCTTGTCAGTGTGTCTCAAGTTTGTGATAAAAAGAACAAGATTCTTTTCACAGACATTGAGTGCATCATTCTTTCTCCTGATTTTATTTTAGATGAAAAATATGTTGTTTTAAGAACTCCAAGGAGAAACAATGTGTATTGCCTAGATATAGGGGGAGAACTCATTTCTACAAATGAGGTCAACTGTTTTATATCCAAGGCAAACACCACTGAATCAGAACTATGGCATAGAAGGATGTGTCACACAAATTTTAAAAACATGAATAACTTAGTAAAAAGAAATCTGGTCATTGGACTACCTCAAAAACAATTCATGTGTGATCATCATTGTGTTGCATGCCTAAAAGGTAAACAACACAAGACTTCTCATAAGTCCAAAATTGTTAACTCTATTTCTGTTCCTTTACAGCTCTTACATATGGACCTTTTTGGACCAACAAATGTAATGAGTATTGGAAAGAAACAATATTGTCTTGTTATTACTGATGACTTTTCCAGATATACATGGGTTTTCTTTCACAGGACAAAGGATGAAACAAGTGAACTCATCAAGAACTTAATTGTTAAACTGGAGAACTCATCTGATCAAAAAGTTAAAGCCATAAGATGTGACAATGGCACAGAATTTAAGAATACTAACTTAATTAACTTTTGTGATCTTAAAGGTATTGACAGGCAATACAGCTCACCTAGAACTCCACAACAAAATGGTGTAGCTGAAAGAAGGAATAGAACCATCATTGAAGCAGCAAGATCAATGCTTGCAGACTCAAAATTACCAATCACTTTTTGGGCAGAAGCTGTCAATACTGCTTGTTACGTTCAAAACAGAGTATTAATAGTGAAGCCACATTTTAAAACACCATATGAACTTTTTAATAAAAGAAAACCTTCTATAAATTTCTTAAAATCATTTGGTTGTCCTTGTACTATTTTGATTACAAGAGAACAAATTGGTAAGTTTGACTGCAAAGCTGATGATGGAATATTTGTGGGATACTCTACTCAAAGTAAATCATACAGAGTGTTCAACAAAAGATTAAGAATAATTGAAGAAAGCATAAATGTATCCTTTAATGAAAATGTACCTAATGAACAAGGAAATGGTCCAGATTGGCTATTCAACATAGACAATCTAACCAAATCCTTTAATTCTAATATGAATTTCAATACAGGTAATTCAAACTGTCACAATCAAAAGGAAGGAACATCATCAGTTAATACTGGTCAAAAAAAGATGAGATACATAATAGTTGATACTGCTCCCATAGTTAATACTGATGTCAGTAATAACTCAAATATTGAAAGCAGTAGTAACTCTGAGAATGAGGACAGTAGTAATTCAAGTACTACTGGCACCAGTAATAGTACTCAAAATACTACTGGTTCCAATAATAACCTAGATTCTCAAGATACTACTGATACCAGTAACAACTTCAATACTACTGATCTCAATGAAGATGATAGCAGTAGTAACTCTGACCAAAATAATGATGAACCAAATACTAATGACAATGAAGGATCTCAAGAAGAACAACTACCTGAGGCAAATGAGTCCAACCTTGAAAATCAACTAGTGGTTGATAAAGCTACAACAACAAGGACTCAAAAGAACCATCCATTAGACCTTGTTCTAAGTGATGTTAACTCACCACTTCAAACAAGAAGCAAATTAAACAAAAGTTTCACTGCAAATATGTGTAATATAAGCTTAATTGCTAATGAATGTATGTATGAATGCTTTCTGTCTCAGGATGAACCAAAGAAGATTCAACAAGCAATGAAGGACTCAAACTGGATTGAGGCAATGCAAGAAGAGCTTCTTCAATTCAAGTTACAAGCTGTTTGGACACTTGTACCTCTACCAAAAGGAAAAAGAGCCATTGGAACCAGATGGATCTTTAGAAATAAGAAAGATGAAAGAGGCATAGTGATCAAGAACAAAGCCAGACTTGTAGCCCAAGGATACACTCAAGAAGAAGGTATAGACTATGATGAAGTATATGCTCCTGTTGCAAGAATTGAGGCAATAAGAATATTCCTAGCATATGCTTCATTCAAAAGGTTTAAAGTCTATCAAATGGATGTGAAGAGTGCTTTCCTGTATGGGAAGATTGAAGAAGAAGTTTATGTTTGCCAACCTCCAGGATTTGAAGATCCAAAACATGGTGATTATGTGTTCAAACTTGATAAAGCTCTTTATGGCCTACATCAGGCACCAAGAGCATGGTATGACACACTATCATCATACTTATTAAAGAACAATTTCAAAAGAGGAGCCATTGATAAAACTCTATTCACAAAGAAAGTTAAAGATGATATCCTACTGGTACAAATCTATGTAGATGATATCATCTTTGGCTCAACCAATGATTTACTATGCAAAGAATTTGAAGAACTGATGCAGATTAAATTCAAGATGAGCTCTATGGGTCCAATGAATTTCTTCCTTGGACTCCAGGTTAGTCAAAGAACAGATGGTATTTTGATTAATCAATCAAAATATGTGAAAGACATCTTGGAAAAGTTTGATATGAAAGACTGTAAGAGTGCAAGTACTCCAATGGAAACACACAAACACCTACATCCTGATATTGAGGGGGAGGATGTAGATGAACACTTATATAGATCAATGATAGGTTCGTTGATGTACTTAACTGCATCAAGACCTGATATTATGTATAGTGTTTGTGTGTGTGCAAGGTATCAAGCAAGACCTAAAGAACTACACTTGCAAGCTGTCAAAAGAATATTCAGATACTTGAAAGGCAAACCATCACTTGGTCTATGGTATCCACATGATTCACCCTTTGAACTCATAGCCTACACAGATAGTGACTATGGAGGTGAATGTCAAGACAGAAAATCCACTACTGGTGGATGTCAATTCTTTGGATCAAGACTGGTGTCATGGCAATGTAAGAAACAAACAAATGTATCAACATCAACTGCTGAAGCAGAATATGTAGCTGCATCTGCTTGTTGTGCTCAAGTACTATGGATTCAAAACCAGCTCCTAGACTTTGGTATCTCTATCCTTAAAACTCCTATTTTTATTGACAATCAAAGTGCTATTAGTATTGTGAACAATCCAGTAAAACACTCAAAAACCAAACACATTGAAATAAGATTTCATTTTATAAGAGATTGCAATGAAAAGAAATTAATCAAAGTAGTTAAAATTCATACTGATGATCAATTAGCAGATCTTTTTACAAAAGCATTTGATGTAGGAAGATTTAACTTTTTGGTTAGCAGTATTGGAATGATTTTAATAAACTAAGTCTCTTAAAATCATGTGTAAAGTTTTTGTTGTAAATTATTATTTATTCACTTAAGTGTTTTACTACTGGTATTTCTGTACTACTGGTGTGTAGGTATGTGCACAAAATACTACTGGTAGCTTATTACTACTGATGTGTATTAGGTTTACATAAATACTACTGGTATGTCAGTACTACTGGTGTTCCCATATACTACTGGTCTTGTGTGTTAGTAATTACTACTGATGTCCTTAGTTACTACTGGGGTCAAAACCATGAGTTACTACTGATGTTTGTGGTTACTACTGACGTTTCTTACTGGCATATCATTTACTACTGGTCCTTCAAAATCAAAATTACCATACTAACCCCCATGAAAATAACCGTTATGTTATGATTCGAAGGGCAATTTAGTCTTTTTGTAGGTGAAATCAAAAGATACAAAAGGCGGAAATCGTTTAGTTTATCATTATCTTCACCTCGATCTGTCAAAACCTCTCAATAAACCCTAGTTTACGATCAAAAACCCATAGTCAGTAACAAAATTCCTGCAAAAAAATTCAAAACAATGGCAACTCTACAATCTCTTGATGTGCAAACCGATCTGAAATACTCAGAATTTCACAATATGGTTGCCTTTTTAAAGAATCCCGACGGAACAAAAGACTTCCGTCCAATCGTCAAATTCTTGAGAAATTCTTACATACAGTTCTCTCTAACTGTAAAACCAAAATCATATCAAAAGCACTTGATTGATTTTTGGACAAATGCTGAACGAGTTGAAGGGTCAACAATGCCCATGATCAAATCAACTGTCGATGGAAAGACTATCACCATCACAGAAGAATCCATCAGAAATCACCTTCAACTACATGATGATACAGGTATGACCACTCTTCCTAAAGAAACTATTATTTCAAACTTACAAAGAATGGGTTATGAAGGAAGACTTGACATAGTCACATTTCAAAAAGGTCTTCTTTCACCCCAGTGGAAATACCTTGTTCACACTATTCAACACTGTATTTCTCCAAAAAGAAGCACTTGGAATGAGTTCAATAAATCAATAGCATCTGCTGTTGTTTGTTTGTGCACAGATCAAGTCTTCAATTTCTCAAAAATGATTTTTGAAGGAATGCTTGGAAACCTATCCTCATCAAAATTTTTAATGTATCCAAGATTCCTATCTCATATTTTCAACTGTGAAATTCAGGTTCTATCTGAACATAAAAATCTTTTTCTCTTTCCTGAATTAAACAAAAAGGTGTATTCTAATATGAGAAAACAATTTAAGTTTTCGGGCAAGGAAACCCCTCTGTTTCCTAACATGATCCAAGATCCCACACAAACTGGAGAGGGTTCAATCATTGCTACAACCCAAATTGAACCTCAACCCACTCCATCACCCCCAAATACAGCCCAAACACCACCCCAAACAGCCACTCAATCACCCAACTTAGAAGTCCTGAATGTGTCCCAGGAACTTGATTTAACTCTGCAGAGTGCTACTCTTCACTCTGTGGAAGACCTACCAGACAAAACCAAAAACATTTCCTCAATTTATAAAAGAAAGAAACTTTCTTCAAAGGACACCAGGGGACAAATAGAGTCACACCCCAGGCTCAAAGAGTTGTCCTCCAAGGAGGAGAGAGGACATGAGGGGAGGGCTTTCACTACTGATGCCCCAAAGGTGGGTGCACAGGATAGTGAAAACATCTTTAGGACCCAAACCTCGGCAACTTTGAGTGATGACTCTTTTGAGGAATTACTCAAAGGACCCCGGTGCCAAGAAACCACAAGGGGGGGCATCTCTGCTTCTTCTAGGAAGAAGAGGATGTCTAAAAGACCCAATGAATCACCAAGAAGTGATGAGGGCAGAGGTATTGATTTGACGGATAGGATGGAAAACCTTCAAACCAAAGTACCAGTTAGTAAGCCCGATGATCTTGCTAGATGGAGTGAGGGCAGTATTAAAATCCAACAATTGACGGCTAAAGTGGATTCCTTGGAATCCACTGTACAAAATTGTCTTTATTATCAAACAAATCAAGGAAAAACTATGGCTGCTATGAAAAGAAATGTCAATATCATCAACAAAAGAATGAGACAATATGAACTTAGGCTTCATCAACAATCAAAACTTATCAGGAACTTGAAAAAGAGGATTGATGATAGTGAGGCTCCTCCAGTTGAGCTCACTAAGGGGGAGAAGGATAACATACAGACAATGATTGATGAATCCATTGCAGCAGCAGCTTCCTCCCTCTTGAATTTAAAAGAAACAGAAGTTGATGAAGGCCCAGAGATGATGATTACAGAAGATGAGCCCATTACTACTGCTACAATGGAAGAACAAGTTGAAACAGAGATACCAGTAGTAACTCCTACTACTGATGATATAGCAGTAGTAAGTCAAGAAGAGGAATTAACTGCACTAAACACTACTGATGCCCTATCAGTAGTAACACATGAAGTAACACCAGTAATAACCACCTTGGTTACTACTGAAGAAGAAATTCCTGAATTTCCTGAACTCATTGATGCTAGAAGACATGTCATCATTACCAAACCACCAACTCCTACTCAACCACTTATCATACCTGACATTGATGATAATGTGAATTGGTTTGAGGTAGATGAATGTACCCTTCCTCCTCACCCAAAAATATTACCAGAAGAAGATCTAAAATTGTTTTATCCAAAGTTACTAATGACTGGTATTCCTGACATGAAATACACTCCACCTCCATCAATTCTGCCTGCATGTGTTGGAAAGGGAAAAGAAATATATGATGATGATTATCCAAACAGGGCATTAGGGCATCACATGGTCAACAAAATCAATCATGTTAGAAAAGAGAAACAATCAAGATGGAGGATAAAACATAGAAGATTTCTGGAGAATGTAGCTATGTATCAAGCTATTGAGGAAAAGAAAAAGAAAAAGAAAACTGAAAAACCTCAAAAGACTGAAATACCTGAGTTAATGAAAGATGGTCAGATTGAAGCTCAGTTGGCAGAATTTCGAAGATACAGAAAAGTAGAAGAGGAACATCTTAATTTGCTTGAAGAGCTAGTAGCTGAAAGCAAAAGAACTAAAAGTCCCTTAACAGATGATGTGTTTGAACAAAAAGCACTTATGATTGACTTTCTGAAGTCAAAAGGGCACAGTGCAAAATCTTTTGGCAGAATGAAGATGATTACTATTATAGACAAATACTGTACTGCCAAGAAGAAAGATTTAATTGAACAAGAGGCTGAAGAAGAAAAGAAATTGAAAGCAGCAAAAACCTTAATCCCAATAAGTCCAAATTTAATTAAAGATAATAGTGTGTCTACTATTGGTGAATCCTCATCTCCCCAGACAAAGAAAAGAAAGAATGAAGCTCAAGAACAGAGTTTTCAAAAGAAAGCAAAACAAGAAAAAATTATACCTGTTCTTGAAGTACCTGTTGCTCCACTTCAAAATAACTCAATACTAAACTGGAAAGTCTTGCCCAATAATGCTCTATTAGTTGTAAGGGAAGACAAAATCATTCAAAAGTTTACTGGATGGCTACCTTTGATCAGATCCTGTACAAGAAGTGATGTGATTAAACTTCTGATCATTGGAAAACCAAGAATGTCAAAGAAATCTTGGAGAGAATCTGGAGCTGGATACTTAACAAAAATGATTGATGCAGCTTTTTATCCAGATAACTATCCAGAGTTATTTACAAATCCAGAAAATGTGTATGCATGGAATGTTCTCCCAACTTGCAATATGTATTTCTTTGAAAGATCAAGTAAAAATTGTGAGTTGTACTTATATGAAAGAGAATATCCTCACTCAGAAAAGGAAATGTATCAGATATTCATCAACACTCTAATGAAGCCCTTTGATGCTGTTATGTTCCAGAATAAATTGAATTATTTTATCAAGAAGAACAGCAAATACATAATTGAACAAAGACTTCAACAAAATCAAAGAACATTAGAAAGAAGAAAGAAAGAAGAAGAAGAACAGAAGAAACTTGATTGATTAAAACATAATCAATAAGTTTAGGGGGAGATTGTTGGAGCAAATCACAGATCAACTTAGTACTGATACTGCAGTTGGTGATAATTATGCTTATTACTGATGGGGCAGAACATGTTACTACTGATGAAGTTGATACTGGTGTATGCTATAACTAAAATTACTACTGATCAATGCTTATTGAAGATACTACTGATCATTGTAGTTACTACTGACGATGTATCTGGACTTACTACTGATCACCAAGTTTACTACTGATCTTCATATTTACTACTGGTGATAAGTTTTACTACTGACAACGCATATTTGGAACAAATCAAGTCCGAGATCTTCGCAGAGATAGTTATAGAATGTAAATCAATGTATATCGTTTATAATTAGATGTAAATCGTATCCTAGAATAACTAGGGTAAATAGTTTAGCTTCAAGGACTATTATATATAGTTCCTTACGAATTGTAAACGTACGTGTGTATTGTTAACTCGATAATATACATTGAAGCTTTTTGTGAAACTGTGTTCTTAATATTCTTACATATTGTTCTTACAGTTTATCGTTCTTAATACATTGATATAGTGTTGATCCGCTGCAACTTCTATCATCAATTAGATCTAAGGTGTTTATTAACTTGTCTATAGTTAATCGATCCTGACAGTTTGTCTTTATTCAAATATACAAACTACTTTTAGAGATTATTTACCTTAAAGAATATATGCTTTTAATCCCATTCATTTTATACCAGCAATAGTTGATACATTCCTTCATACCAAGGGGAACGTACCTAACCTACCAAAACAACAAATTTAACCAAATAAATCTGTGTCAGCTAAAGCAAAATACGTAATAAAAAACTTCCATTTTCTATATGTACAAAAATTAAATCTCAAACTTTATAAGAAATTACAAAGTGTTAAGCAAAATATATAAAATGCTACACACGGCTGCGAGAAACTATCCTGAAAATCGATTGTATTAATAGAAAATGGTAATTACATATAATTAAGTACAAACATTTACAACTCAAACACATAAAAACTTTCTACATAATTATTAAAAAGTTGAGTGCTTCTTAAGTGATATTGTTTTGACTTTTTTTCAGACGATCCAGCACATACTTGTCGCCCGTGAGGCATTCCACCAACCCTTACAAGTAACGAGGAGTTACGCATGTTAGAATAATATCAAGAAACAAATACGTATCAATACTTTTGTCCCATGTAGATTACAAAGTGTTTGACTATTTCTGAATGTCAACGTTGACTAATTGACAGCATCAGAAAGGTGCCAAAAGGGAGAATGTTGCAATATTGACAATGTGATATTAGAAAATGATATCGGTTGCAGTTACCATGAGATAAAGGAATTAGTAATTTTAATACCATTTGTGTAATGTCGAACTATAAGTTCAGTATCCCAATTGTTGTTGAATTTGTGTATTGCATCTTCATGAATGTTGACATTACAAGATCCTACCTTCCAACATCTCATTTTTGGCAATCTTCCTCGTTTGTACAACTCCTGTAACAAACACTAAAAGATAATACTAATTTTTGTTTCAGCTCAAATGGTTGTTTCAACGGTCTTGATGCAAATTGTTGGGAACAGTTGGCACCCGCGCTTGACACTGGCTATTTGTCGGGTGCAGATTCATATTAGCGAGGTTACATTGCGCACCTCATAATCAGTAATATGAAATCACTATTATAGTAGCGAAATTTGGTCAACAAATTCAATGAAATGGTTCAAGTGTACCAGGCCAGATAGTCTAAAATAACATAAGATTAAAAACCTGTCAAGGAAGAGCAGGGGAGGTAGAGAGGACCATGTAAATCCCAAGAAAGATAAAGAGAATAAGCGGTGGCGGCTCTTAATGGCACTGCCGCCACCGTCGATCCCATACCACCGGTTTGAACCAACCCATGGTGGCCAAGTTTGCCATTTGATTACACAATAACTTGGTCCCAGGTGATGGAACGAAACTTTTTAATTCAAACTATAACCATACGAGAATTGAAACTTCAATTTTACTCCTCAACTGCACCACCACCTTCTTCTTTCTTCTCAGCATCCTTCTCTTTTGGTTCAGCTTCAGCTTCAGATTCGGTTTCTGTCAGGATCGATTAACTATAGACAAGTTAATAAACACCTTAGATCTAATTGATGATAGAAGTTGCAGCGGATCAACACTATATCAATAATTAAGAACAATGAACTGTATGAACAATATGAGAAATATTAAGAACACAGTTTCACAAAAAGCTTCAATGTATATTATCAAGTTAACAATACACACGTACGTTTACAATTCGTAAGGAACTATATATAATAGTCCTTGAAGCTAAACTATTTACCCTAGTTATTCTAGGATACGATTTACATCTAATTATAAACGATATACATTGATTTACATTCTATAACTATCTCTGCGAAGATCTCGGACTTGATTTGTTCCAAATATGCGTTGTCAGTAGTAAAACTAATCACCAGTAGTAAATATGAAGATCAGTAGTAAACTTGGTGATCAGTAGTAAGTCCAGAAACCAACGTCAGTAGTAACTACTAAGATCAGTAGTATCTTCAATAAGCTTGATCAGTAGTAACTTTAGTTATAGCTTACACCAGTATCAACTTCATCAGTAGTAAATGTTTTCTGCCCCATCAGTACTAAGTATGTCAGTACTAACTGCAGCATCAGTAATAAGTTGATCTGTGTTTTGCTCCAACAATCTCCCCCTAAACTTATTGATTATGATTTAATCAATCAAGTTTTCATTTATTTCTTCTTTTCTTTTTCCTTTTCTTCCAATAGTTTTGCTCTTCTTTTATCACCTTCTAATGTCTGTTGGTTTTGTTTATTCCTTTGTGCAATAATATATTTGCTAATCTTCTTTACAAATTCATTCATTTTATTTTGAAATAGCATAGCATCATGAGGTTTAATGAAGTTCATGCACCATAGTTGATAGAGAGTCTTCTCAGAATGAGGATACTCTTTCTCATAAAGGAATAAGTCACATTTCTTACTTGTCTATTCAAAGAAGTACATGTTGACAGTTGGTAGCACATTCCAAGCTTGAACATTTTCTGAATCTGCATACTTCTCTGGATAATTTTCTGGATAGAAAGCAGCATCAATCATTTCAGTAAGATAACCTGCAGCTGAATTCTTCCAGAACTTTTTAGTCATTCTTGGTTTACCAATGATCAACATCTTAATAATGTCACTTCTGGTTAGGGACATGACCAAAGGTTTCCAAGCTCTGAATCTTTGAGTGACTTTATCTTCTCTGACAATCTCAATCATATCATCTATATATCTCCAGTTGATGATTGGATTATTTTGTAAGATAGCAATGGGGAGATCATGAACTTGAACCATTTGTAATTTTTTATTTGGTTGATCAAGTTCTGAAGCAATTGTCTTTCTTTTCTTTGATATTTGAGAGGATACACCAGATGATTCTCCAGATATTGTTTTTCTTTCTTTCATTTCTTTGGAGTCTATCTGTTCCAGTTTAGTGGTGTATTTCTCAATACTCTCTTGTTCAGTAAGGTCCTTCTTCTTCTCCACACAGTACTTTTCAATTAACTTGATCAGCTTCATTCTTCCAAATGCCTTTGTGTTATACCCTTTTGATTTTAAGAATGTGATCATTTCTTTCTTTTTCTCTGCAAACTGTTCTGGCATATCAGCCTTCTGCTCTTTGCATTCCTGTACTTGTGCTTCAAGAAGTTCTAGTGTTTCAAGTTCAAGTTGCCTTATTTTTTCTAATTCTCTTCTTTGTAGTTCTTTTCTTGTTTCAGCAACTTGTTTGGTTTTGACCTTCTGTTGAAATTGTGGCAGTTTTGATATATCTGCTATATCTGCCAATTTGATTTCTGTGAAAGGTTGTCTCAATATTCTAGCCCTTTCTGCTAATCTTTTGTTTTCATTTGCTAGAGAGACTTCAACCTTCTTTAAATATTTTGCTCTCTTTACCTTCCACCTATCCTGTTTGGCTGATTTGGCATAATTGATTTTGTTGACTATTTCATGACCTTGTGCTCTGTTGGGTTGGTCTTCATCAGCAACTTCTTTTCCCTTTCCTATGTAATTGTCTTTCTTCCTATTTGGTTCAGATTCAATAACAAATTTGGGACCATAGTAGTGTATCTGAGATATGGGAAGTATTTTAGGATGTGGAGGCAGGGAGCATTCATCAACTTCTATCCAGTTGATATCATCATCAATATCTTTTACCACCATATGTGTTGTTGTTGTTGTTCTTTTTGGAGATGGTGGAAGTATCACTGTAGGCTCTAGTAGTGGTGGCAGCTCAATAATGTCATCAGTAGTAACTAAGGTAGTTACTACTGGTATGTCTTCAGAGATTACTACTGATAGGTCATCAGTAGTGTTTGCTGTCTTTTCTTCATTTACTACTGCTGTTATATCAGTAGTAGGAGTTACTACTGGTATGTCTTTTTCAGCTTGTTCTTTAGTAGGAGCAGTAGTAATTGGTTCTTCTTCTGTAACCATCATCTCTGGGCCTTCATCAACATTTGTTTCTTTTAAATTTAAGAGGGAGGATGCCGCTGCTGCAATAGATTCATCAATCATTGTCTGTATATTATCCTTCTCCCCCTTAGTGAGCTCAACTGGTGGAGCCTCACTATCATCAATCTTTTTCTTCAATTTTCTGATGATTTTGGCTTGTTGATAAAGCCTGTGCTCATATAATCTCATTCTTCTGTTGATGGTGTTGACATGTCTTTTCATTGCAGCCATGGTTTTCCCTTGGTTAGTTAAATATATATGGCAATTTTGTACAGTGGATTCAAGAGAATCCACTTTATCCGTCAATTGAGTGATTTTAATACTGCCCTCACTCCATCTAGCAAGATCATCGGGCTTACTAACAGGTACATTGGTTTTAAGGTTTTCCTTCCTTTCCATCAATTCCACAGATCTGCCCTCATCACTGCTTGGTGATTCATTGGGTCTTTTAGACATTCTCTTCTTCCTAGAAGAAGCAGAGATGTCCCCCCTTGTGGTTTCTTGGCACCGGGGTCCTTTGAGTAACTCCTCAAATGAGTCATCACTCAAAGTTGCCGAGGTTTGGGTCCTAATGATGTTTTCACTGTCCTGTGCACCCACCTTTGGGGCATCAGTAGTGAAAGCCCTCCCCTCATGTCCTCTCTCCTCCTTGGAGGACAACTCTTTGAGCCTGGGGTGTGACTCGATTTGTCCCCTGGTGTCCTTTGAAGAAATTTTCTTTCTATGATAAATTGTGGATATATTTTTGGTTTTGTCTGGTAGGTCTTCCACAGAGTGAAGAGTAGCACTCTGCAGATTTATATCAAGTTCCTGGGACACATTCAGGACTTCTGTTTGAGTTGGTGATTGAGTGGCTATATGGGGTGGTGTTTGGGCTGTATTTGGGGGTGATGGAGTGGGTTGAGGTTCAACTTGGGTTGTAGCAATGGTTGAACCTTCTCCAATATTGGGTTGATCTTTGATCATGTTTGGAAACAAAGGGGTTTCCTTCCCTGAAAATTTAAATTGTTTTCTCATATTTGAGAAAACTTTCTTGTTCAACTCAGGTAATACAAAAATGTTTTTAGGAGTTGACAAGTTTTGTAATTCACAGTTTATGATATGTTGTAGAAATCTGGGATACATTAAAAATTTAGAAGAACTAAGATTTCCCAACATACCATCAAAAATCATATTAGAAAAATTGAATACTTGGTCTGTGCATAAACATACAACAGCAGATGCTATTGCCTTGTTAAACTCATTCCAAGTACTTCTTTTAGGAGAAATACAATGCTGAATGGTATGAACCAGAAATTTCCATTGTGGGGATAGAAGGCCTTTTTGAAAAGTTACAATGCTGAATGCTCTGATACCACTTGTCAGGATCGATTAACTATAGACAAGTTAATAAACACCTTAGATCTAATTGATGATAGAAGTTGCAGCGGATCAACACTATATCAATAATTAAGAACAATGAACTGTATGAACAATATGAGAAATATTAAGAACACAGTTTCACAAAAAGCTTCAATGTATATTATCAAGTTAACAATACACACGTACGTTTACAATTCGTAAGGAACTATATATAATAGTCCTTGAAGCTAAACTATTTACCCTAGTTATTCTAGGATACGATTTACATCTAATTATAAACGATATACATTGATTTACATTCTATAACTATCTCTGCGAAGATCTCGGACTTGATTTGTTCCAAATATGCGTTGTCAGTAGTAAAACTAATCACCAGTAGTAAATATGAAGATCAGTAGTAAACTTGGTGATCAGTAGTAAGTCCAGAAACCAACGTCAGTAGTAACTACTAAGATCAGTAGTATCTTCAATAAGCTTGATCAGTAGTAACTTTAGTTATAGCTTACACCAGTATCAACTTCATCAGTAGTAAATGTTTTCTGCCCCATCAGTACTAAGTATGTCAGTACTAACTGCAGCATCAGTAATAAGTTGATCTGTGTTTTGCTCCAACAGTTTCAGGTGTTTTTTTAACCTCTTCATCCACCTTTGCAGGCTGGTCCACAGGGATATCTTTATCTACTTTCTCTTCTTCTTCTTCTTCTTCTTCTGTCAGATCACTTCAGGTTCTGGTTCGGTCTTTGGTTCGGATGCAATAGTAGGGAGTTGGTCCTCTGATTGTTGTGGTTCAGTGATTGTTGATCATCTGTGATGTCCTCTTCAGGTTTATATATAGATTGATCCTCTATTTTCTCATCATGCAATGCTGTTGTTGCTGATTCAACCTGCATGTTCATCATTTGAAGTATAATTAATTCGATACAAACATGTATTATAAGAATTCGTCATACTGTAGCAACCAGTTTTTGGTTGATCACAGAGTTGACACTGTTAAATGCTTAATTATTTTTCATGTATGCATATGTCTACTAAATCGGAGAAATTAATGATATCTATATATTGAGGGGGTGCCATTTTTTTAAATTTTAAGCAAAATACAGTATATAATGCAGTGGCCATTGTATTGTAGATACAAATGCGAAGAAGAGTAAGAAAGAGGTGAGATGATGGTGATTAATTAAGGGTGATCGAAGAGAAATGGTAGAGAAGAGGGATTTATATAGAGGCGTGGTTGATGAGAGAGAAACCAATCTACAGGGTGTAATTTGTAATTTTCATAAACTTTGGTTTTGATGGAAATCTTAATAGCTAATTTCAAGAGGAAGAAAAATGATCATAGATCGAAACTTAGAAAGCCGATAAAAAGTTAGAAAATATTGATTCAACATAAATTTAAGCGAGTATTGTAGCTTATATTTTGGTCGTCTACATTGTTTTTGCCCAATATAAACAGGTTACATCTTTTAATTAGTAAGCATATCTTTTAATTTATCATTTTTTGCCCTATATAAACAGGTTATTATGTGCATTTGCAATAAACACAAACATATCAATGAAAATATTTGAACCATTCTATAAATTGAATTAATTTGTTTACAATAGGTCAATACCTTTATCAATATTACATTATTTTATAGACATAGCTATCATATAGATAATCTTTATAGAAGTATATAGTTCAAACTCCTATAGTCCTATGTATAATTTGGAAGAAAATTTGGAAAAGTTGCAATTGATGGATGACAGGACTAGGAGTTGGACGGCGAAAAGCATAGCTGGTACATATTAAACCAAACAAAAGATAATGACGTGGCGCATTGAATCTGATAGACGTGACTATGTGAGCTAAAGAAACAACAATAGTGGGACCTTATCCACGTCGGATCATGGTCATGCCGTGTCTTGATTGCCATTTTCACTTATATTTTGGTCGCAAATCCTATTTCCAAAATTAAATGTTACCAACACTAACCTCTCTTAACAGTCACGTATTTTTAATACATTAGTAGTTTTTTTTCTAGTTAATTACACAAATGGTCCTTTAAGATGATACCACATTGCAAGTGTGTTCCTAATCTTTTAATTTCAACAAGTGTAGTCATTTATGTTTACCGATTTTACACGTTTGGTCCTTTAGGCCAAATGGTGTTAAATTTTTCTGTTAAGTGACCTCATGTGCAATGCACATAAGGGTATTTTTGTCTTTTCACACTCTATCTTCTTCCCCCACTTCATCTTTTCCCCCAAAATCAAAACCCTAAAGGTCACTCAAGGAAGAAGGGAGAGGGGATCTTGCTTCATCTGCATCATTCAATTATAAACCCTAGCTTTTACAGATTAGCAGATCCCCTTATACAAAGGTTTATACCCAATTATCCCCAATAATTCCCCTAATTTAGTATTATTATGGCTCAAGAACCCTCATCTACGTCTACATCTTCATCACAAACCCTACAATCTTCAATCCACCGTGACGATCCACCTTCTGGTATTACTTCAAGTTGTAGTGGTAGCAGCAGCAATCCACCCCTCACACGTAACGTATCTTCCAACCCCCTTAACACTAAGGCACCTGAATTTGTCCCGCGAACCACTGTCGCAACAACATCGTCTACTGACACTGCCGATCTAACTCAGCCGCGGCTAGTTATATCACCTCCGCCGACGTCTCCCAGAATTATCATGTATATCATTCTCTTAATTATCCGTTTCATGCTCCGATCCCGACACATGTTCCGATTTCTGTTCAAAATCATCATGGTCATCATCACCACCACCACCCTCATCATGTTCCAGTTCAGTATCACCATCACCAGCATCATAATAATAATAATAATCATAACCATCAGCGTCCGTTTAATGGTGGCGGCACGTGGTTCCTTGATCAGAAAGATGTGTCAGTTCAAGCTTAGCGAACAGTTTCTTATTCCAATATTGCAGATTGTAGGGTTTGTTGTGACCGGAAATGTAGATGAAGCAAGATCCCCTCTCCCTTCTTCCTTGAGTGACCTTTGGGGTTTTGATTTTGGGGGAAAAGATGAAGTGGGGAAGAAGATGGAGTGCCAGACGAAAATACCCTCATGTGCATTGCACATGGGGGGCTTTAACAGAAAAAGTTAACATTGTTTGGCCAAAAGGACCAAACATGCAAAATCGGTAAACATAAAGGACTACACTTGTCGAAATTAAAAGATTAGGACCACACTTGCAATGTGGTATCATCTTAAAGGACCATTTGTGTAATTAACTCTTTTTTTTTGTGGAATGCTAGTTAAATGGAATCTCCCAGACCTGTTCGTTTAAGTTTGGTTTTTGTGCCTTTGCTATAGTTGTTTACTTGAAAAGTGTAGGTTTGTTTTGTGTGGTTGTTGCTAGTGCTAGTTGGTCTTAGATCTGTTTACGGCATGTCATAAACTTAGTCTTTGTCGTTTCAAGCCTTTGCTTGAGGTCAATGTGGCCGCCTGTCACATTCCTATGTACTTCCTTTTGTGATTAATATATTTTAGCCAGGGTGAACCCTTTACCCAAAAAAAAAAGTCATTTTTCATTTTCTTTTCATTCTTATATTAATTTTTTTATCTTAAATAAAACTTTTTAGTTTTAGAATAAAAAGAAAAGATATAAAAATGACTTTTTTACCCTCATGTGCACTGCACATGGGTAAGTTAATAGAAAAAATTAACGTCAGTTAGTGCAAATGACTATCGGTGAAAAACCTTTCAGAATTAAAGACCATTGGTGTAATTTTTGAAACTAAAGGACCATTTGTGAAATTTGCTATAAACTTAAAGGACCATCCGTGTAATTTACTCTTATTGAAATCTTCTTTTTAAGGCATTTATCTAAACATATTAATTTATTGACTTCTTGAAGAACAAATAAATTAATAAGTAACTTTTTATAACTTTCCCAAACACGCCCTTATCGTAAATATTTGAACAATTTAGAAATTGATGGTAACAATTTTAATTTCAGAATAACCCAAATAATTGGTTCAGTTCGGGTAGTAACAAAGAGTCGAAAAGGAGAACCCATCTTAAGTTAGAGAAATGGTAATAGTGATGTTATTCGTAATTAATTATATGTTTACTCATTTGATCAAGATAAATGTCAATATCAAAAGATGATATAAAAAAATAGTGAATTATACATGTCATCATGTGATGAGTAACAACATGTATTAAGCACCAATATCAATTCTCTTTAAGTTATAATTTAAGGAATTAGTGTAGATTTAATGGGTATGTATATTAACCGTTCAAAGAAAAGGAATGTGCTAATCATTATATTTATGACTATTATTAAGAAATAAAAATATGTTTAAGTCATTTATGCATTAACGATAAAAAAGAATTAACTCAAAAACCACCAACCATCTTAATATGGTAACTACTTAAAAAATTTTACTTCTTCCGATTCTGATACAATTTTGTTTTTACAGTTTTCCAGTCAAAATATTATACAGAGTAATAAAGACTAAAATAAATTAAATTTGATAGTGGATGATGGATCACACTTTTTGAAAAAAGGGAATTCATTTTTATATCATACACCACATTGTACAAGTTTTACAAGTAACTGTACAACTAGACTAAACTCTTATTGTGGTAGATGCATTACAAGTTATGGTGACTTTCTACCAAATAAGGTGAATTCTCAAAGTGTATCACTTAATTGAATCGGATGAAGTATTTTTTTTTTTTACTATAAATATATTAAAACACTTGCAAGAAGTTGAAAACAACAAAATAACAAAATGACAATCCACATGTGATGATGTGAACTAATGACACATAATATGAGAATTCTTGCTAGACTTACCACGTTACAATAAGTGTCGAGTCAACTGTCAAGTACTCGATTTCTAGAGTTGTCACACCATTGGAATAGAAATTCTTATCTTGTTCATGACATTTCTAAATATAAAATAAGCAAAGAAAATATGACTTCACTACTAAATGTTTTCATAAATAAAAGAAATTGTCTGCATTAAAACCACGTTAATAGGTGTCAAGTCAAGTACTCGATTTCTAGGGTTATCATACCATTAAAATAAAAGTTCTTATCTTGTTCATGACATTTCTAAACATGGAATAAGCAAAGAAAATATGAATTCACTACTACAATTTTAGACTTTTTATAACACCAAAATTATAACACCCATTAAATTCGTCACAATAAGGCAAATAACAACATAAAACTCAATTCCTCTCATAGATAAGTTGAGGCAAGTAAATAAATTATAGTACAACTTAACTCTCTATGCAAAAACATTTATTTTAAGTAGCACAATTTTAATCCATCTAATCTCAAGAAATCCTCGGTAAACTAATATCATGTATAGAATTTCTAAATAAGTAAACTGGGAAAAAAATTCGAACCTCACAACGACCACTACCATCTATCTTATTACATCTATTGAAGTTGAATACATGCAATCTTCGAATAAATCTCTATAAATTGTGAATGCTCGATACCACCCCTTAGGGTACGTTTTAACGGAAAATCAATATCAATATGCATAAATTTCAAAGGTACCAAAATATTTTTACAAGTTTCAATTGCAAAAATTCTAAGATATTGAGACTTTAAAGCACTATCTCCCATCCAATCGTCATTACAAAACATAGTATCCTTACCATTGTCTACCTTTTTAAAGTCAATTTTGTGTTGATTAAGGTGATAAGTACCTTTTACAATATCAATCCAAAATGATTAACGAGAACAATGACATTCTAACAAGATTTTCATTTTCGTCGTAAAGAGCTCTAATAAATGTAACCCATAACGAATCATTCCGAGTTTTAAAATTACGTATCCACTTAAACATAACACCTCTATCTAATGCAAAGAAACTCGAATAAATTCGTTTCTTTAGAGGAAGTTTCATTGAAAAAAGAACTAGAAATAAATTCCGTTCTTTTTAACACCTAGAAAAAGGACTTTAAATATAAACATATGACAATTGGAATCGAACCCAATACCGATTTAAGAAGAGTTATTAACTATATCGTCCCAAGTAATAATACGAGTGATCCTTTCTCCAACTTTAACACCTAGAGAAGAAAAAAAGTAATAACTTGACAAGTTAACCTTCAGAGACGATCTTTCATTTTTTAATCAAACAATAGATACCTAAGTTATTCAGTCTTTTTTTATTCTTTTTTTATTACTTTTATACACAAGGTGAAAAAAGGTCGTTCACAAAACACCCTCCCCAAACCCTGTCCTTAGGCTATACGGTGCGGATACAACAAAACACCCTCCCCACACCCTGTCCTTAGGCTATACGGTGCGGGTACAACGCCGCTCGGCGTGGGTGGTGACATGGAGGGCCACGGCGTGGGCTAGGCAAGGGAACAACCCCCCCCCCCCCCAACGGCGTTGGGGTGAGGCGTGGGTGAGATGGCAACGGACAACGCTCGGCAACGGTGTGGAACGGATGTTTTTGGCCGAAAATAGCCGTTGGGGAACGGCTATATAGCCGTTGGAATTAAAAAAAAAACTTTTTTTTTATTTTAATTATTTACCTATATATATTTACCTATTTTCACTCATTTTACACACAAAATTAATCCATTTCACTTTCTACAAACTCCTATCTTCATACCTCTTTACTTACAATGGATCCACACAATAACTCTCCACAAACACCCAACCAACCTTCACAACAAAATATACCACCGAACCTTGGATTTGGTGGCTACGAGCAATATGTCAACATCCTAAGTTCCGGTGTTGTCCCACCTCCATAATTTTATCCACAAACCGCACCTCAATTTCAACAACCTCAATATTCACAAAATTAATGTATCTCAATTTGCACCCACATCACAATATTTTCAACAACAAACATTTTCTCAACAAACGCTTTACCAAACCCAAACACAAGAACCACAAGCGGGAGGGAGCAAGCGAAAGGGGAAAGGGAAAGGGAAAAGGAAAGAAAAAGAAGTTGTTGAAGAAGATGTGGAACAAGATGTTGAAGAAGACACACAAATTCCATGGACGGAAAAGGAGGAAATTGCGTTGTGCCGAGCTTGGTGTGGCACTTCTAAAAACGAGAAAGACGGGAACAACATGAAAATTAAAAGCTATTGGGAAGCCATTCTTTCTAAATTTCATAGCTTCATGGGAGTCCCGCCATACCGAAAAGACAATAGTCTTAGTAGCAAATGGCGTGACATAAACAACAAGGTTACAAAATTTAATGGTATATACAACAAACTTTCGTCGGAAAGAAGTAGCGGAATGGCCGAGTTTGATGTTTTGGAGGCCGCCAAGAAACAATACAAAGTTGAAAAAAGGGCCATAATTTTGAGCTAGATCGACATTGGTTGATTTTAAAAGAGGATCCAAAATGGATCAGAACAATTACTAAAGATCAACAACAATCAAAGCGCTCAAGAAGTTCACAATCGGTTGATGTTTCTGATGGTCGTTCTCGTATCGACCTTAATGCAGGGGATGATGACATTCCAGATGACCTATTCGACGATATTGATGAAACCCCACCCCCTCAACGACCAATTGGAAGAGACAAGGCTAAACGAGCGGGTAGGCATGCGGCGGAAATGGAATCGAAGAGCAAGCATATGGAAGCAATTCAAAAACGATTAAGCGACCACGTTGAGTCAACGAAAGAGCGCATAGAGATGCGTCGTCAACAAGTTCAATTGGAGAAGGAGAAAGATGAAAGAGATAGGGAGCTTGCAACCGAACAAAGAATTATCAATAATATGAATATTTTGACTATGCAACCGCCGCCAGGCATGCCGCAAGAAGATCTTCAACATTTCCTAGCCGCGAAGAAATGGCCCGAAAAGCCATGAGCGATTTAGGATTGTAGTTTTTAAATTTTTAGTATTTTAGTTTTTAAAATTTTTAAGTATTGTATTTTTAGTTTTAAGTATTGTATTTTTAATTTAATGTATTGTTATTTTAATTTAATGGAAGTTTAATATTATGTTTAAAAAATAAATAGAAATGAAATGATGAGATGGAAAATAAAATGGTGTGATGTGATGTGGTGGGTATTTCCACCAAATGATATGGTGTGATGGTGGTGTGGTTGCTTAGGTGACAATAATGTGGCAAGAAAAATGGAGATACATATGGTACCCATACCTAGTAGCCTTAACCCATAGCCGTGGCCCATCACCCGTGGGGCTCTCTTCTTCTTTCACACACACAATTCGGATCACCACAAACACCATTTATTCCTTTTCCAATTACACCCATAATTTCTCTCCACCATTCAAAACCTCCAAAATTTCAACAAAAAGACTTCAATTACGATCCCCCAATTCAAATAAAAGTTCTTTCTTGCTCTTTTCCTCTCACATTTCACATTTCTTGACGACCCAGACAAACCCCACTTTTCAAGATTCCCTAAACAAAACACCCATTTTTCTTTTTCTTGTTTTTTCTACATTTCTTGGCCTTAATCTCGTGAATTATCAAGTGGGCATTCGTAAAGAGTTGACCTTTTTGTGAAAAAAGTCAAATATTTGTTGTGGGTAAGAGTTGATTAGTGTATTTGATTGATGTTGGAGCTGATTTAAGTTCCACAAAATGGGCTTCGAAGAAGATAAGGAAGGAGAAAAAAGTGGCGTTGAAGAAAGCGGCGATGAAGAAGAAAATCATGGTAATTTGAAAAGGGTTGATAGCGAACCATCTTTGTATGATGATACAGAGGATGAAGGCGAAGATGCAGAAATTCAATTGGGTCCTCAATGTACCCTCAAGGAACAATTTGAAAAAGATAAGGTACAATTTTTTAAATATTTATATTAAATCTCAATATTTTATTTTATATCTACACAATTTATGTGCAAATTTTGTGATTTTGTTTGAGAATTTTAGGATGATGAGAGCTTGAGAAAGTGGAAGGAACAGCTTCTTGGAAATGTTGATATTAATAATGTTGGAGGTACTTCTAATTTTTCAGAATAAGATAATTGTTTGTATATGACTATATGTTAAAAAAACTTAAAATGTTATAGTTACATCTACTAGAATAGTTGAACGTGCAAGATATAATCGCATATACGGACATGTAGTTTAATGGTAGTGATCAATGGATGCTGCCAAAAAAAGTGTTGTCGACTAACTAGGGGCAAAATGGTAACTTCCTATTCCGACAGTCCGAAAAGGGAATATGTTATCAATTGTGTATGGGTAAAATGAGTGGATGTGATAACGGGTCAAAACATGTTGGTAAGTTCGAGTTGACCCACCTATCTGTTTTTATACAAATCACATTAATACCTACTATGTGAAATATGGTTACAAATATAGTAGTATTAAACTAAGGATCAAATTCATTTAAGAAATCTAAAAAACTTCTCAAAAGATTGACATGTGAACACATATAATCTCAGCTACTCATTTATTTGACAACTTTTAAATCGTTGATCTGTTTGACTCGTTTCATTTTTAGGTAACTTTTTCATTTTACCAGAAACACAATGACTAAAAAAACTCAATTTTTTTTTTTTTTTTTTTTGTAGAATCATTGGAACCGGAAGTAAAGATCCTTAGCCTTTCAATTGTGTCTCCTGGGATATCTGATATTGTTCTTCCTGTACCCGAAAACGGGAAAGTTGAAGGGCGTTGGTTTACTTTAAAAGAAGGGTGTCCTTACAGTCTTAAATTCTCTTTTCAAGTCAGCCATAATATCGTTGCAGGCCTCAAATACACCAACAATGTCTGGAAAACTGGTGTCAAAGGTAAGCTTCGGGCCGGCCCGTTTGACCCGTTAGGGATAAAAGTTGACCCAAATCAACTCGTTCATAAGTAAATGGGTCGAAATTCCCACCTTTGATTTGTGGTTGATACTTTTTATTATTATTATTATTATTATTATTATTATTATTATTATTATTTTTCATTTTTGACTTTATGTTTGCAGTGGATAGTGCAAAAGAGATGCTTGGAACTTTTAGCCCACAGCTCGAACCGTACACATATGAGATGCCTGAGGATACTACACCTTCTGGTTTTTTTGCAAGAGGTTCATACTCTGCTAAAACCAAGGTAAATTGAAATTTTATCTCAATTTTGACTTTTGAAGTCAAAATGGAGACTTTCCAAAGACAAACTAGTTTCTTTCTTTCCTTCAATGGTTCTACCTGTTATTCGATATGTCTATGGCTCTATGGATTTATAAATGTATTTAGAAAAAAGAAATCATCGAATTCTAGCGTTATAAATGCCAGTTGACTTTTTATGTCAAACTTAAAACCTTTTTTTGGAAAACTAGTAAATGTGACTAGAGGTCAAGAGTACTACTTGTAATTGTATTGTTTTTAGCCTGTTTGTTAAAGAGTCAAGGAATCCTTATTAGTGGAAGTCGAAACTTAGTTATTTTTTACTTTTGACCTCAAAAGTCAACCTTTTCATCTTGTTACATATATAAGGGAAACTAACCTTTATCATACCAAGCTTTAAACTTTTAGATAATGAGTGTTGTTTAATCCAATTTTTTTTGTATTTTATCTTCTTTTTTGCAGTTTGCGGATGATGACAACAAGTCCTACTTGGATATCAGCTATTCGTTTGAAATCCGAAAGGATTGGGCCACCAGTGAATAGACAAACGACCATGTTTTTTTAGTAGTAAAAAACATTAGAAAACCTTAAAAAAGGTTTTGCTTTCGTAGTGTGATATGTAGGTAAATTCGATTCTAGTGCTGATTCCATAAGTTGTTGAGCAAAAGACTCGTTTTTTTTCGTGTTTGTGTGCTCAGGTTAATCCTCAATAAATGGGGAGATTAAGGTTAGATGTTCCTAATTTTCCCTTTGTTTCAAGATTTGTTTGAAATCTCATTGTTTGTTTACCTATTATACTTCACCTTTTACTTTCTTTGATTTCCTCCTGCCAAACGTCAGTTTTTCCTCTTTCATTCATCTCAACTGCTCTGATCTATCACATTTAATGATCAAGTTTGCATATTTTTGGTATAAATTAAGTGGGTTAATGTTTTTACTGCTAAATTTAATATATTCTTGATTCATTTTATTGATCTAGATCTAACAGCGTACCTACTACATTGCATATTACTTTCTTCCATACAATACTACTTTAATGATTCTTGTAATGTGTTGCAATTGAATCAAATATTCGATCTTGAAAATCACTTTCAAATTTGGGTGTTTTCAACAACTTTTTGCATGTCACGGTGGGATCTTAGACATTTGATCTTTGAAGTGTTCTGTTTCATAGTTCATAACTCCCATATCTTAATTAATGGTTCTTGTGTGTTTATTTGATTCATATACCTCCAACTCAATGGTCAAGTTCAAACATTTAAGTCTTGAATTGTATAATTGTTGTGTTGTATCTAGTTAAGTACATCTGCAATTTTTGGTTGAAGGATAATGTTGTAATTCCACAAATCACAAGCAAGGTAGATTTCGTTTAAATCTCCAAAATTTAGTATTTGATAAAAAGCCAAATTAAATGCACTAAAATTACTTATAATAACATTTGAAGGGGAATGTTAGTATTTATTAACTGTTTATAAGTAGTTTTTTATTTATATGAAAAAAAGTGTTATGAATATGTTAATTTATGAATATCATGTATATTTTTGCAAACTCACTAAGCGTAAATGAGCACATGCACCTCGTTCATCATTATTTAAAAGCCAAAATGAAATTCCATAAGAATCTTGTATCACCAAATTGTGTTTGTTTGTTTTCATTTCAGTTTATATAATGAAGTATATCTATCTATCTATATATACATATATATTAAATATTAAATAAGGATCTTTCTAATGTGTGCGCTAGGGGCATACAATTAGTAGCATTTAATTCACTTAAATTTATCAATAAAACAGAAAAAATTATTTAATATATCTCTAAAAAAGGTAAGAATTATACATCATTAATATTTATCAATTCATATTTTGGAAATTATAAGTTAGTTTAATTACCTAAAATCCTATCAAATAATTACAATGAAATTAATGCATGTTTCACTATATAAAATCCCATTTTGCTTGCCACATCATTGTCACCTAAGCAACCACACCACCACCACACCACATCATTTGGTGGAAATACCCACCACACCACACCACACCATTTTATTTTTCATCTCATCATTTCATTTCCATTTATTTTTTAAACATAATATTAAACTTCCATTAAATTAAAATAAAAATACATTAAATTAAAAATACAATACTTAAAATTAAAAATACAAGACTTAAAAATATTAAAAAACTAAAATACTAAAAATTTAAAAACTACAATCCTAAATCGCTCATGGCTTTTCGGGCCCTTTCCTTCGCGGCTAGGAAATGTTGAAGATCTTCTTGCGGCATGCTTGGCGGCGGTTGCATAGTCAAAATATTCGTATTATTGATAATTCTTTGTTCGGTTGCAAACTCCCTATTTCTTTCATCTTTCTCCTTCTCCAATTGAACTTGTTGACGACGCATCACTATTCGCTCTTTCGTTGTCTCAACGTGGTCGCTTAATCGTTTTTGAATTGCTTCCCTATGCTTGCTCTTCGATTCCAATTCCGCCGCATGCCTACCCGCTCGTTTAGCCTTGTCTCTTCCAATTGGTCGTTGAGGAGGTGGGGTTTCATCAATATCGTCGAATAGGTCATCTGGAATGTCATCATCCCCTGCATTAAGGTCGATACGAGAACGACCATCAGAAACATCAACCGATTGTGAACTTCTTGAGCGCTTCGATTGTTGTTGATCTTTAGTAATTGTTCCGATCCATTTTGGATCCTCTTTTAAAATTAACAAATGTCGATCTAGCTCAAAATTATGGCCCTTTTTTTCAACTTTGTATTGTTTCTTGGCGGCCTCCAAAACATCAAACTCGGCCATTCCGCTACTTCTTTCCGACGAAAGTTTGTTGTATATACCATTAAATTTTGTAACCTTGTTGTTTATGTCACGCCATATGCTACTAAGACTATTGTCTTTTCGGTATGGCGGGACTCCCATGAAGCTATGAAATTTAGAAAGAATGGCTTCCCAATAGCTTTTAATTTTCATGCCGTTCCCGTCTTTCTCGTTTTTAGAAGTGTCACACCAAGCTCGGCACAACGCAATTTCCTCCTTTTCCGTCCATGGAATTTGTGTGTCTTCTTCCACATCTTGTTCCACATCTTCTTCAACAACTTCTTTTTCTTTCCTTTTCCTTTTCCCTTTCCCCTTTCGCTTGCTCCCTCCCACTTGTGGTTCTTGTGTTTGGGTTTGGTAGGGCGTTTGTTGAGAAAATGTTTGTTGTTGAAAATATTGTGATGTGGGTGCAATTTGAGATACATTTTGTGAATATTGAGGTTGTTGAAATTGAGGTGCGGTTTGTGGATAAAATTGTGGAGGTGGGACAACACCGGAACTTAGGATGTTGACATATTGCTCGTAGCCACCAAATCCAAGGTTCGGTGGTATATTTTGTTGTGAAGGTTGGTTGGGTGTTTGTGGAGAGTTGTTGTGTGGATCCAATGTAAGTAAAGAGGTGTGAAGATAAGAATTTGTAGAGAGTAAAATGGATTAATTGTGTGTGTAAAATGAGTGAAAGTATGTATATATATAGGTAAATAATTAAAAAAAAAGTTTTTTTTTTAAATCTAACGGCTATAATAGCTGTTGCCAACGGCTATATTGGCAAAAACTCGAGCATCTCCACGCTGTTTCCTCCCGTGGGCCGTTGCCCACTCCACCCACGCCGCACCCCAATGCCGTTGTGGGGGGGGGGGGTGGTGTTCCGGACCAACACCACGCCGTGGCCGGCCATGTCACACCCCACGCCGGGCTTCCCGTGGACCCATACCGCCAAGCCTTATTTCACATTAACTGATGATCAGTTCAATATTTATGTTTTAACGAAAAAAACCACCGTACGGTAATATGAATTGGGGATGCATGTAGGAGGTACACTTGATGAACATACCATTTTCATTTAAACATAAAATTATATTTAATAAATCTTTTAATATTATAGAAATTAAAGTTTAATATTATTTAAGATATATTTAATAAATAATTGTTTAATTAAATGTATCTTAATATATACACATGAGGTGTGAATTAAAAAAAAAAACCATATGAATTTAATCCAACAAAACATGCACACAACTAATAGTTTGTGTAATATGTGTTTGATTAAATTTGCTGTAAATAGCCTTTTTATCCAATTTTATCTAAAAGACCATCTAATTCTGTCTCATTTACTGGTAAGAAAAGAAACCCAATAGTGGGTTCTAAACTTCTAAACAAAATGGGTGGTTGGGTAGTGGGTTAAAATAAATACTACGTATTTTTTTGCTATTCATTTTTTTTCTAACTTTTTAAAATTCATATTTTTATGTAAAACATGATTATAAAAATGATAGTATTACAATATAAACTCAATTTCTAATAAAACGATTTAGTAAACTGTATTGTATGCATTTAAAATACAGAAAATATATGCTGGATTTTTTTACTTGTTATTATACATAAAAAATTCTTTCCGGTATTTCCCATTATATAATTGCACATTCTTTTGAAAGTAATAAAAAATTATAAGATGCTTCTTTTTTAAAAAGGGGATAATTTTTTTACCACAACTTTTAATGTATGAACCACATTTAATACATAATATACTTATATAATTAGCTGTAAATCTGTAAAGTATGGTATAACCATTAAAAATTATGATACCAATATCAATTCTCTCTTTTTAAAAGGGTGTTTTTATATTCAAAATAAATTATTATTATAATTATTAGAGAGGGAAGAAACAAAACAAATGCGGAAATCTCGGGTAGCACGTAACACGTTATAGCTGTGTAGCAGCACAGCACTACTATTTCCGGTATTTCCCACCACCTCCGTTCAGTATCAAACATTCCTCACTCATTTCCTCAATTTCTAGGGTTTTTCCATGGCTTCTTCTGATGAAGAAGGCGAAATCATGCCAGATTGTGTCACAAATTACCACTTTGTTAACTCCAGTAACACACCGATCTCATTTTCAGTTTTACCTCTTTATTGGAGTGATCACAAGAATGTGATCGAGGAAAACGAACAGTCGGCTGTGTATATGCAAGGAACTACTGATGGAGGTCTACAATCACTCTACAAGGAAGTTATCGGTTGGAAATTTGACCTTTACTATGCAGTACCTGAAGTTTACATGCTTTCCAAGGGGAAATTATGGATAAAGCTCCAGAAACCTAGGAAAAGTTACAAAGGTTTCATCAAAAATGTTATGATCGTGATTAGTTGTCTTCACTTTGCGAAGAGGAATGTCGATGCAACTAGAGATCAAGTCTTGAGTGATTTGATGGAAACTTTGAGGTATGTATTTGTGTTTATATTAAGCTGCAGTAATTAATTTGATCTAATTTGTTAATTTTTTTTTTGTTTGGTTTTTTGTATCTCAATTTTGAGTCCAACTTTTGTTTGATTTTGCAGCTCGTATGATGTGGCTGAACCTCTCGAGAAGTGTCTCTCTGCTCATGTGCCGTTAATCCAAAATGCTGTTGCTAAAGACAAGGATTTGGCAAAATCAAAGGTATGATTTAGCTTCACTTCAGCATTTAGAGATCCAAAATTTGCAATTAATGAGTTCACTCCAGTTTGTGCATGTTGATTTAAAACCATAATGCCAATATGTGATTAGAAGGAGTCAAGGAGGACATATTCACGTGTCTAATAAATTATATATGTTTTATGTGTTATATACTTATATTTCAAAGGGATATAGAGGCATTGTGTTTATTGTTAAGTTTTAGTGTTTAATAACGTATTGCAATTTCAGTTACTTGCATTTTAGCCTTTTTAGGGATGTATATGGAAGAATAATAAAATACTTAAACATGTATTGACCTCCTTTTTGTGACACTATCTTGAAATATTTGTTATGAAGGCGTTGCATTTATTGCGAATTTTAGTGTTAAATTATGTATCACATTTTCAGTTGCTTTTCAAGGACATATATGAAAGAATATAATAAATACTCAAACATGTATTGACACCTGATTTCTTGACAGTATCTTAGAATGTTTCTTATGGATATTGAGAATCCTGGGTGGAGGAAAACTCTTCATGAGGTAATTCACTAATACCAATTTTTCTTAATAATTCTCAAATGTTATTATACACAGTCTTTTCTTGTGCATTGATATTTTATCTTTTAATGGAGTTCTTTTTTTATCTTTTTCTTTTGCATTACAGGAGAATCAAACAACAAGCAAGTCACAATTCATAGTTAGTGATGACGAAATGGAAATCGATGATGACTCTGATGCTGATGATGATGATGATGATGGATTATTTGATGCTGTTTGTGCATTCTGCGACAATGGTGGTGATGTTCTCCCGTAAGCATATAATCCTTCACAGGTTCTTAAAATTTATAAAAAGATATGAATTATCTGAATTAACATCAATTCTCCACATATGTCAGTTGTGAAGGACAATGCATACGATCTTTCCATCCAACTCTAGAGTCAGGAATTGACACTGGTTGTGAGTCTCTTGGCTTTAAAAATGCAGCTCAATATGAGGTATGAACGTATCTATAATATATATATGTACATTATATATATATGTATAATCATTTCTGAATTCTGTATGCAGGCAATTCCAACGTTTCTCTGCTATAACTGTAAACACCAGAGACATCAGTGTTTCGTTTGTGGAAAGTTGGGTTCGTCTGATAAGTCGGCTGCTACTGAGGTTATATTATAACAAATTTAAAAACTAATTAAATGTTATACAATTGATTTTAAATATATAATATTATAATAATGCCATTTAAATTCTCATGTTAGGTCTTCCCTTGTGCGTCTGCAACGTGTGGACATTTTTATCATCCAGAATGTGTTGCAAAGATGCTTGAACCTGCTGATGAAACCCTAGCAAATAAATTAAAAAGTCAAATAGCTGCAGGAGGACCATTCACCTGTCCTATTCATAAATGTATCCGTTGTGGGCATGGAGAAAATAAAGAAATCAGAGAATTACAATTTGCAGTCTGCAGGCGTTGCCCAAAAGCATATCATCGGAAATGTTTACCTGAGTAACAACAATTATTTATTTATATATATTGTTTTTAGTTTTTAATAACTCCACTAAAGAATCTGATATGAACTTGATTTTCCAGGACAAAACCTTTCCAATGTATTATTTCTGATGGAACTTTCGAGCAAAGAACATGGGATGATCTCTTGCCAAAACGCATCTTGATGTATTGCAAGTAAGTTTCTTTTTCTTTTTTTTTATACTAGTTTGTAATTATTATTATTATTATTATTATTATTATTATTTATTTATTTATTATTATTATTATTATTATTATTATTATTATTATTATTATTATTATTATTATTATTATTATTATAAACAAGTCAATAACAATTTGTTAATCAATAAATTGCCAGGAAGCACAAGATGGCTCCAAATATTGGGACACCAGAAAGAGACCATCTTTTATTTCCTTGTATTGTAAGGAAAAAAAATCAAGATGGAACAATAATAGAGAAATTGTCAGAAAAAAAAAGCAATGCTTTTGGAAATCGTAAAGAAACCGAAACCAAAATTATTCCAAAAGTGGTTAAAAGCCAATATAATGCAGTTACTTATGGTGATAATAGACTCGAGAAATCTAAATCTCACACAATGCATGAAAAAAGATCCTCCTTTGAGAACAAGAAATCCATTTCTAGAAATTCTAAGCAGCCTTCTAACTCAGTAAAAAACAAGGTGTTATATAAAGATATACAGAGAGAACAACATTTAGTTGTGAAACCTGAGAAAAAGATAGCAGTCACTACACCTACTAAGTTAGATACTGACATGAAAGCAAGGTGCATATTTCTTATTTCTTAAATTGTAATTAATTATGTTTTAATCCTCAAATTATTAAAGATCTAGCGTTTTAACCCTTAAACTTTTGAAACCCCTTCTTTAAACATCTTTAATCCTTAAACTTCCACATATTTGACAAAAGTTGGTATTATTACTACTTACTTTTGTAATAAAAGTTGGTATAAAATTTTATATAAAAGTTACGGGGGTAAACCATTACAAGAAAATTATTTAGAAATTAAAATAGTTTTTTTTTAACAAGCTAACCAAAGTTAAAGGTCTAAATCATACAAAAAATTACTTCAAAGGTTAAACTGCGAAATTGATGAAACTTTGAGGATTAAAACATAATTAACCCTATTTTATTTTATTTTGTTTTTCACATTCAAGTGTCATGATGATATTTTGTTTTTTTAGGATTCTGAAATTAGTGAAAGATACCACATCTTCATTTGATTTTGAAGATTATATAAATGAGAAGAAAAGGAAATGTAGTCATGAAATATATGCCCCACAGACTGGATTAGATAAGGCAATTACTATGGGAAAAGTGGAAGCTTCTGTAAAGGTAGTAAACCAATTAATCTACATGATTAATCTATAATAACACTAAAGTTAATTTAAATATGTTTAAACTTGTAATTAAGTTGGAATTTTTGTGAATGTTTTTTATTTTTACAGGCAGTAAGAACAGCTTTGAAGATACTGGAAGATGGAGGTAGCGTTCAGGATGCAAAAGCTGTTTGTGAACCAAACGTTCTTAATCAACTTGCTAGATGGAAGGTATGTATATCATTTAATTAATTATCTTCTGTGTATTTTGTTATATATTGGTATTTATTTCAAGTAAAACGGATTTGTTTTGTGTTAATTTGCAGAAAAAGCTACATGTTTTTCTAGCCCCTTTTCTCATTGGACCCCGTTATACCTCATTTGGACGCCATTTTACAAAAGTAGACAAGCTTAAAGAGGTACCTTCTCATATTAAGATCTATTTTGGAAGATATATCAAATATGTTTTTAACTTTTTGTTGATTTCACTTAACTTCTCTAGTGCAACTTGATTATAAAATGTTCACATTTTGTATTACCAAAACTTCTTACTTATAAATTATTAATTATGTATAGAAAGTATATCTGGTCATGGATTTTTTAGCAAATGACATTGCTTTTAATGTGCAGATAGTTGAGAGACTCCATTGGTATGTGGAAGACGGTGATATGGTAAGAAACTTTAAGTGTACTTTTTAATTGTAATTAGCTGTTGACTTTTTTTAATTAATGTTGACTTATACTTGTTAACTTCCAATCCTCTGTTATTAGATAGTGGACTTCTGCTGTGGGTCAAATGATTTCAGTTGGTTCATGAAAGAAAAACTTGACAGCACAGGAAAGAGATGCAGGTTTAGGAACTATGATTTGATCACACCAAAGGTAACTACTCAATTAATTACCAATTTACATTATTATTTATTATTTTATTTCCAATATGATATCTAAAGTTCATTCTAATTTTCGCTCAGAACACATTTCAATTTGAAAAGAGGGATTGGTTCAGAGTCAAAAGAGAATCACTGGCAGATGACTCTCGTCTGGTTCGGCACTCAAAATTTTTCTTTTATTTTTTTTCTTAAGTTTTAATTTTGATAATTATTTTCCTTAAAAAGATAATCGGACTAAATCCGCCATTTGGAGTCCAAGCGTCTTTAGCAAACAAATTTATCGACCATGCTCTCAAGTTCAAACCCAAGCTTCTTATCCTTATCGTTCCAGAAGAAACCAGAAGGTAATAACATAAATTGTTAAATTTTTATTTATTTAATTTCATATTGACTCTCATTTGTGTTGTTGTTACAGGCTTGACCAAAACAGATCTCCATATGATTTAATCTGGGAGGAAGCAGACATGCTTGCTGGCAAGGTGTTATTATTTTAAAATATATAATAATGAAACTGTTTGCGGGTCGACCCGGCCCATTTTGACTTGATTATTATTTTGCAGTCATTTTACCTACCTGGATCAATTGACATAAAAGATCAACCTTTGGATGACTGGAATATAAGACCACCACCACTGTCACTGTGGAGCCATCCTGATTGGACAAAAAAGCACAAAACAATAGCAGAACAACACGGTCACATAGAAGCATCTGAACAAGTGGTTTCCAATTATCTCATGGAAGAAAAACACGATTGTTTCCAGAATTTCTCAAATATAATGACAGAATATCCTGATATTTCAACCATCTTGGATGATATCCCAGAAGAACCTATTCCCAATCCAAATCCAAATCCACCCACAATTAACTTAGAAGACACAAACATGTCACCAGACACCCATGATGACATGGCAGATGGCATTATTCTTTCCAGTCCAGTCATTTCCTCAACTAACTCACGGTCCGAACCAACAACACTTAACCCGCCATTAACCCAACCGAACTATTATGAGCCCTACCCCGGTTACGGTCAACCACAGTTTGCACCCACTGGTGTTCCATATGGACCAGGACCACCTGTTGACTTTAGATATTCTCTATCAGGTCAACACACTTATCCAACACCCTACTATGGTCAAGGTGATTACCCAACGCACCCGCCTTACACTAACTATGGTTACCCGACTCAAATTCCACCACCACCACCGCCTCCTCCTAACTATGGTCAACCAGATTTTACTTTCATGCACATTTGGCCACCACCAGGTTCCGCCCCTCCCAATCATAGGTACAATTAGTATAGTCTTGACTAGTGCATATGGGGTGAGACAATATATTCTATAAACTGATTTTAAACTTTGAATATTAAAACTTGAAAGTTTAGTTTGCATTTTTCACAATCCGGAACAAACACCATTTTTTACAATGCAGGAACACACAAAAAAACGACTCACGGGGCTCTTAATAGCCCTCAGCAAAGTGTTGAAGAAAACATTTTCTTTTTTCACATATACTACAATTTGCATAAAATTGTACCAATTACATCAACCAGTTACACTTAATTTACTAGTGTTTAGTCGCCTTAACCTTTGATCAAGTTCTGCCATTACCGCCGTTTCTTGCTTTTTCCTTTGCTTCGATATGTTGGTTGTCATAAAGCTGATTTTATCAAATGCAACTGTCAACAAATCGTCGGGATCAAATAGATGATGGGTTGTGTGTTGTATAATCTTGATTGCATCCCCGACATAGAGTGTCAATAGCAACTCTTCTTCCTTCATCTACAATTTCATAACCATGTTAATGGTTTAAAAATCTTTTAAATCATACCATAAAATGATTTACCTTAAAAATAGCCAAAGCTACATTAAACAAGACTTTTGCCCCCTCATAAAACAGAACATCCCACACTCGCATAGTCGTCTCCGAAGGCAAACTCTTACAAAAGAGGCAAAGAAACCACTCGGTTGTAACAAGCGAAACATCAAACCCCAAATCATCCAAATGTGCAGATAACCTAAGTTTTTCAAAATCATAAAATTTTAAAAAAATCCACAATATAATTCATGAGTCATGAGTAAATTAGGGAACAAAGAATACCTTGGACATTGTTTAGTCAACAGATCTTTGAACACCCGTTGTTCGACATGACATCCCGACAAATTATCCGTATAGCAATCATTAACCAATACATTCTCCAACAGAACAGCTAACATCCAAAAAGCTTCTTCTTCGGTTTTCATCACAAGTAACAACAATGCCGCCACATAATTCAAACCCTACAATTTCCCCAAATAACAAATTAAACATCTAATCTAACCACTAATCGTAATTAAATTTTTATAACTAATCACACCTGACAATAACCGACATCAGAGTCACGAAAAGAGTACCCCACAAGAACCCGTCTCACCGCAGCATGGCCTTCCGGTGTGTCCAACCACGGATGACCGGGAAACGTTCGTTTCAGATCCTACACATACATTATAAATAAAATATAAATATTAATAAGTATATAAAATAATAAGAAAAATAAAAATTACATGATCAATTTGCTTGGTGGCAGGGGTGACTCTATCTTCAACGGCAGAGATTAGATCATTATAATAGCTATCAGGGACCGTAGATTTCTTTTTAGCAGCACCAGATAATGAAAACCAAACTTTAGGCCTTAAAGCTGGAGGAATACCACCTTTTCTAATAAGCTTTTTTAATGTCATAGCATTAACCAAAACAGAGAATTTAAGGGCAGCAGCAGAATAAGAAGAATAATCATAATTTTGTAAATACCAATTTGCCCCTTTGCTAGCTTCTAATTCCCACCATACCTTACCCTGTTCCCTCATCTTTTCTCGCACATCATTCAATATATTCACATCATCAACATTACCTTCGACCATAAACCCATACAAATCTTGAAACTTTACAACAATATTTGCCCTTCTTGCATGAATACTTGGCCTTAATATCTGTAATTCGGATTGGATTTCGAAGGGCGAATCCTTCTTTCGTTTAGTTGTATACATTTGAAATTTGTTCGACGAATTCAAGAATGAAGATGGATTGATGGGTGTTGTCGAGTTCTTGATCTTTCTTTCAGATTGTGGAAGAATCCACCCACTTTTTTAAAGAATCTTGAACAATCAAGAAGCTTAATTTGTGGGTTCCTTCAAGAAAAAAAGAAATAAGAACAAAATGGGTTGATTATATATATGCAACGGAAATAATCGAGAAAGCTCAAATTGGGTGACGAGGTGAGATGGGTCAGATTAAATTCGAATTTTTTCAACGTTTCTCCAAATGGGTGTTTGAGAAAACTTGAATTTGAAACCAGTAATATATAATAATAACGGCAAACATAAGCAAGAGACAAAAAGGAAATTTTGATTAAAATAATAAAATGTATATTTAAGGAAACGCTCCACGAAAATTCCGGTTGTAATTATTGTCTTTGTTATGGGAAATTAAAAGAAACCCTCGATTTATCAAGAAAATTAAAATGATTAAAAATGTGGAAATTAGTAGAAAGAAAGGCAGAATCTTTGGCTTGATAGAAGAAAATTGCAGTTTGTAATGTTTTAAAGCCTAAGTTGGACCGGAAAATGAAAACATATCGGGTAGAATTAAGATGGTTAAAATGTTATTTATGTACTATTTCCGCCCCACAATTTTTTTTTTAAATCTTCCTAAATTTTTATCCCATAATAAAGTTCTCATTTCTTAAATTGAGTGGGTTTACTTAATAAAATAATATAATTACCAAAGATTCCACCACTAATTATCCACTAATTAGAGGGAGGGGTGTGGTGGCGGACCCCCTCCCTTCGCCGGATGAAAATGCTGAGGTGGAGGGTGTTTGGCGCATAAGTCCCTTCGCCACTACACCGCCCGCTGGGTGAGTGAGGGGCTGCGCCGGATGGTCGGCGAGGCTGGCGAGGAGAGAGAGAGATTTTGGGGTGTTTTAATTGGGTTAGAGGTATTTTAGTGGGTCTCAAAAAATTGTTTTAGGGTAAGTGATGGTAGATGAGGTATTTGGGGGTTTTGAATGTGAAATGTGAAATAGTGATGTTGCGCATAGGTGGCGCGGAGGTGGCACTCCGACTTGTGTTACCACACCTATTGCTCTTATCTTTCTCTTTCCAAACTAACTTTATATTTTAATCAAAATTATTACTAATAACCCACCACTAACCATATCCTTAAAACTTGTGTCCAAAAGAAATGAGTATTTTTTTTTTTTTTTTGTGTGGAATAGAGATAGTATTAATTTAAACTAGGTTGGTTAACTGTGAATGGGTATGGATTTAATGGGGAGATTCGTCACCTAAAAATACATGTTGGGATTATTAAGCCTTTCTTATTTGAAGTGATTGTGGAAAAGATATGAAAATATTGGGATTATCTTATATTAAGTAAATACATTTTATATTCGATTTTGTTAGGTATACTATTAAGGGAAATGCTAAACAATGTCCTTAGGGCAATGTTTAAAAATAAATTTTGTGCTTTAAAAAGTTGTAAAATAATTAATAAAAACCACCCCATGAATTTTATTAACCACTCATGTTTATTTTATTGTACATTAACCATTTAAACTTCCCTTAACCATTACCCTAAGGGCAATTTTAGCAAAACCCATTATTAAATATTGTTTTAATCATGTTAATGTTTTATGATAATTTTGTTGTTATGCAACGGTAAACTCAAAATTTCAAACTCTTTACCTAATATTTAATTTCATTGTTATAAAAGAAAGAGCTGAATAAAGTAAGTGATTGTATCTCCATTTACAAACGGTCAACTTATACCCAATTAACAATTACAAATATTATTATTTTGACCTATTTGAACTTAAGTTTGGATGTGTTGGATACACATTTGGGTTTGAAATGTTCAGTCCGCCGGAGAACGGCACAATTAACCCATTTTTTAAATCGAAAAATAACAATTTAGATGCACGTGAAATTTAAAGCCGGGCCGGATTTTGCCGGAGAATGGTTGCCGCCGGGTCTATAGCCGTTTCACATGATACCGGGCAGGCGCTTTATCACATAACATCCATTTGTATTTGTTTCAAAATAAATATTATTAGTAATTGCGTGTAACAAAATTTTATATAAGTAATTCATTATTTTGTTTTTCATTCGATTTACTTTTCATTTGTTTGTGAAGTCTTAGTAATTATACATATATTTCTTTCTTCATCATAAAAGATGTAATGACTCGTAATCGATAAAAGCTGATTAAAAGATGTATCTTATAAGATGCATATTTAAAATTTAAAAAATTTATATAAAAAAGTAAATACACCATTCCTTTAATATATATCAAATTTCACCAATAGTTAAATAATTTTTAAAAATTATATATGTAGTATTTATTTCAGAAAAGTTATGTACCACGGAAATATGTGACATAGCCACCCACTTTTTTTTTTAACAACAAAAGGAAATCAAATACGAGCTTCAGCAAAGCCAACACTCACTTCAAAACCCGCCAAAGAACTTGTATTAAAATTAGCGTTAAAATCTACCACAAAGGCTAGAAAACATAAAAGGCCAAAAACGAAATCACCAATGACACCTACCCCTCATTACTACCATCTATTCTATTATATACAATAATAACTCCAAAAAACATGAACACCACCAAAAAACAGTCACAAACCCATTCACCCTCGACCTAGTTAAATAGAGACCGGATCCAAACACCATAGACCCCACGCTAAACTGCTCCATTTAAACCTTGATCTATGTTTAATCCAATAAAACGCTTGTACTTGTGCTTCCATAATGATTGTTTGAACATTTCCATGCCTGTTGTTGAAAACACGATCATTTCTAGATCTCCAAATTTGCCATAAAACCGATACAAAAGTAATCACATAAAGTTGAGACTTCTCTTTCATAAGATGACCGCGATCCTTCCATCCCAAAAGTTGACCCAGACCCCAGGGGCGGTACCTAAACAATTTCTAAAGGTGGGCAAACTTTTAGACTGGAAGCCATGTTTTTTAGTGATGTTTTTTAAGTTCAAATTGTAAACAAAATCAAATCAATTTTAGTTTGAAGAAAGTCTAATCATAAACTAAATCATTCAAAATCAAAATTCGCTTGTTAATTAATTCAAGAATAAAAATTTTAAAATTTAGCAATATAAAAAATAGAATATAATTTTTTAAAATGATAGATTTCGTATATAAAATTTGTATTTTGTTAATCCATATTCGTATTTAATTTTGTGATAACAATGAAGTAAATTCTTCGAAGTGTTTATATATGTCACTAGTTAAAATACACGTATAATCAAATAAATTACAAACATAACATTTTTAAATTAAGAAAAATAAGGAGGAAATTAGTTAAAAGAAAAGAAAATTTTAATGATAAATAGAGCAAAAGAAACATTATAAAAGAAATAAGGAAAAATTTAATTTAAAAAAATGCATATGAAAAGAACTTGGACTGAATGTTATATGTTTTAAGATTAATGAGTTAACCACTAATGTAATATACGACGTGAATTAGTTATCGCTCATACATTATATATAATTTGATGAGCAGAATCTAAAAATAAACTGACCTATAAAAAATTTATACTAATCAGAAAAATTTTAGGGTGATCACATGTCCACCTTGCCCACCCTCTAGAACCGCCACTGCCAGACCCTGATTTGCTCCAATATCAATACTTCACCATTTGCAAAATAACAACCAAACTTCCCTTATCTTGCTACAATACCAAAATAAATGGCCTTCATGTTCAATTACACCACGTTTCAGGAAGTTAAAACATGTCGGTAATCTATTGTGATACCACCTCCAGAAGAAAATATTGATTCTGATCGGTACATCTTTATTCCATGCTATGTCGACATCGGGCTGGGGGCCCAGAATTACATTTTCTATTGCGTGTCTAGCGATGATACCGAGTAGCTACCATCATTCTTGAATGCCACCCACTTAATGGGTCATGTATAACCTTACATTGCAGATATGTAGTCGATTGTAAGATGGTCGGAGTTTTTGATAACAAATCTTTTGTAACAAAAATTTGCAGTCGTTAGATTACACATGATCCACAAGTTGTTCTTAGTAATCTTTATTTATGAGAGGTGATTCTTACATAACTATATTTATCTATACAGAGCAATTTCATCCCAAATGATAATTATGTCTTTCCTTTCCTTTTACTAAATTTTACATTTCACCACTCCCTTTAAGGACATGACTGTCATTTGATATAAAATTGTTTTACATGGAGAAAAATTAATCCGTATGAATCAGCTCCCTTTATTTATAGGTAGTGGTTTTTAAACCACATCTTTTGACATATGTACCACAACAATTACATTACACATTTGTACACTGTGCATGATTATTTGTACAGCTTTTAACGAGCTACTCGAGCTCGAACTCGTTTATATCGAGCTCGAGCCTATACTCATTCGATCTCGAGTCGAGCTCGAACATAAAATAATACTCGATTAATCTCACGAGCCGAGTCTAATAATTTAATACTCGACTCGGCTCGTTCGATAGTTCGTTTAGTCTCGAGCCAGACGATCTTCACGAGCCGAACAAGTATTGTATACAATAAGTACAAGTGTTGATACAATAAGTACAAGAAAATACATATATTGTTAACGAGCTTTTTGACTTTGTAAATTAGTTTATTCAAAAAATATGGACACATAAACAAGTATCGAGCTCGAACACTATATAAATATTCGAGCTCGAGCTCGAGCACAATTTTAAAAACTTATTTGAGCTCGAGTCGAGCTCGAGCCGAGTAATTATTAAACGAGTTGAGCCTAGATTTCCTGATATTCGACTCGTCTCGAATCGTGAATACCCCTAGGTGTGGTATAGGTATAAAAAAATGTGGTATGAAACTTAATTCCCTTTATTTATTGGCAGTTCAAACTTCAAACCAATATCAGATAATCTGTTAAACACTTTTTGTTAATACTAAAAAAAATATTTTTATATTCTAGACAGACAGAATATGTTACAAATTTACAACACACAGGGACAATGTTTCTTTGTTGCCCAATTCTTAATTAGTGGTGTTTCTGTCCGAGATCGTGCCACAGACTAAACAATTGTGACCTCACATGAAAATAAAGTACCCTTAATTATCGGGAAAGTAAATAATTGTGATTGGAATGGATATTTTTATTTTTGTCTTGGAACCTGACAAAATCTTAGGTTAAAGTTTAAATTCTGTTATTATGGTCAATTTATTATATAAGATTCTTTTTGTATATCTTATGATATGAATATGAATTACAGTAGTTATTAGAAATTTTAAAAAGGTTTTAACCTAGGTTCAAATCTTATTATAGAAATATATAATAATTAGTATTAGAATAATATTGGTTGTTAAAATAATACTCGTAATTATTAGAAATGTTTAGGATAAAAATAGCAAACTTATACCCTTCCATAGAGAGAAAAAAGTATTTATCCGGATATATGCTAGTTCTTGAACTTTTACAAAATAGATCGCTAATTAACATTTTTATGCTATATAGAATAAGTGAGTTGAATTTTTAACCATAGTTGATTGTGCCTGTTGACCCTAACACAACTACGGTTAGTTAAATGTCTCATTGTCAGTTGTCACCATGTGCAACCGTCGTGTAAGCACGCTGCTTCAGTGCTTCCTATTGCTTTCGAAAATCTATGCTTACGTTTTCGGAATAAAAATTTAAAATAAAATAATCCATGGTTTATTCCGATCACTAAAATTCAAACCACTAACATGTGTTGTTAACCATTTTTATCAAGCTATTAATGTTTTAGGTGACCTAAATTAGGTCGCAGTCCCAGTGACTGGGTCGTGGTGCACAACCAGCATCGATCCTTATGTCGACCTTTTGGTACCCTATTATATTGGTCATGGCTGGGTTGGGTTTTCTATTCTATGTATCATAGTTGTATTATACTCCCCCGTCGCATAAAAAAATTTATATTTCATTTGGACACAATCTTTTAGGAGATGGTTAGTAGTGGGGTCCTTTGTAATACTTTTGATTAAAATATAAGGTTAGATTGGAGAGAGAAAGTGTTTTATTGGGAAATGATTGGTAATAATATTATTTTATTAGGTGGGCCCCCAAATTTAAGAAATGTAAACTTTTTTGTGGGACAAAATTTTAAAGAGAAATATTAATTTTTTTGTGGGACGGAGGGAATATATAGTTGTATGTTTGTGGTATTGTACGTCCTCTGGTTTTACTAGGTAGTTGATGTTTTATACTTCCCCCGATTCAAAATAAGTGATACACTTTGGGTTTCACGGTTTTTGAGGTAAAAGATTATAAATGATAGTTAAATTAGATTAATTAGATGGTTAGTGGGGAATGATCCCACACATTTTGAATAAAGTGTGGTTAATGATATTTAAAAGTAAAAAGTAAGGGTAAATGAGTCATTTCACTTTGTTAAAGTAGATAGTTAGTGGGTGCGGGTCCTATTTTTTGTGACAAATATGATAATTTTTCAAAATGTAATACTTATTTTGAATCACTCTTAAATAGAAAGTGTATCACTTATTTTGAATCGGAGGAAGTATCTTAGCTTTGTTGTGGCATCAATCCTTGTTTTGTGGCTGGTGCTCAAGTTTCCAACTTTGTAGCACCTTATTTCTCTGCTAAAAAAACACTTTCTCCTTATCGGAATAAATAATACAAATAAGTAATTTCAGTATATTAAAAAATATTTAAAGCTTATAGTCTAGTGGTATTGAAGAGTGTAGTAAGGTGATACTCAAAATATATTAACCATGAGTTCAAATCCCGTCGTGAAAAACAAAATGTAGATTATGTCGCTCAAAAAAAAGTAGACGCGAAATACGCTACCTTTACTAAATAATAGTATGATCATAAGAATAGCATATGCATGTTATTAGATAACTTGTGCCTAACCTTTTGACGGTTACGATAATAACTGAAAGAAATCACGTGATGGAAGAAATTTATGTTAACGGATGACAATACATAGTGGGACCACCGTACAAACACACGTAATAATAACGTACTAGGCTAAAACACTCGACACTACAAATTAATACAAATTCTCTAAAAGGTGGCAACTTTTTTATTTCATGCAAACCCTACATCCTAGCTAGTGTTCACCACCCTCTTCTTTCTTCTTCGCCATACCACCGCCACCCCATCCCGGACCGCCACCACCCCATCCCGGACCGCCACCGCCACCCATTCCAGGGCCACCACCACCCAACCCTGGGATACCACCCATTCCACCACGCCCACCAAGCCATCCAGGACTACCACCACCACCCCATCCACCTCCACTTGTACCGCCAGCTCCACCACCTCCACCTGGAGCAACGCCACCCCATCCGCCACCTTCACCGCCACCACCTCCGGGTCCTCCTCCATATCCACCACCGGCACCCCTCCCTCTATTACCCAACCCACCACCTCTACCAACCCCCCATCCTGCACCAAAACCAGCAACACCTATTTCCTCTGCTTTCCCACTCCCACTTTCTGCAAACATTCAAAACAAAACAAATACACAACATCTTTTAAACAAGTCAAAAGATTTCTATTCAATTTCAAAAAAAAAAAAATAAACAAAAGACACTAACTTTTACTTGGATCAAGACTTTCTTGACTCTTGTCAGCAGCAGAAGAAACAAGAACAACTGCAAACACAAGCGTTAATAAAACAAGTATGCCCATGGAAGACGCCATTGTTATCAAAGATTGGAGCTTTTTGGATTATTGTGGATTCGGTCGACGGGTTTATATCATTTAAGAGTGTAAGAAAAGCCAAAAACGCATTGAAGAAGCCATTAATGGAAGATTCAGAAACAGTGATGAGCTACAGGAATTAGGGGTTTGACTTTCGACGGAGTCTTCTATGTTGGTACAAATGTCATGCATGCATCCTCCTATTGACCCGTCATGCCACGTGTATTAATGTCTAGATTATGATAGTAGCTTAATCGGTGCTCAAAATCTATGTCCACAAAAGTTATCACTTCGATCTATTCCAGATTACTTTTTAAATAGTTTCAACAGTATATGTTTCCGAAGTTTGTTAAGTAAGCTTTGTAGTAAAATCTATTCCTTCTGTCTAACACGTTTCTTAATATTATTAAATACAAATATAGAAAATAATTTCTCTATTAAATGTACTTAATATATATATATATACCCGTATAATAACCATTAGAAAAACTCATAAAAGATACGTATAAAAGTAAAAAATGATTGGTTAGTTAAAGCGTAGTGGTAGAAATTTTTTGCCTTTCCCGTGAACATAATGACGAATCTAGAATCAAATTTAATGGGGTTTTTATAAAACTTTAAGTTATGACTACATAAAAATTCTACAATAATTTTATGGGTCTATCTAATTCGCTAAGGGCATGAGATTAGAGATGTTCAATGCACTCTAAGATGGGTGCCAACGCCCCGCCACTTCCTCCGTCTTTGAAAACTGGCGAGACCCAAATCATTGGCACGCCACTTTGGCTTCCGCCACTTTGGAGACGAGAGGGAAAGCTTGCGTGAGTTGGTGGGTGGGGCCCAAGTGGGTATTTTGTGGGTGTGTGTGTTTTGTAATGGTGGGGCCAAAAAAAATGAAGGAAAATGGTATTGTTGTCATGAGTACGTCAATTTAGTGTCAATTTGAGGGTGAGTTGACGTGCCGCTGATTTGGCAACTGACGGCGTCGGTTTCCACCACTGTTGGGAGCAGTCTAAGTTTCCTTTCGCATTTATTATTCATCAATAAAGTCTATTTTTCACATGAATAATTGTATTTTTAGATGAAAATGGTAAGTTTGAATTCATTAAACATGCTTATCTCATGTCCTTAGAGAATGAGTTAGTCAACTTAATTTTATTTATTAAAATCTTTTTTATATGGGGATGCAACCCACCTAAGTAACGGTCATGCACCCCTAATTGGGCATGGATCACCCCTTGTGTTTCACTTCACCGGTGTAAATTTTTAAATAGTTGCAATATATATATATATATTTTCTTAATTTTTAATGAATATATCTTTATTATTTGAGATTTATTTTCTTATTAATTTTAAAATATTTAATTATTTGACTTCAAAAAATAAAATATAAATAGTTAGGTATTGAGTAAATTACATGAATGGTCCTTTAGGTTTATAGCAGATTTCACCAATGGTCCTTTAGTTTCAAAAATTACACCGATGGTCCTTATTTTTGAAAGGTTTTTCACCGATGGTCCTTTACGAAAAAGTCCGTCTATTTTTTAAGTTAACTAACATCACATGTGATACACATGAGGGTATTTTGGTCAATTTAACTTTCCCCTTCTCAATTAAACTACATGGATGGTTCTTTAAGTTTATAGCAAATTTCACCAACGGTCCTTTAGGAAAGACTAATTGACCAAAATACCCCCATGTGCATCACATGTGATGTTAGTTAACTTGAAAAATAGACGGACTTTTTCGTAAAGGACCATCGGTGAAAAACCTTTCAAAAATAAGGACCATCGGTGTAATTTTTGAAACTAAAGGACCATTGGTGAAATTTGCTATAAACCTAAAGGACCATTCATCTAATTTACTCTAGGTATTATACAGAACATTATTTTCCACTCCAATACTTTTTCCAACAGTAAAGTTAAAACACTATAAAATCTAAGTTATCACTCCCCCTTTCGGCTTCCTCTAAATGACTTTGTATTTTGTAAACCTCCCTACATTGGGAGGTTTTTGAAAACGTGATGCTTCACTCTATCTCCCTCTCCTTTTACTGTGTGGGCCATTTCCCCCGATATTTTTACGGAAAATGATAATGACAACTCTAAAGGCTGTTAATAAAAAGGTAAAAATAATATAAAAACCACCTCCTGAATTTTAGAAACACTACTCAATCAATGAATGTACAAACATTTTATGCACGTTAGAGACAGTCCTAAGGGATGTCATTAAGACCGCTCCCAACAGTGCAGCCAATTGATACCGTCAGTTGTTGCCAAATAAGAGCTGTCAGCTCACCCTCCAACTGATACTAAACTGACGTACACATGCCAACAATATCACTTCCCTTTAATTTTTTGGGACCCACCATTATAAAACACACACACACACAAAATACCCCTTTGGACCCACCCACCAAACTCACGCGATCTCTCTTCCCCGTCTCCAAACCGGCGCAAGGCAACTGGCGGGACAACCAGCGGAATAAGGAACGGGGCGTGCCAACGGTGCACCCAACCAGCGGTGCAAACCGGCGGTTGGCACCCGTCTAACAAAACCCTATTTTTAATTATCAAACAAAGCTAATTATAAATGTAAAATTAATAAAAAATTTAAAACTAGTGTAACAGTGTACACTTATCTGCTACTTAATTTTTTTTTCCTTTTCAAATCTTTATTCAATACCAAACCCATTCGTAAACCAAACACCACCTTAATTTGGTTATTTATTTATTAGAGTATAGAAAGATAACCTACTAAACTTTTATTCGAAATCTTAATATAATTATAGAACATATTGATTAGTGTTTCTTTTTGCTATGAAGAATAAAGTATTTTGCGAATTGACTTAACTACACTTGTTTCCGTACATACTAAAAAAATGGGGTGGCCAGATTTTGAAAAGAAGGAAAAATAGAAAAAGTCAAACCGAAAAACCAAACTAATACTATAGCCAACGGTTTGGCTAGAGATTGAAAACTTTGGTTCGGTTCGGGTATTACGCAGGAACCAGACCATTTAGATTCGATCCGAACCGTTTGCCTTATTAAATTATTTTATATATATTATATATTTATATATTATAGGAGTATAAGTATAGTATTAGTATTAGTATGGGATTTGAAAAAAAAAAATTCAAACATAAAATCATGCTAAGTTTGATAATTTTTTTCTTTAGTATATACATTTTTAGTTAATATGGTGATTTTCACTTTACATATTTATACAATCTGTATAAATATTTATACAGTCTGTGTAAATAATGTGGTGATTTTTACTTTACATATTTTTAGTTAGATAATCATTACTTTACATATTTATACAGTCTGTATAAGTATTTGTACACTATAATATACTTCTTCCGTTTCAAAATAAGTGATACATTTGAGGTTGCATGTTTTTGGAGGCAAAATATGATGATGAAGATTTGGATAGTTAGTGGAAGATGAATCCCACATATTTAGATTAAATTGAGTTTAAATGTTTAAAAGTAAAAGTATGGTAAATAAGTCATTTCACTTTATTAAATGAGAAAGTTAGTGGATGTGTGTCATATATTTTTTTATCAAATAAGACAAGTTTTCAAAATATACCACTTATTTTGAAACACCATAAAAAGAAAAATATATCACTTATTTTAAAACGGAGGAAGTAGGAAACAAAAGATACACAAATTAATTCTCTTTTAGTTAATGTATAATTTTCTAAAATATTATTGGGTTAAAATAAAAGTAGGCCCAACTTGTATTTTACCCATTTTTTACTTACCAACAAAACCGAAACAAAAAAATTGAATTATTTGAAAACCCAAACTAAACGGTTTATATGGTTTTGAAAACCGATTTTTCGGTTTGTGGTCAGGTTTAGGTAAAAATCGACCCAACCCGGCCATACTCACCCCTACCAAAAGATAACGATTTTAATTAACCTCTTTTTATTAACGGAAACTAATAACCACAAATCTTCAGTTTTCTATTATCATTATTGTAGAATAGCGTTTCCATATATGTGTAAATCACTAGCATAATTGTAGGCATTAGCATAATTGTAGGCATAGAATATACTGTAATATTCCTTTCTTCCTTGTATAAATACCATGCTATAGTAATGTAATAATCAAGCAATTGAGCTCATTTCATGGTATCAGAGCTACTGCTCATACCTGTAATTTACTTCCCCAGCCACGGCTGGCATTCACCTCTGATTTTCTACTCATTCTTTTATGTTTTTTATTTCCACTTGTTTGTTAATTCTCAGCCATGGCTGATTGACATCCAATTTTGCTCACTTCCTGTTCGTTTTTTTTTTCCTAGAACCAGACTTTCTGTTTACTTTGTTGAATCTGTTCTCAATGACAGGAAACACATCACAAATCACACCCACAAAATCCCTCCATCCCGCCTACACAGTAACAAACATCCAAAACAAAATTCGTACCCTTGATGGTACCAAAGTTACTTACTCATCTTGGGTTCGTTTATTCAAGCTCCATGCCAAAGGATATCAAGTTATGGCTCATATTGATGGCACCGACCCACCGGCCGTAACAGACCCAGCCCACAAATCATGGTCCGAAATCGATGCCATCGTCCTTCAATGGATATACGGCACCATTTCAGATGACATCCTTGCTCGGGTACTGGATTCCGACACCACCGCTTGTCAAACCTGGACCAAGATTAAAAACATATTTCTTAATAACAAAGGTTCTCGAGCAGCTGCTCTTGAACACGAGTTCACCAATTTGACCCTAAAAACATCATCGTCTCTTGACGCCTACTGTCAACGCCTCAAAGATCTCGCTGGACAGTTGAATGATGTTGAATGTCCGGTCACCGAGAACCGATTGGTTCTTCAACTGGTTCGAGGACTACCTCAAGAATACGATACGGTCGGCGCTTACCTGAATCAAACTCTGCCAGCATGGGACACTGCTTGTTCTATGCTTCAACTCGAAAGCCAACGTCAATTAACTCGAAACTCGCAATCAACTGTCGAAGTCGCTGCTACCGTTGAACACCACTCGCCGCCGCATCAACAATCTCGAAACCCTAATAATCGGCGAAATCCTTCTGGTTCGAATTCGTATCCCACAAATCGCAACACCAATTACCGATCGAACAATCGCTCCACCAATTCCCGACCTTCTAATCGTCGGCCGGCCGCTTCTCAGCGTAACCCATCTCAAAACAATGCGTCGTGGACTCCACAGCAACATCCAGCCTATTCCAATCCATATTGGGCTGCTCCTTATTGGGCTCCACCCCCATGCCCTTATCCAACCCAACCTGGTTGGGCTCCATACTGGGCTGCTCCCTCACGCCCACAACAGCCTACACAAGATCAGTCCCAAAGCCAAGCCCAAGCCCACATTACTGAAGTAAATCCACTTGAACCAACCGAGTTAGCTGCTGCGTTTTCGTCCATGACTTTGGACCCAAGTGATGATCAATGGTATATGGATTCTGGTGCCACCTCTCATCTCACTGCAGATTCAGGTAATATATCTACCCCTTGTGTTTCACCTATTAAAACTGTATATGTCGGAAATGGAAATCAGGTGCCAGTTCTTGGATCAGGTCACACCACTTTACCTAACCCTACCACACCACTCCTACTAAAAGACATACTACACACACCACACGTCATAAAAAATCTCATATCGGTCCGAAAGTTTTGCACTCATAATCTTTTTTCTGTTGAATTTGATCCTTATGGTTTTTCTATAAAGGATTACAAGACTGGGAAGCACATTTCGAGACACAATAGTACCGGCGATCTTTATCCATTCACCAAACCATCCACAACGCAAGCTTCATCATATTTTGTTTCTTCAGTTTCTCCATTATGGCATTCTCGTCTTGGTCATCCAGGAAATAATGTAATGGATTTTCTCCACCATAATAAATTTATTTCTTGCAATAAAATTGATCGTGTTTCTTTTTGTCAATCTTGTCAAATCGCTAAACATAAACGTTTACCATTTAAAAACTCCACCACTACCACTTTAAAACCATTTGATTTGCTTCATGCCGACCTTTGGACTTCCCCTGTCCAAAGCAAAACTGGTTTCAAATACTATTTTATCATCATTGATGACTTCACTCATTTCACATGGATTTTTCCCATCAAATACAAATCTGAAACTTATGAAAAATTCAAACACTTTCACACATACATCAAAACCCAATTCAACACCGACATCAAAACCTTTCAATGTGACAAAGGCGGAGAATTTGACAACCACTCATTTCACAACTTCGCCACAGCCGCCGGACTCCACATCCGTTTCTCATGCCCCCACACATCTCAGCAAAACGGCACCGCTGAACGCATGATTCGTCGAATCAACGAACTCATGCTTTCACTTCTCACACATGCCTCTCTACCGCCATCATTTTGGGTTGAGGCTCTTCACACCGCGTGTTACCTTCACAATATTCTCCCCACCAATCTATTAGCCAACCGCTCACCCATTTCCGATCTTTACCTCAAAACTCCAACATATGATCACTTACGCATCTTTGGTTGTGCATGTTTTCCCAACCTAACAGCTACTCGACAACATAAACTCGCACCCCGCTCCAAACCTTGTTTATTTCTTGGGTACCCCGCTCAATACCGAGGTTATCGTTGCCTTGACATGACAACGGGAAAAGTCATCCTCTCTCGCCACGTCACCTTTGATGAAACCGTTTTTCCATATGCCAACATACAACCCTCCACACCACACAACTACACCTTTCTTGACTCCGACCCCTCCCCCATCATATTCCAACCCCAACCTACAACACCGCCCAACAATCTCAACACACCAACACCTCCACCTACCTCCTCTCAACCAACAACAATAACACCTCCCACAATCACTTCTACACCTACACCTCCAACCCACTACCCCCTCACTTACTCTCGACGACCACAACCACCAACACCACCAACACCACCACCAACCACTCACCCTATGCAAACAAGGTCCAAATCCGGTATTACAAAACCTAATCCTCCACTCAACCTAAACACCACCACAATCTCTCCACTACCCAAATCCCACATATCTGCCTTATCTGATCCAAACTGGCACTCAGCTATGACCGACGAACATACGGCTCTAATAGATAACAACACATGGGAACTTGTGCCACGACCACCTGATGCTCATGTTATACGCTGCATGTGGCTCTATCGGCACAAATTTCACTCAAACGGGACTCTTGCACGCTACAAAGCACGATTGGTAATTAACGGAAAATCTCAACAAGTCGGAGTCGATTGTGATGAAACTTTTAGTCCCGTAGTGAAACCAACCACCATTCGTACAGTGTTAAGTCTTGTTGTTTCACGATCATGGCCGATACATCAATTAGATGTCAAGAACGCATTCTTACATGGTGATCTCAAAGAAACAGTGTATATGTTTCAACCACCAGGGTTTGTAAACCCACAACACCCAAAGCATGTATGTCGCCTGAAAAAATCTCTATATGGACTCAAACAAGCACCCCGAGCTTGGTATCATCGATTTGCGACATACATTCATTCATGCGGGTTCAAAAGCACCACAAGTGATAACTCTTTGTTTGTATTCCACAAAGGAGACAAAATGGCGTATCTTCTCCTTTATGTGGATGACATCATCTTGACTGCATCCGACAATAAAATTCTACAATACTTTATTCATTTATTATCTAAAGAATTTGCAATGTCGGACCTCGGCTCTCTTCACCACTTTCTCGGTATTCAAGTAAAACAACAAAATGGTGGTTTATTTCTTACCCAAGAACAGTATGTGCACGATATTCTTAAACGAGCAAACATGCAACATTGTAAACCATGTGCCACACCTGTTGACACCAGCTCAAAACTCAGCGAAACAGCCGGAGACCATATGAAAGATGGTACACTTTATCGTAGTCTCGCAGGAGCCCTCCAATACTTAACTTTTACTCGCCCAGACATCGCTTATGCTGTTCAACAAGTATGTTTGTTCATGCATGCACCTCGAGATCCGCACTTCAATTTTTTAAAACGAATTCTCAGATATCTCAAGGGTACCAGTAATCACGGGCTCCACATAACTCCCTCCAAGTCAACAAAACTTATTGCATACTCTGACGCAGACTGGGGGGGTTGCCCAGACTCAAGACGCTCAACATCTGGCTACTGTGTCTTCCTCGGTGATAACATTCTCTCATGGTCCTCTAAACGACAACCCACCATCTCCCGATCCAGTGCAGAAGCAGAATACAAAGGCGTCGCCAACGCTGCAGCAGAAACCACATGGCTACGTAACTTACTACTCGAACTACATCTTCCACTACGCCATGCCAGCATCATATACTGCGCACCATCTCAGCAGTATACCTCACTCAAAATCCAGTACAACATCAACGCACAAAACATATTGAAATTGACATTCACTTTGTTTGTGAAAAAGTGCGTATGGGTTCCCTCCGAGTCCTACATGTTCCTGCAGACTACCAATATGCGGATATCTTCACAAAGGGATTACCCCGTCAGCTGTTTACCCGTTTCCGCTCCAGTCTCTCTATACGACAACCTAACGATTCGACTGCGGGGGAGTATTAACGGAAACTAATAACCACAAATCTTCAGTTTTCTATTATCATTATTGTAGAATAGCGTTTCCATATATGTGTAAATCACTAGCATAATTGTAGGCATTAGCATAATTGAAGGCATAGAATATACTGTAATATTTCTTTCTTCCTTGTATAAATACCATGCTATAGTAATGTAATAATCAAGCAATTGAGCTCATTTCACTTTTTAGTTTTATAGTAAAGGCAGAGTAAAACAAAGGTCCTTTTCTTGGTTGGTCTCTAGAAGTAAAACGAAGTAATAAAAAATTAACAAAGACTTGAAACTCAGACATTTAATCGGGTGAGTTCTGGACAACAGTTATAATTTATCTTTTGTCACACCACACTTGTAATAACTTGAGGTCTTAAGTTCTGAGTATTAAACTTACACACAATCAAACAACAAAAACCGTCAATTTGACAATGTACACAACCAGTTATAGCATAAGCGGTAAGCCGTATCCACCAAGATGTTATTAAAAGAGTTCGAAACAACAAAAACACTAAAAATTCAAAGCAGCTAGGCACACTCGAAGCAAAAATCTCCACGTGGCTGTGACATTTTATTTATATAAACTAATGTTTTTGAATTTTAAAGCCAAAAAAAAACAACACTACGGGTCATTCGATTAACCGAATCAGCTAGAAAATGAAACGGGCCAACAATGTTTTATCAGCTAAACTGAAAAGCATCATTAACAAAGTAAACCACAACCAAAGATAGTGGATAAAGGGGGAAAGCAATGAGCAATGTCCAGTTGGGAAACTTGGATCTGAAACTTGCAAGAAGTCCCATAATCATGCAAACAATGATCACAACTAGAATCTCAGCCGAGAAATGCCACGTCAACCCCCTAAAATATATCACCGAAACAAGGACACAAAAGCCCAAAATGTTGTTCATGAAAACCTTGTGGTAGATCTGCATTTCAAATCGAATATTATTAAGTATTGATATAATATCAATAGTAAAAATGAAATCATGTGACAAACCTCGGAGAAAGTTAAGGATGTTGTTTGATGGCTCTTTTGCTTTGCAGCTCTAATGGCTGCAATAGCTGTTCTAGCATTTGTAGCCAACGGGACCAAAATGAAGGATACATAAAACGGCTCTATATTTACCGAGTCAGAAAATTTTCTAACACTTTCCACTAACGGCTCAGCCAAAAACGTTAGCATACATATTCCAACGATTAATAGTATTATCGCCTTATATTTTTCTCCCGTTTTCGCCTTTGCTTTTGCATTTGCTTTCGCCTTTGCCTCTGCATCTGCTCTTTCTTTTGGTTTATCCTGTTTGTATCTGTTGCTTCTCTGCACAAAAAATAAAAAAAACAATTATGTACACTTAATATTACACAATAAAAACAACCAAAATGTATTTTTTTTTGGTTTTGTTAAATGCATAAAACGTTTGTACATTCATTGATAAAGAGGTTATTTCTTAAATTCAGGGGATTAGTTACGTTAATTCTTAGCATATTAACTTATTAAGGACTGTCATTATCATTTATCCATTTTCCTTTTTTTTTTTAAATCATGATGTTTGTTACTTACTCTATAGATGCCGTGTGAGTGTTTATATATTTCCGTGAGCCATTTTTTAAACCCCGAAACGAATTCTTGTTTATCGATGTCGCCATTTCCGTCAATGTCTAAATGTCTGACTATGATATCGGACATCTCGTCATCTACTAGGATCTCGTGATAGTTGACTTCCATGATGAAGTTTTTTAGTTCGGTTGGTGTGATAGATCCATCCTTGTCTATGTCAATGCAGTCAAAGAATCTGAAATCATGTTTAATTAATTAACATCGAGTTATATATATAGTAGTGATTCACACTATTGTCATATATATTTTTAGCAATGCGGGCTTAATTAACATGATATATACCTCTCGATGGCGGACACATCTTGTGATCCGTCTTCTTTAAAGAAAACCTCTCCCGAAGCATGTTCCATCATAAAATGAATTAGATTTAGCAATTTATGTTTCTCTTCAAGTAACAAATCCATAACCTGAAATATTCAAAAGAGAGCAATTAATCTCTCTCACTAATAGCTCAAATCAAGCAACTTGATAAATTGATAAAATCAATGATGTAGTAGTGTTAACATGCTCAAGGGACAAGTGATTAGGGTCGTCCCTGGGCATGGGTGGTAAGGGCGGCCGCCAGGGCCCACAAAATTTAGGGGCACACTTTCAAAAAAACCAGCCTATATATACATATATGTAAACTCTTTTAAATAAGGTAAGTCCAACTAAATATTGAAAATAGGCGGAGTATAAGGTCCAATCCGGACATTTAACTTGGGGATTGAGACGGTATTTTTAATTTAAGGGTAATTTTTAAGTTATTTGGAAAAATCAGGGGTCCATTTTTAAGATTTTGCCCCGGGCCAAATAATTGATTGGACTGGCCTGCAAGTGATATGCCATCTTTTGTGTCCCATATGGGTCATTAAAAGATGGATTTATGTCCGTTTGAGTCATTTGGTTTCCGCCATATCATCATATTATGAGGTCATAAGGGAGAATAACTTAAACATGGACACGAAACTATCATCTTAGGACCTAATTGACACAAATTAAAATAGTAATTAACTAAATATAAACTTTTTTTTTTTTTGTAAAAGTACGTTGTAATTTAAAAAAAAAAAATCTATTTATTATGTTAAGTGTACCTCATTGTATTCGGTCATTGAATTATCCAAGGAATATGGATCATCCATTAATCGTGTTGTGGCATCAAGCCATTCTTCAAACCTATCATAGAACTTTTCCATACTCATCATATTGTCTTTAGTCTCGGGATTTTTCAACATTTTCTCCATCCTTTTTTGCATAACCATCAGCTTTTTCCCTCTGTCCACCATAAGTGACTGTACTTCATAAAACGGCACGTGCATTTCCACTTTTTGTTCAACTTCTGCATACTCCAGCCTCCTTTTTTGTATCCGTTCATCATAACGCTGCCAAAAAAAAATAAAAAAAAAAATTGATGCCCAAAAATCAAGACTGAGTAAGAACTGCTTCAATATCTATATATATGGCCCGTTTGTCTTTTTTGGCCCATTCCAAAATCAAGGCGATTGTAGATATTTTGAGAATCAACAGGACCAATCTGTATATGAAAGGTACCTGATAGCCGAAGTAAGAGGCTAAGCAAATAAGGGCAGCAGAAAGTGAGACAATAAGCACAATCGTGTATTCTTGACTAGTATACGATAAACCAAATACACTGGGCAATAGGATCACTAAAAACGGTATCAATGAAAAGAACATAACTTGCGCATGATAACTGGTTTCTGCATCTGTAAGAACACCAGATCCTACAAAAACAAAAGTATCACATCAATAATGGCAGCAAATTAAATAAAATTATCCTTATGGCGTGTATGAACATTTTTAATTATACGGATAGTCTCTAATTTTGAAATTTGTAATATCAATGGTCCCTGGTTTTTAAACTTGTGACGTCAACAATTCCAAAACACCTAATGGCCTTCTTGCCGTAGGGACTGTTGGTATTACAAGTTTCAAAATAAGGGACAATCCGCGTAATAAAAAAAAGTCAAGGGACGAAATCAAAAATTTCATACGAACCATAAGGACAATTAATTAATATAATTTACACTCATAATTGTTGAGGGAAATTAAGAATGCAAACCGTATAATAATTGTTCCCACTGATTATTGACTCTAGAACCGGGTTTAACGTAGAATTCCCTTCTGGCAAATATGAAACAAACTCCCCATAAAAGAGTGAGAAGTAATATGGATGATCCAGCAAGCAACCCAGCACCCGTTACAACATATTCTTGAGCTTTTTCTTTACTAGTCGATAGTCCACTTGCTAAAATCACACATTAATTAGAATGGAGTAAACATTTATTTATTTATTTCTGGGTAACAAAGAACATATAATAATACATATAGGTTTATGTATAAGAGAAGTTACCAATAAGTATCAAAGAATCCGGAAGTGAATCGAGAAGCTGAGAAAAACTCGAGACAAAAAAATTCTTGCCAAGAACACGAAAAATCCTTCCATCACCACCAGCATAAGATTCACCATGATATAATAAGTACTCATATATCACAATCAGAAAAATATGACTCGGGATATTGCTCGAACATGGTAAAAAACCGTACATTAACTCACACTGCTCCTCAGAAGAATCCGTTTTTCTAAACTGAAGAACGGATTCTTCTTCTCGAGCAGTAGCACCGTCATTCACACCATCTGAAACCAACTGATCAGCGGTTTCAGAATGCAAATGACGGCTTAAAACCGTCCCAACTAATAGGAAAAGAATAAAAGTGAAATAATATACACTTTTTGTAACTAATTTTCCCATTTTGAAAATGGTTATTCAATGGTTATTGGGATGAGTGAACTGTGGATAGTCGGTCTGCAATATATAGATCGAGGATCCTAGCTTGTAAAAGGGGGTGGGGTGAAGTCAACGTGTACTATTTATTTTGGTCTTTTTATACAAACAAATATATAAGTTAAATAAAAGGAGGATGCTTGGAAATCTTAGTTAATCTAAATATTATAATGAAGTCGTCTTTGCATATTGATGATTCACAATTTCTTTAGTTATTTAAAAGCAATATTATAGTCCATGTTCTCATCAGCTGAATAATAAATGAAAAATAAAACTTAAATGAGTTCACATGAAGTGATAATATTAATAATGGTTACCTACTCTTCTTTTCCGGTTTATAACATGATTACTGGGTGGTCAAACTTTGCATGTGATGTACGCGATTTAATCATTTCTATAACTGTTTTCAAATATTACCTATGAAAGAGATCAAACCAGTAACCTATATGAAATTATTTGTAACCTTTTTGCTGGAACATCACCAGATGGTTAATGATAATATATGCATCACACTTCATATATCATACATCACATACCATGACATCATGTCAAATACGCTATTTAAATTTCGTGTTGATCATATGCAGGGCACATGCCCTCCATGACCTGTTACACATGATTTTTAAACAAAATGGAGGCCAAATGATCTTTCAGAAGAACGAAGAGTAGTTGGAATTTAAGTAAATAACACAATTCACACACCTACTCAACAATCAAATATTGGAAGAACATATTCAAGAGCGAGTTTAAAATATAAATCTATAAGGACGAAAAAATACGTAACATTATAAAGAACATTTACTTTAGTTGTGAAAGTAAACGTAATGGTATATATAGTAAAAAGACTCGAAAGAATGTCACAACAAATCAATTACAAAACACCCTGACAAACATAATTTGTAATGAAATTATAAAATACTTGTTTAGAAATTAAAGTTCTATTTAACTTGTATTGTTGTATATATTTCAAGTGATAAACTTATAATATTACAAGTACCAGTTTAATGGTTCACCATTCACTGTTGATATACAGATGAGACCACCACATCTCATATTTAAATACTATTATACCATGTCCGGTTTTATGACTTGAACCAACAATATTTATACATCTTGTTGGACTTGAAAACAAATAAATGAAATGTATGTTGAATAATTCATCATATTGTATCTTTTGCAAATGATAATCCCACCGGGTACGGCCTGTGAAATCTTGATTTAATCTTGTCATTATCATTGTTGACTTTTTTGGTCAACACCGCCTTCTCTTTTGGATTCGGGTCATTGGATTCTGTAAGAAACTGAAGCCCCTGAAAAATTATATACGGTCAACACCAAATAATGACACGCTTTGACTTTTGACCCAACCACATATATTCAAGACTAGAGACAAACCTTCAAAGAAGTCTCCTCATATGTAATTCTTGATTGTTCTCCTAGATTTGATTGAATATCCTGTTATAGGTTAAAGAAACATATATATTATATACAAAATTACCAACAAAAATCAACTTTTTAATTTAAATTACCTGAAAGAGCTTAGCATTAATCCCATCTTTAATCCCACCAGCTACTTGCAATAAATAATGCAAACCGGAATTCGTCATATCCTGTTTTCCTTCAATAAGGTCTATTTTTCCTTCCTGTGATTATAATTACAATTATTATTTAGTAAAAGAAAACAAAGTTTATTATTATTAAAATAAAAAAGAGAAAAGTTACCAAGCCGGCCACCATTTGGTGGATCATATCTATGTCATAACCTATTTGATTAAGATTGGACTTCACATCATTTACCTGCATAATAAATCAGATTGATATATCATTAATAAAAGCAAACAAATATTTTTATATAAAATGAAATAAAGAATTGTTTGTCTTACATCCTCTGCAATCAGTTTACTTATTTCCTTCTGCTCGTCTAATTTCCAGTCCAAGTTTTCAAGTCTTTTTAATAAATGCCTCTTTGTAGACTGCAGACAAACAAAAAGGCAAAAGTTAGCATATATAATAAAAAGCAATAAAAATAGATTACAATTTATGAATTTGGTACAAGTAACTCACAACTAGTGCATCTGATACATTCTCTAATTGTTTTGAGACCGTTGTTACAGCATTTGCCATATTGCTCTTGGTTACAAACATAACATCAGAAAACGACAAACCCTGGAGAAAAAAAATATAATTTTAATAAAAATCATGAATAAATGTTATTTATTAGTAATTGAAATTAATATTACCTTCCACCACATATAACAATATCCCATTGCTCCTAGTGCTGCAGCTGGCATCAAGTAAGATGAAAAACCCCCTGCATCAAGAAAAGAAAATATGTTGATTTTTTTAAGGATAATGCTCCTCTAAATAAGCATGTAATACTGATCATTTTACCTCAACATGGATTAATTATTCAAAGCATGAGTGTTAAATGCAAAATATAAATAAAAAAGTTAGAATGTCATACCAGTAGAGCTAGTATTTCCATTAAAAATGGTAACAGGCCGAGAGAGAGATAATTCCCGGATCTCTTGTGCCAACTGTCGGATCTGAAGTGATTCCAAGAATGAAATGAGAGCAATTAGTTACTTTTTATAAAAAAAAAAAAAATCCAATATTGAGAAATGAAAATAAAATAAGTGCATTATTCACAATTAGGTTTTGAAATACCTGTGCTGCAAGAGCTGCACTATCATACTTTCCAGGTTGGATTTCAATTTCATTAACACCTTTCATCAATTCCTGAAGCTCTGATATTACATCTGACAGTTTTCCACTCCTCAATATAACAGAACTTGTCAGACCTACAAACAATACAGCATACGCTATTCATTAGATTCTCAACAAATCATTGTGTTCTTGATTCCAATTAGTGAAATCAAAGATCAGAAAGATGCTCAACAAATCATTGTGTTCTTGTTCAATTACCTTTAAGGACGTAATAAAATTAACTATCACCAGCAGCATCAATAAACCCTAACACTTTTAACTATAATTCATACCCCCAAACTATTCAGCTAAAATTCTTAATGGACATAATTTAATCATTAGGATAAACCCTAAACTTTCAACAATTTGTAGCGGAGCTTAGCTAAAACTTCTAACCATAAGATTTACAACGATTCAAAAATGATAAATCTATAGAAAGCATACGAATTTCAAGTTCTAGGGTTTGTTAAACAATATGGAAATAGAGTGCACAAACCTGCTCCGACGAGGATGAGAACTTTGGAGGTGCTAACTCCGGTTTGCATCGCCATTTTCGACGACTTTTACTCTACTTTTGGATCGATCGGAGCTGTTCGGTTGAGCAGGGGAGGCCGGAAAAGAACAATGTCGGAAGATTTTTGACGATGTCTGAAGGGAGGCTTTGGTTGAAGTCAATCTTCCGGGAAAAATGTTTTTCACTTTGCCCCTTCAAGTTATGTGTAAAATAAACAAACATCCTTAAGGGTTTTTTTTGTTTCTTTTTGAGACTTTAAGCATGAAAGCCACACTAGAACCATTTTGATTTTGAATTGCAATTAAGCCTTCAAGGTGATTCGTGTGGTTATTCCTAGATTTCTAATTTATATCATCTAAAAAATTTTAAGCATCTAAAAAACCTTTTATAAAATGTAATAATATTGTGATTCGTAATTCGTAGGGGTTATGCAGATGACGAATATATAAACTCCACATATTAGCCAATGATTGTGTGTCATGTCTATTTTGGGATGTTCTAAGGAAGAGTTGGCTAGCAAGATAAAATGTTTCTCACATGCAATACAAGAATGATGAAAAATCACATTGCGCGAATATGGTATAATGCACATGTTTTATGAAAAAAGATCAAGAAAGCATGATAGGGTTTCATTTTTAAGCTCTTAGGAATTTAGTAGTCATTTTTTGGACTTGATAAATAGTCATTTCTTTAACATGCACTCCTCAAGTTTACAATATTCTCAATGTAATCGTTGTTCAAAAGAAACGTCATTTTCAATATGTTGGTGAATATTAGATTATACATGACTTAAGCGTAGTATTTTATTATCTCTATTGTTTAATATAAATACATGATTATTCATCTATAACTTCTAACTAGAGTCTAGAGGGTGTTTAATTATGACAAACAAGCAATATAATTGAAGGAAAAGGTGTAATTCACTCCTCTTCGGCCTTGTATGCCATCCGGAAGCATGCAAGGTGACGAACTTCCAAGGAAGTAAAACGACGATGCGGGAACGGAACCCGAGGTCATGGGGAACGCAAGCGGGTTTTAAGGGACGACTGCACGCGCATTAAATGCGAACGCCGCAGAAGCACGTACCAAGTTATTACCCAACGGGTAATAAGGTTTCGTCTACCTGTTATATCCGAAGGACATTAGCATGACGCGGACCAAGAAACGAACTCTCATATCCCGCCAAAACCTTCCGGCCATAAATAGAGAACTCAGGTAAGCAATCAACACACAATCTACTTTACCGCTTTACCCTTCTCTCCGCATTTACTCTCCCCAGTTCATCCGCTAATTCAACCACTTCGCATTCAATACGCACTTAATACAATCGCTCAATAAATACAAGTACTGACTTAAGCTTCGGAGTGTCTTCACGAGGTGACCCTCGTGAGGCTTCTGACTTAGGCTTCCTTTCGTGTTTGATTCGCAGGTCTCTAGACGAAGCGAAGAGCAGTCCGTCTCTGGAAATTTTGGGTTTCAACATTTGGCGCCATCCGTGGGACCTCGAGCAAAATGGTCCAAGAAACAACGGCGAAGTCAGCAGTCAATCCTCAAATGACGCCAACTCCGCCTCCATCGTCAATCCGGACGGAACGCACTCCGCCCCCTCCTTCGGGCTCCACTTTCGTCAATACCCTTACGTGTCATCCACCCTCCGGAACTAAGGGGGGCGAACCAACGAGGGAGGAGATCGAAGAGTTCCATCTCTTTTGCCAGTTCAGGAAGCTGAGGGAGATGGAGAAAAGTCGGAGAAAAAAGCCGGAGGGGCTGAGTGGAGTGGGGAAAATCTTGACGTATTCTAGTGAAGAGGAAGAGTCCGCCGAAGAAGTTTACCGAGAGAAAACCCCTCCTGTCCGACCCCATGACGAAGAACTTCGAGATAGGGAAAGAACGGAGGAGCGGGTTCCCCGCCGAAGGGAGAGAGAAGCTTCCCAACACCATTCCGCGAACCTTCGGAACTTCCGGTCACCATTCACAGACGATATCAATGAAATATCAATCCCTCCGGGCCTAAAGGGACCTAGAATTAAGTCTTACGATGGAACAGGTGATCCGGATGACCATGTAGCTAGCTTCCGATGGGCAGTACGAATGATACCCATGGATCCCAGATTATGGTGCCTTTATTTCGCTGGAACATTGGAAGGTTCAGCGCGATATTGGTTATCCAGTTTACCTCAGAAGAGCGTAGCCAATTTCGAGGAGCTCGTCGCACAATTCTGTCACAGTTTTATACAGCAGAAGAAGTATCAACAACGGTCTCAATCAATCATGGCATGTCGACAAAGAGAAGGAGAGTCCAACAAATCGTACTTTAAAAGATTCAATGAACAAAGCCGGAAGAATGCCAGTCAGAGAAGACTCCCTTATTATAGCAGCTTTCACGTATGGTTTAAGGGAGGGCGAGCTGTTCAGGGAACTCTCCAAGAGAGATTTCGACAAGGCAGACAACATGATTAATGTCGTTAACAAGGTACTAAATCAGGAGGAGGAAAGCGCAGAGAAGTTGCGTTTTGAAGCTCGTGAGAAGAAGGGGACGTAAGGCTCCAACTTGCACCGAACAAGTGAAAGGGGAAAGTCCGTGGGAAAGTCATACCATGCGGGAAGGACTCCATCCGGAGCAAGGGCCCCGGAAGGAAGGTACCGGGGAGAAAAGTATAGCCCGTTTCGTCAGGAGGCTTTCGTAACGGGGGAGGACAGAAGGTCAGGTGATGGGAAGGTGGTAAGGAAAAAATACCCCAGGGATCCTAACGCCTATTGTGAATTTCACAAAATCATGGGTCACTCCACAACAACTTGTGAAAGTTACAAAAGAGAGAAGGAAGCGAAGGGAAAGGAGAAGGTAGACGCGCACGTTGCTGAGATACCTAGGAAAGGAGGAGCGACGTATAATGCGGAAATCTTTGCCCTAGAGGAGGAAGGCGTGAAACCTTTTCCTCTAGGGAAAAGAAAGGGAGGTTCAGTAGAATTCGGGAGGTCAGAACCTGTTCCGGACGGCTACGTCGGGACGGAGCCCTTGGTTATATTTGGAATTATAGCTAAAACAATGGTTCGGTGAGTATACGTTGATATAGGAAGCTCTGCAAACATCATGTACGACCACTGTTTCGACAAGTTCCCCCCTGACGTCAAAGCTTTTATAAATCCCGCTAACGCTCCTGTGGTCGGTTTTTCCGGACAATCAGTGTAGCCGAAGGGGAAGATACATCTTCCTCTGAGACTAACGGATTGGGAAAGACACCATGGCAGAACTATCTTAGCAGAATTCGTCGTCATAAAGGCACCCTCATGCTATAACGCTATTTTGGGGAGAACGGGATTGTGGCAGTTACAAGCCGTTCCATCTACAGTTCACAGCTTGTTAAAAGTTCCTTCGGAAGAGGGTGTGGTAACTGTCAGGAGCATGCCCATGCCCCCGCTGGAGTGTAGCAGCGCCACACACCAAGACAGTTGGACGGAACAAGAAGAAGTCCAAGTCATCATCAACTCCGATTTCCCACAGACGACCGTCCGGATTGGAGGAAATCTGCCGTTTGATCTAAGAAGAGAATTGGAATCGTTGTTGAAAAAGTATCAACAAGCTTTCGCATGGGAGCCAAAAGACATGAGTGGGATCTCAAGAGAGGTAGCTGAGCATCGGCTCAGCATCAATCCGGCGTTTCATCCGGTAAAACAACCAAATAGAGGAATGGCCGCCGAACGTAACGAAGTCGTAAATAAGGAGGTAAGAGATTTGGTATCTGCAGGAGTTTTACGAAGCGCACAATACCCCTAATGGATTGCAAACCCTGTCCTTGTCAGAAAGTCGGACGGGACTATGCGGATATGTGTCGATTTTAAAGATCTAAACAAGGCATGTCCAAATGATAGTTACCCCTTCCGGAGATCGAGCAGAAGGTAGAATCCTTGGGAGGATACAAGTGGAAATCATTCCTCGATGCGTACAAGGGGTACCATCAGGTGCAGATGGCCAGGGAAGACGAGGAAAAAACAGCTTTCCATACGGCTAAGGGAACGTTTTGCTACGTCAAGATGCCATTTGGTCTCCGGAATGCAGGAGCTACATACCAGTGACTCGTTGATAAGGCTTTTGAGAAGCAGATTGGGCGAAATTTGGAAGTATATGTTGATGACATGGTCATCAAAAGTAGGCAGGACGAAGACCTGATACGGGATGTAGAGGAGACGCTTCGGCGCCTGCTACAGATAAATATGTAGCTCAACCCCAAGAAGTGTTCCTTCGGAGTAAGCCAGGGGAAGTTCTTAGGTCATATGGTCACGGTGTCAGGAATAAAAGCTAACCCTGAGAAAGTAAGAAGTCTGGTAAGCATGAGCACCCCAAAAAAGGTGAAGGATGTTCAAAGTTTGAATGGAAAGTTGGCCAGTCTGGGACGTTTCTTAGCCAAATCGGCCAAGAAATCCATACCTTTCTTCAAAGCGTTACATGGGTGTACGAAGAAAGGAAATGTGGAATGGACTGAAGAGGCAGACAGAGCTTTCGCAGACTTAAAACAACACTTGAAAACACTCCCTACGATGGCAAGTCCAGTACGCGGAGAACCGTTGGTCATGTACTTGTCCACCAACCGAGAAGCAATCAGTTCGGTACTCATTGCCGAAAGAGAGAAGACGCAGGTACCAGTATATTTCGTTAGCAGGGCACTACAAGGGGCGGAGTTAAATTACTCTACAGTAGAAAAGCTCATTCTTGCCTTAATATACGCCGTTCGAAGGTTGAAGAGATATTTCCAAGCTCACCCCATCACCGTGTTGACAAACCAACCTGTCAAGAATATCCTCCTGCAACCGGAGCGGTCTGGGCGGATGACCAAGTGGGCGATTGAGCTAGGGGAGTATGACTTGGCTTTCAATCCACATACGAGTATTAAAGGGCAGGCCCTTGCCGATTTTTTGGTCGAAATGCCTGATGAGGAAACAACTATGAGTGTGGAGGAGGAAGCTTTGTAGATAAATAGGGTCGGGTGGAAGATGCATACCGACCGGGCGGCCGGAGCGGATGGTTGCGGAGCGGGCATCGTCATCTCCGGACCGAACGAGGAACGAATAACATACGCGCTTCGTTTCTCTGGCAGAAAGTTTGGGGATAAAAAGTCTGGAGGTATATGCCGATTCAATGTTGGTAGTTAACTAGGTGAACGACAGTTACGAGGCAAAGGAAGAGCACATGAAGAGATACCTTGCGAAGGTAAAGGAAGCAATGCTAAAGTTCGAAGCAGTCAAAATAACTCAGGTACCCAGAACCAAGAATAAGGAGGCTGATGCGTTAAGCAAAATGGCGTCAATGCTGTATTGCCACCTCACAAAGAAAGTCTTGGTAGAAGTTTAGTCCAAACGGAGCATAGAAGAAGGGAAGGAAGAAGTTATGGAAACGGAATACGAGGGCAATTGTTGGATGACACCCATTCGACGGTACATTGAGGGGGACATCCTTCTGGATGACGTTCGAGGAGCAAGGAAAATTAGGATCAAGGTGGGGAAGTATATGGTCAAAGAAGGGATATTGTACCGAAAGGGGTTTTCCACCCCTTGGCTGAAATGTTTGAGCTAGGCCGAAGGAGAAGCAGCTATTATCGAGGTACACGAAGCTTTGTGCGGCTCGCATACGGGGGCAAGGGTTCTCGCCCAAAAATTACTCCGTCTAGGCTATTTTTGGCCTAAAATATCCAGAGATACGGAGGAATACGTTAAGAAATGCCCAAGCTGCCAGGCTTACTCAAACATACCGATCGTTGCACCAGTCAATCTCACAAGCATCCATAGCCCCTGGCCATTCTGTCAGTGGGGTATCGATATAGTAGGACCCTTTCCAAAGGCTCCCGGAGGCCAAGTTCCTGGTTGTCGCGGTAGACTATTTCACAAAGTGGGTCGAAGCAGAACCGATGGCATGCATTTCTGGAGCCAACATGATAAAGTTTGTTTGGAAGCAGATCATATGTCGTTTCGGTCTGCCACACACGATAGTCAGTGACAATGGTAAACAATTTGCCAATAACCCGTTTAAAGGATGGTGTGAGAGATCAAGCATCCGGCAAAACTTTACGTCTGTGGCTCATCCTCAAGCGAACGGCCAGACAGAGTCACTAACAGAACAATCGTCAGAGGGATCAAGAAGAGTCTAGATAGAACGAAGGGGAAATGGGTCGACGAACTGCAGAGCGTATTATGGTCATACCGAACAACCCCAAAGAGCGCCACTAAGGAAACACCATACAGCCTGACGTATGGCTCCGAAGCAGTTATCCCTTTGGAAATGATCATACCCTCTCTGCGCGTGGAAAACTTTCACATGGGATGCAACGAAGAAGCGCCAAGGTGTAATTTGGACCTTGTGTACGAAAGAAGGGAGAATGCCGCAACACGACAATCTATGTACAAAGCGTTAACAGAATCATATTACAACAAAAAGGTTCGAAGCGTCAGTTGCAGGGTTGGGGAGTTGGTGCTGCGAAAGAATGAGGCAAGCTTGCGTCACCGACCGGGCAAGTTGGCCCCAAATTGGGAGGGTCCGTATCGTATCAAGGAGGCTCGGCGAAACGGTTCGTATGTCCTAGAGACCATTGCGGGTTCGCAGATTCCACGGACGTGGAACATGAGAAACTTACGTAAGTTCCATTTTTAGTTTGTTATTGTGATTGCCGAATTGTAAGGAAACGAATTTTGTTCATTTTGGGAATCGTCCCATGAATCGTGTATCCGGCAATTCAAGTAAGGATGTAACCCTTGTGAGGAAGTTTTTATTTTTCAAGAATATCGTATGAAGTTCCGTTTATATTTTTTTCTCTTACGCTTAAGAAAAAAAAAAAGAATAACACGACGGTTAAAACGAAAACGCTCATAGCTATGAGCAGGGTCATGACAACCGGAATGTTGTCACGATTCTGCAACCGGACGAATACCGGATTTACGAACGACGACGACTAAAACTTTTCTTTCTAACTTTGTGGGGGACGCCCTACAAAGTGAGAAAGTACGAAACAAGCATACGACGACATTAGCAATATACAAAAAAAAAGAAGAAAATAATAAACGCAAAATCATTCGTAAAGAGAAATTAACATATCAGTTCCCATAATCAAGTTTCATCATTACAAAAAGTGAAGGGAACATACTCCCATTACAAAAGAAGGATAAATAGAACTACGTCTTCTAAAATCTAAGGATTGAGGTTGCGGCCGGAACACTCTCCGATGTCTTCCGGTCCGGAAGGCAACCCATTCACCAGTCTTTTCACTTCATCCAAACTTACAACACCATCTTCAAGAGAATTCATCAGGTCGTAATCTGAAGCGACCAGTTGACTGAAGAAGGTCATGATGTTGTTTTCTGTATTCGGGTGGTCATGTACCAAGGGGCGAGAGCCAAGAAAATCTTGATACTCCTTATGGGTATGCAAACAACCCTGATAACGACCTAAGTTCACATTTCTTCCTGCAGGGTGACGTTTCTGTTAACAAATTCGTCGGAAGACAAGAAAACCTGAATCATGCCAGAAATCCCCTTCTGCAGCAGCCACACAAGGTTTTGATGCTCCGTGTCCATAAGTTTTTTCTGATCCTCCGCCTCTCGCTTCAACAAACCACAATCCGATAAGGCTTTCGTCAGATTTTGGTCAACTTCACGAAACTGCAAATCTTTTCAATGGCAGCACTCTCAAGCTCAGGGATCCTGGCTCCGGAGGAGCTTTGTTGCCTCTCCAGCTCCTCGACACGCTCTTTCAGTTTAGTATTCTCCGCAGAAAGGCTGTTAAAAGAATCAGACAATTGCCTCTTACCTTCTGCCTCCTTGGCATAGAGAGCTTTACACTGTATCATTAGACGGTTTAGGCGGTCAATGTCTGCAGCTTGATCAACAATCACCTGCTCGCGGCGAGTGTGACGTTCCTGAAGCACAGAAAGCATTTCAACAGTACCCAACAAGCGAGTCTTCACCTTAATAAAAACATCAACATCAGAAGCACTTCTTAAATCGGCCTCCAGAGGGGGGGAAAGTGCGGTAGCAGGGGAGGTGGGTTTCTGAGAAACGATGGTGGCATGCTGAAGCATAGATTGAAAACCAGAAGAACCACCTCGGGTTGCCGGAGGATCTACCTCAATGTCCGACATGCTCCTCAAAAGGTCGGAACCAGTGGAAGGGGCTCCTCCTATCATAAAAACCAAAGCGCGTAAGAAATATAAACCATATAAAAAAAGGTACTCCATACGTACCAGGAGCCGGAAGGTTAGGCAGCGACACTTGACTTCTTGTGGGTCGGGGTGCATAGAGATTCTGGGTCGTTGCGAACAACCCAATGCCGGTGCCAAGCAACCGATTGCTAAATCTAGCAAGCGCAGAAGAGCCATATAAAACGGGTGCGGGTTTCCGAGGTTGCACAAGAACAGTTTGTGAAGCACTAGCGGTAACAGCAGGGGGAATAACTGGGGTCGATGTTTTCGAAGAAGCAGTTGCAGAAGCTTTCACCATAGGCGAGACCGGCGCAGGAATGTTAGAAACAATCACGTCATCTGACAAATCTGCAAAAAGGAGGCAACAGGTCAACAAAAATTAACGCCTATTCTCAGAATCAAAGATTACTTACCTTCCAGGAACATCCTCTGGCGCTTCGGAGAAGAAGATTGAACGTCTTCACCGTTTTTCTTCAAGCGAGCGGCCTTTTCTGTAGAGCCGGGGGGGCTTCGTAGACCGTTTCCTTCGAAGCCTTTGCAAGCTCGTTTGAGTTTCCTGAGTTGTCGTATCTTCAGCTTCAAGCTCGTCACCAGTTGTAAGATCAATGTTGACGCCTTGCACAACTATGTTTTCCTCAGATACCATGTGGGGTTCGGACGGTTCTGGAGTGGCTTCTGAACTAGCACTATCGGCAGATGGAGGAAGGAAGGGGGTCACAGGCCCGTCACGCACAGAGACAGTGTAACATCCTGAGACCCGGCCTAGAATTTTTAGTTACTTTCTGTAAGTAATTTATTTGTTTATTGTTTTATATAATTTATTTGATTAAATTATAATTAATTGTATTTTTAACCATGGGGTTAAAATTAGCAAAACTGAGATATTTAAATACTAAAATAATTTTTACATATTTGGATTCACTTCTGAACCGGGGTTCCAAAAATATATTTGTTGTTAAAATTAGAGTTAGTTAGGTCTAAATTAATTATCTGCGAACCTATTATCCTGTATTGTGTTTATTAAAATTTAGACCAATTTTCCTTGTGCCATGTGGGGGTGTGCGTGGCATGCTAGGATGAAAAAGGCAGACTTCTTTTCTTTTTCCCTTGTATACGTGACTTTCTTCACAAAACCATAAACTTCAATTTCTTCATTATCTCCAAAATTAAGCTTGAACTTCCTTTTAACTCATGCTGTAATCTCGTTTTTAGCAAGCTACAAGGTAAGAAATCTTCCTTTTTTTGCTAGGGTTTTAAGTTCTTGAAAGTGGTTGAATTAGGTTTTGAGTTTTTGATGATTTCTTGTTGAAAGTTAAAATTGATAGTTTATTTCATCTTTATACTTGACTGTTTAGGTATTGTATGCTTAATTGTTGGTAAAAACTTGAATTGATAGTGATTGATAAGGTTTTAAGTTTTCACCATTGTTGGTGACTTTGAAGAAGATGAGTTTAACCTAAAATTTTGTAAAATGGTGTTTTTGTGTTCAAGATGTGAATGTTAGGTTTAATTATTATGTTTGATCAATTTGTGTTAATTGAAATGATTATAGCTTGAAAACATGATTTTTGGTAAAAACTAGTAGTGTTTGGCTAATTGGGTTTTTAGACATAAAACTAGTCAATTTTTATGGATTCTTGGTTTTGGTCAAAACTGAAGTTTGACTTTATTTTAAGATGTCAAAGTATGCATAAAAATGGTATGTAAATGTTAGTTAATATGTTGGTTATGGAATTGAAAGTGTTATGATGAATTGCATGATTTTGACCCATTTGGGCCTATATGCTAAATTTGGATTAAAGATGCATTGTTTGGTATATTCTTGACTTTAGAAGTCTAAATATGATAAGTTGGAAAATTGTAGATTTACAAGACATGAATTAGGTAGTGTCAAAGTTAGTTTATGAGTTTTGATCCGTTTGGGCCTTATATGATGAAACTTGACTAAATGCATATTTTTAACTTTTGACTTATACTTTGAATGTTTAGTTGGAAGTAAAATGACATTAGTATGTTTATGAAAGTATTAATTGATCAATTGATTATTACATGGTAGTGATTGGATGATATTTAGGTAAAAGGCATGAACTAGTCAAATTGGTAATATATGACTTTAGCTTGGAAATTGTTAGTCATTGTTGTAGTTCAATAAATTGATCATATAAGAGTTTTTATAAAGTATATTAACATGTCTTAAATAGTAGTTTGTGGTTTTGAACCGTTTTCTAGAATAGCTAGTTAAATTCATGAATTGTTGACTTTGGTCAAACCTGAAAGTTGACTTTAGTCTTGGATGACTTGTAAACTTGAAACTATCAATTTCATGTCATAGATGTGGTACTTGATTAATTGGAAGTATGATTGTGTTAGTTTCGGGTCTTGACCCATTTGGTTGTAAAATTGTGCAATTTGACCTAAATAAGGTCAAAGTTGGTTAAACTTGCAAGTGGATGCAAGTAAGATGTTAGTTATGTGATTTTGATGTTAAGTAGTAGTATAACTCATTTGAAGGTGTTGTTTATATTCCCGATTCATTATTTTCATTTTGACCCATTCGGGCCGAATATGTGTTACTTGGATTGAAATGCACAATGAACTAACTAGATGGGATTCTAGACTTTGGTAATTGCTATATGTGGAATGCAAGTAATTAGTTGTAAGTTGTGGTATAAAGATGAAATCTTGAACTTATATTACTTGTTGCAAAATTGGTGATTTCAGGTGACTAATTCGGTGTTCGTTTTGTACAGGAAAAGAGAAGGAGCCTCAGTAATATAAGTTTACTGAGCTCGGTACTAAAAGGAAGCTAAGGTGAGTAGGTTAACCTTCTTCTTTGTGTAATGTATAAAAAGGTTGAAATGCTGGAGTTCATACGAGAAATTGCAGGATTTTGACTGTCTGGGAAAGATAGCGACGCTATCTGAAGATAGCGGCGCTATCTTGTTATCGTTTCTGGAAATTGTTGAGCAGAAGTTCGAAATAGCGTTTGGACTTGAAATAGTGGACGCTATTTTTTGGTGGATAGCGACGCCATCTCGGCTGTTTTTGGGAAAATTTATTTTTCTTGGTTTTTATTAATTTTCCAGTGGTACCATTAATTGTGGGATTGTTAATAGTAGTATGTGCACATGGTTTCTAGAGGTTAGCTATGAGTGGGTTTTGGCTAGGCTTCGTTACTATTGGATGGGGTGCTCGGACTCCTACGAATGTGTTCCGTCAGGGGGGGACTACCGTGCCAACAGTAAAGTAGCCATCGGTAAACTGTTGTTCGGCCAACAACAGTTGTAGTTCTGCGCCAGACCGCCGATACTCTCATAACGTCCAATTGCTTGTGGAAGTTTGGACAGATTTCCAGATTGATTTCTCTTTGTTTCTAATTTGTTGTGGTTATGCAAATTGATAGTTATTTCTATTCACTTAGCTTTGTGCTAATCCCTCATTTGTTGACTCTTTTCAGGTTGTGGATTGGGCTATGACTAGAGTCGGGTTTTGGAAGTCTGACCGTACTCTGATTTTGTAAACCGGGTCGAGCCTGTTTTTAGAAACACCTATAAATGTTTTATATATTTTGTTAATATGTAAATGGCTTTTATAATGTACAATAGTTAGGACTTAAGTCTTTCTTAATCACTTCCGTTAAGTCTTTAAAAAAAATGGCTCTAAGATTGTGGTGTTACAATTTGGTATCAGAGCCTCGGTTTGGCGATGGTTGCACATTAAGGTGTACCATTCCCAAATCTTGGCTCGAGTTGGTCAAACTTCCTTAATTGGTGGGGATTAGTTTAGCGAATATGATCTGTGGTTTAATAGGAGTTAGTATGGTAGGTACTAACGGTTTAAACTAATAGTTCGTGAGATGTTGTGTTTGTTACAGATAATGGCCGATAACGATCTCAACCCGTTGATAACCCCAACGGACCCCGAACCGGAAGTCATCGGTACATCTAGGGATGTAAATGCGGAAAGAGAAGATTACATTTTGAGAATGGAAAGTCGGTTAGAGCATCTTCAAAGTATTGTCGATGGTATGAACCAAAACCAAAATAACCAAACACCAGATTTCCCTCCCATGTCCAACCCTACATTATCCACCCCGACAATGCAATTTCCCACAACTCCAGGCTTTACCATGACAGCTCCATATATGTCAACCTCATCAGAATTCCAACCTATGATGTCACAACCACAATACTTCTATGTTAATCCTAGTCAAGGTATACCTCAGTATCAATTCCTGAACCAACCGTACCAATTCATGAAAGCATCTTGCACCTTTAAACAATTCCTTGATTGCAAACCTCCTGGGTTCAGTGGTAGTAGAGACCCTAATGTTACCATAAACTGGTTAAGAGAGATGGATAGAACCTTAGATGCTTGTGGCTGTGAAGACAAATTTAGGGTGATGTATGCAACCCGTAAATTAACGGGTGGTGCTATGAATTGGTGTGATACTTTGGTTGAACGTCTACCCAAGGAAACAATAAACAGTATAACATGGGATCAATTTAGAGAACAGGTGTGCAAACGTTATTGTAATTCATTTGAGATGGATAAAATTCGATCAGAGTTCCTAAATTTGCGGATGACGGAGAGAATGACAGTGGTCGATTTGATTGAGCAGTTTAATGAAAAGTTGAGGTTTGTGCAACAGTGGGTGCCCGATGAGCCATCCAGAATAAAACATTTTATTCAAGCTTTACGGCCTGAATACCGAGGTGTGGCTAGACTTGCAACAAATTTGTCGCAAGCCTTTGAGTTTGCAAAGGCAGCAGAAGGTGATATGAATACACATGATTGGGTGAAAAAGGATAGGTCGAATTATCAAAGGTTTAAGTCTGCACAATCAGATTCCCAACAAAATAAGAAAGGGCAGGGAAATCAAAAGCATGGAAGCTCGAATCGTATACAGTCAGGAAGTAGTTCGGGTCAGAAGGCACAATGGTGTGCTAGGTGCAGATCTTCTCACACGGGTGTTTGTACAACTCAGACGATGCGATGTATCAAGTGTGGTCAGTTCGGGCATGAGTTGAATGATTGTAAGTTCCCGCGAAATGTATGTTGGAATTGTCAGAAAGAGGGTCACAGGTTCAGTGATTTTCCTTCAGAAAAGAAATTGGGTTCAGGGTCGGGGTCAGCGAGTGGATCGTTATCTTCAACAGGCCAGAAGAGGAAGAATCACCCTCTACCTGAGGGTAGGTCATTTCAGATGATTGTGGAAGATACTACCTCCACTGATGATAATATCAAAGGTATGTTTTTGATAAACTATTTACTTATACGTATGTTAATTGTATTGAAGCAAATTGCTTATTTGTGATTATGAATTATGTGATGAACTGAAATTGTTTACGTGTGTGTTTACTCCATTAGAAATAAAGATAGTTAGTGATATATGGATTCAAGTCATAATGCATGTATTTGAGGTTCATATTGTTTTTTGATAAAAGCATCCGTTAATGTAATGCCTATAGTTAGATTGATGTAACCTTATGCATAGTCTAAGTAGTCCGGGTAGGACTAGTATTTTAAATAAGAATATATGAAATCTTTGTCATGACCTGTCAAATCAGAAGTAGTGGTTTGAAGAGTGAAGACTGACATGTTTACTTTTATTTTGCATGGCCACTTAGTTGAAATACATCGTTGTATGCTCATAAAAGTGTTAATTGGTTCTTTCATGTGTTATAGATGTTAAATAAGAAAGAAAGTTAATGAAACATATCTGAATGATTTCTCTATAACTCGAAATGCTATAGGTTGGATTTACTAAAAATGCCTTTTAAGTTCAATGTGTAAACGAAAATTGACCTAAAACAATCAAGTTTTGATGGCTCCATAAACTGAATTGTGATTATATCAATAGATGAGATACGAGTTATTTTAAAGTTAATGTGAATTTAGATTTGGAAAAGTGTACTTCCTTGAAATTAGTGGATTACGACTGTATATTAATGGCGATGATTTCATACTACGAGTTCTTTAACAAATTAAACTGCTTAAGAGTGCAAAATTTCGATGAAATAATAAACAAAAGAGGATGTTTGATAATCTAAGACACTTAAATGTTATATTACATTAAATTAACAAAAAACATATTGTCTATACGTTTTAATGTTTATTATAGTATAAGTAGAGTTATGTGAACCATGACTGGGAGATTGTGATAAATGACATTGCGTAATTATCAACTTTTAAATATAAAACATGCAAATTGTACATACCGAAAGAGTTTACAGTGTGTGATTATCTGAAGAATTTATGATTAATATGCGAATTACTTAAATGGAAATGACTTCTCGTTAAGTGGATAAATTAAAAACAACGTAACTAGAGAATTTGTCGAATGAGACACCAAGTCTGAAACTACAAAGAAAAGAAAATGAGGATTTAATAAATCATTATTTCGATAATATTAATAAAATGGAGGAACAATAAGAATTATATTTTGACATGTAAATATGAGACGGAGATATAATGATATTTATAAACTTGTTTTATTTCTTTTGCGTGTAATCAATGAGTTTTCGAGGACGAAATCTTTTTAAGGGGGGTAGAATTGTAACATCCTGAGACCCGGCCTAGAATTTTTAATTACTTTATGTAAGTAATTTATTTGTTTATTGTTTTATATAATTTAATTGATTAAATTATAATTAATTGTATTATTAACCATGGGGTTAAAATTAGCAAAACTGAGATATTTAAATACTAAAATAATTTTTACATATTTGGGTTCACTTCTGAACCGGGGTTCTAAAAATATATTTGTTGTTAAAATTAGAGTTAGTTAGGTCTAAATTAATTATCTGCGAACCTATTATCCTGTACTGTGTTTATTAAAATTTAGACCAATTTTCCTTGTGCCATGTGGGGGTGTGCATGGCATGCTAGGATGAAAAAGGCAGACTTCTTTTCTTTTTCCTTTTTCCCTTGTATACGTGACTTTCTTCACAAAACCATAAACTTCAATTTCTTCATTATCTCCAAAATTAAGCTTGAACTTCCTTTTAACTCATGCTGTAATCTCGTTTTTAGCAAGCTACAAGGTAAGAAATCTTCCTTTTTTTGCTAGGGTTTTAAGTTCTTGAAAGTGGTTGAATTAGGTTTTGAGTTTTTGATGATTTCTTGTTGAAAGTTAAAATTGATAGTTTATTTCATCTTTATACTTGACCGTTTAGGTATTGTATGCTTAATTGTTGGTAAAAACTTGAATTGATAGTGATTGATAAGGTTTTAAGTTTTCACCATTGTTGGTGACTTTGAAGAAGATGAGTTTAACCTAAAATTTTGTAAAATGGTGTTTTTGTGTTCAAGATGTGTATGTTAGGTTTAATTATTATGTTTGATCAATTTGTGTTAATTGAAATGATTATAGCTTGAAAGCATGATTTTTGGTAAAAACTAGTAGTGTTTGGCTAATTGGGTTTTTAGACATAAAACTAGTCAATTTTTATGGATTCTTGGTTTTGGTCAAAACTGAAGTTTGACTTTATTTTAAGATGTCAAAGTATGCATAAAAATGGTATGTAAATGTTAGTTAATATGTTGGTTATGGAATTGAAAGTGTTATGATGAAATGCATGATTTTGACCCGTTTGGGCCTATATGCTAAATTTGGATTAAAGATGCATTGTTTGGTATATTCTTGACTTTAGAAGTCTAAATATGATAAGTTGGGAAATTGTAGATTTACAAGACATGAATTAGGTAGTGTCAAAGTTAGTTTATGAGTTTTGATCCGTTTGGGCCTTATATGATGAAACTTGACTAAATGTATATTTTTAACTTTTGACTTATACTTTGAATGTTTAGTTGGAAGTAAAATGACATTAGTATGTTTATGAAAGTATTAATTGATGAATTGATCATTACATGGTAGTGTTTGGATGATATTTAGGTAAAAGGCATGAACTAGTCAAATTGGTAATATATGACTTTAACTTGGAAATTGTTAGTCATTGTTGTAGTTCAATAAATTGATCATATAAGAGTTTCTATAAAGTATATTAACATGTCTCAAATGGTAGTTTTTGGTTTTGTACCGTTTTCTAGAATAGCTAGTTAAATTCATGAATTGTTGACTTTGGTCAAACCTGAAAGTTGACTTTAGTCTTCGATGATTTGTAAACTTGAAAATATCAATTTCATGTCATAGATGTGTTACTTGATTAATTGAAAGTATGATTGTGTTAGTTTCGGGTCTTGACCCATTTGGTTGTCAAATTGTGCAATTTGACCTAAATAAGGTCAAAGTTTGTTAAACTTGCAAGTGGATGCAAGTAACATGTTAGTTACGTGATTTTGATGTTAAGTAGTAGTATAACTCATTGGAAGGTGTTGTTTATATTCCCGATTCATTATTTTCATTTTGATCCGTTCGGGCCGAATATGTGTTACTTGGATTGAAATGCATAATGAACTAACTAGATGGGATTCTAGACTTTGGTAATTGCTATATGTGGGAATGCAAGTAATTAGTTGTAAGTTGTGGTATAAAGATGAAATCTTGAACTTATATTACTTGTTGCAAAATTGGTGATTTCGGGTGACTAATTCGGTGTTCGTTTTGTACAGGAAAAGAGAAGGAGCCTCAGTAATATAAGTTTACTGAGCTTGGTACTAAAAGGAAGCTAAGGTGAGTGGATTTAACCTTCTTCTTTGTGTAATGTACAAAAAGGTTGAAATAGTGGAGTTCATAAGAGAAATTGCAGGATTTTGACTGTCTGTGGAAGATAGCGACGCTATCTGAAGATAGCGGCGCTATCTTGTTATCGTTTCTGGAAATTGTTGAGCAGAAGTTCGAAATAGCGTTTGGACTTGAGATAGCGGACGCTATTTTTTGGAGGATAGCGACGCTATCTTCTGCAAAATAGCGACGCTATCTGGGGATAGCGACGCCATCTCGGCTGTTTTTGGGAGAATTCATTTTTCTTGGTTTTTATTAATTTTCCAGTGGTACCATTAATTGTAGGATTGTTAATGGTAGTATGTGCACATGTTTTCTAGAGGTTAGCTATGAGTGGGTTTTGGATAGGCTTCGTTACTATTGGATGGGGTGCTCTGACTCCTACGAATGTGTTCCGTCAGGGGGGGACTACCGTGCCAATAGTAAAGTAGCCATCGGTAAACTGTTGTTCGGCCAACAACAGTTGTAGGTTCTGCACCAGACCGCCGATACTCTCATAATGTCCAATTGCTTGTGGAAGTTTGGACGGGTTTCCAGATTGATTTCTCTTTGTTTCTAATTAGTTGTGGTTATGCAAATTGATAGTTATTTCTATTCACTTAGCTTTGTGCTAATCCCTCCTTTGTTGACTCTTTTTTCAGGTTGTGGATTGGGCTATGACTAGAGTCGGATTTTGGAAGTCTGACCGTACTCTGATTTTGTAAACCGGGTTGAGCCTGTTTTTAGAAACACCTATAAATGTTTTATATATTTTGTTAATATGTAAATGGCTTTTATAATGTAAAATAGTTAGGACTTAAGTCTTTCTTAATCGCTTCCGTTAAGTCTTTAAAAAAAATGGCTCTAAGATTGTGGTGTTACAGACAGTACCCTTCGGAGGGCTACTTTTGTCCATCTCTAGATGCTTCAACAGAGATATAGGGCGACCATCAATCTGCCAAATAGGACGAATATTTCGACTGAGGTAAAAAGGGCTCAAATCCACCATACCTAAAAAGACTTCGTCCGGATCGTCCCATGCAAGCTTGGCTGAAGATAAACCTCCCACATAGTTCTTCTCCTCAAGAGTCAGTTCTGGGAGAGGGTCGGAGGGCCTCCCTGTGACTATCCCCCAGGGCAGAGCAACACCGTTAAAGGCCGATCGCTTCACAAAAAGAAACTGAAACTTCCAGTCGTGGATTGAATCCCTCAATCCCGAGACGCATTCAACCATCCCCTGACGATGAGCAAAAATTGCCAATCAGATCGATCAGTCACGATGTAAAAATACCGGAATAGTTTCACAGAAGGAGGGACGCCTAGGGCACGACACATCATGATGAAACCAATAAGTTTCCGAAGAGCGTTGGGTGCAAGTTGAGCAATATGAAGACCAAGGTCTTGGAGAACAGTGATAATAAAACCGTCAATAGGAAAGCGAAGTCCACCATGCAAGAATTGGAGATATAACGGCTCATAACCCTCAGGAGCAGATTTGATTGTGTCGGTCTCAGTAGGAATTCGAAGATCAAATTGGGGATCAATATGAAACTCCGATATGATTTGAGGAAGGTCGGAAGCCTTCAGAGTACAGAATGTATTCATGGCGGTTCGTACGGCTCGAGTGGGTTTATCGGTCTTGTCTTTCAATTGTCTGTCTTTCCTCATTACGCTAAATAGAGAAAAAGGGAAAACAAAGGGGGGGGGGGGGAGAGGAAATTGTAAGGAAGTAATGACAGAAGAGGCGAAGCTTATATACGAATGGAGAATACCAAGAGGCGCGTAGAACATCTGGAAAAACCCCAACGGTCAAAACTCACGTCAACAACGGTAACTTTTTCAAACGGTAAAATTTCCCTCAAAAAAGAAAACGGTAACGGTTACAAAGTCAGTTAAAACAAGACAACTGCGATTACTCTTGCCTTAACTAGAGGGACTTAATAATGTATCACTCCTCTTCGGCCTTGTATGCCATCCGGAAGCATGCAAGGTGACGAACTTCCAAGGAAGTAAAACGACGACGCAGGAACGGAACCCGAGGTCATGGGGAACGCAAGCGGGTTTTAAGGGACGACTGCACGCGCATTAAATGCGAACGGCGCAGAAGCACGTACCAAGTTATTACCCAACGGGTAATAAGGTTTCGTCTACCTGTTATATCCGAAGGACATTAGCATGACGCGGACCAAGAAACGAACTCTCATATCCCGCCAAAACCTTCCGGCCATAAATAGAGAACTCAGGTAAGCAATCAACACACAATCTACTTTACCGTTTTACCCTTCTCTCCGCATTTACTCTCCCCGGTTCATCCGCTAATTCAACCACTTCGCATTCAATACGCACTTAATACAATCGCTCAATAAATACAAGTACTGACTTAAGATTCGGAGTGTCTTCACGAGGTGACCCTCGTGAGGCTTCTGACTTAGGCTTCCTTTCGTGTTTGATTCGCAGGTCTCTAGACGAAGCGTAGAGCAGTCCTGGAGATTTTGGGTTTCAACACTATGAGATTTTCATATTTTAGTTTATCTATTACAAGTAACGTATTTTATATTTGTGTGGCATGTGAGATTAAGTATTTTACTATCATCAAAGAATTCCATCTTGGTCGTATGGATAGCCAGTCTAACATCTTTCATATGTTTCTTTAACACAAAATATTTATGTTTTCATAACAGATGACATTAAAACAAATACTACACAAACTTTAAGTTTACCCTAAGATCGCGTTTGGCATGCCGTAATCCGGCGTAGTGAAATTGATTTCTATTATGATTAAATTTCATTGCGTGTTTGTTTACAAATTTTTTAGCTATAATTCAAATTAATACTTATGCATTCTTTTTAATTTTTTAATTTATTTAGTTTTTTTTAATTTATATTTTTAAATTTTTTAACTTTAAATTTTTTATTTTTTTTAATATTTTTAAAAGATTTTAAAGTCTGAAACATATAAAATATTCAAGTTTGTTAGTTCATTAAATGAACGTAATTGAATTCATAGACCTTTGGCAACGATTTCAATTACAATGAGTAATGTATTTTAGAATTATGTAGGAATTGAATTATAAAGAAAAACACATCGAAACATCCCTCTGAAAGACAAACTGGTTCATCTCCAAGCAAATATTTTTCATCTGTGACCAACTATAACTATTTTAAGTATGTTATTGGTTTCTAGGGGGGTCAATCACACGATTTGGTTTCTTTTAATCGAAAGAGTAAATGGATAGCATAAGTTTTAACGTAACATTCTTCAAAGATACCACTAAAATCAAAAAGTACCATTCCTCACTAGAATAAAAATCAAATCAAAAACATCTCACAATTCATCTTTATCTGAAGAAACATCACCCATAAGTTCTTCAAGTGAGAATTCATCTTCTTCCGCAATCTCTCCATCTTTACCGTCCCACACTTCCGTCTGCACAACGACAGGTGTCCCGTCTAATGGCAGGGTGCCCTTCCCTCCTAGTCCAGCTGTTTTCACAAACTCACTGCATGTATTTCAAGTTTCAACATTACCATAAAAAATATTCAAAAAATTAAAAAAATAAAAACGTACATGATTTGGTCCCGTTCAAATGCACTTCGAAGTGGTGCGTATACACCTTTTTTAGTATTTAAAGCTATCAAAGCTGGATAACCGTAACCACCAACACCAACATGCTTCTCAAGTTCTGCCTGTTTACCTGCAGCAGCCCACACATAGCTGCACCAATATTTTATTCATTATTTTAAATTATTAGTTTTGTAAATTGATTTCAAAATTCATTTTTGCCGAATTTTGACTCATTATGGATCAAAATTGGCACTTGTATGAACTGTAATTACAGTTAATTTATTGCTTATATGTATAGGAAGAATAACTTCTAACACACTAAAAAATTATGTTTTTTTACTGCAAAATTATACCTGTAAGGACTCCTTTTGAATTTGTCTGCAATTGATAGCAACGTCTCCAAATACTTGTTCCTTCCCTCTGCTTTGGAGTCCAAAATGTCAGGGAGGAAAGCAACAAAACAGATGGCTGCCGAACCACATTTCTCTTCCATTACATCCTAAAATAAAATTATTATAATTAAATTCTCACATTATTCCATATTTGTTCAGAAAAAAAAAATCATTTGAAAAACTTACTGGGCTAGTCAACTCAGTTACTTCAGGGGGAGCAACATTTGTTTCTAACTGAACATGTGCAAATGATTCAATTGCTGATGCACTTCTTGCGCCTTCATATGTGGTTGGTGAATCTTTGTCTGCACCAAATACTAAAATTGTGGGGAAACCTTGTACCTTATATCTGCTCATTAAAGACTGAAAAAAGTATAATTTATCAGTAAACAGTAATTAAAAGTTTATATGAATTTAAAGTTTGAAAAATACCTTTTCATCATCACAGTTTACATGACCAAGTTTCACCTTTCCTTGCAAGTTCTTTGCGGCCTTTTTCCACTCGGGAGCAAGTTTTTTACAGTGCCCACACCTGAAAAAAGAAAAAATATATTATCTTTAAGAAATGTTGGAAAGAATTTGGTATTGTATATGTCATTTTTGATATATAAGTATAACAATTGAAAAAATTAACTGTAGAAGAGATAAAAAGTAAAATTTGTATAGGTGAAAACTATGTGCTTAACTCAATAAGCACCACTATTGGATATGTTTTGATAACATTAACCAAATGATTTATAAACCACTGAGTGAGTGATTAAAGAAACATGATAAAGCAAATATCTCAAGGTCAGAATAATAAAAATAATTACCATGGTGCAAAGAATTCCACCATCCAAAGATCTTTACTTTTAACAACCAATTCATCAAAATTACGTGCATTTAGTTCAACTGATAAACTTGCTTCTGACTTTTCACTTGCTCCTGCTGATGATTTTCCACTTAATCTCTCTTTAAGGAGTGCCTTCACCTGTTTACAATACAAACGTTAAATATATATGACACCTAAATGTATTTTCAGCATGTAACATAAAAATAGAGAAAGATATCAGTTTTATAACTAGATGTAAAACTTGAAATTGTATATGATAACCTGTTTGAGTGCAAATTCTGCAATTGGTTTTGCTTCCCTAGCTCCTTGGTAATCAATAGGAGGTTTTCCAGGCACAAATACCTTAATGGTTGGAAATCCTTTGATACCATATTCCTGTAAAAAGCAAATGGCAAGGGAACAAGAAATTCATAGAATTAGATAATTAAACAAAACGAAATGAGAAGAAATAAGTTTTTTTTGTTGCTTAGAAGAGCTAATTATAACAATTAAGCCTCCATCTAGCAGGAATTATAATGTGTATGGTACTGTTAGTGTTTGTTTAAAAACTAACTAAAGATAATTGACAATTATTAATCTTAGCCGAATGATTGAATTAACATTTCAGAGAAAAACATATATAGACCTGAGCAATAGCCTGGTGGGCATCAGCATCAATAGCTGCCACAGTTGCTACACCTTCCAAGATAGTAGCTGCCTTCTCCCATATTGGTGTCAAAGATTGACAATGACCACACCATGGTGCGAAGAACTCAACCAGAACAACGCTCTTTGAATTTATGACCTGAAAGAACATCACAATTAGATATCAATTAAACAAGGAACAGATCTCCAATTCATTTGTCTGCAAATATTTGCAATCTAGAAATATCATTGCTAAGAACTGTGTTCGACACGCAGAAATGAATAGAAAAATATGATCTCGAGATCAATAACAATTAACAAGCATGAAAATAAGAATTCGTAAATCAAATTTAGTATGAATTTCAAATTATTCGTAACTGAATATAACGATCAACGAGAATCGTATAAATCGACAACCTTAGACTTGAAATTAGAAGGAGTGAGTTGAACCACTGGTGACGATAAGCCGTAAAATGCATCAACGAGATTCAAATTAGAAGTAACTGATAACAAGAAGGAAATTAAGATCAACACTTTTGATGAGTGATTCATGCTTTCTTAAACACACAGTGAAGAAGTGGTGAATGATAAAAACCTTGCGGGCGCAGAGTAGAAAAACCCCTACTGAGTTTGATACCGTGGACTGCATGTACGTGTTTTAACCAATGAAACTGCTACACGTCATCTTGTCATGTCACTTTAGAAGAATTGAGACGTGGACGAACAAGATTTGCTGGATACAAGTCTATGTTAGTACGTGTATGCACGCGATTTAGTCAAGCATATGCTCTTCTAATTTTATAGCATCGTCTCCTCTTTAATTATTTTTGAACAAAAAATTAAAGCATAAACTAAAATAAATTAAGAGTGTTGGTATCATTTAGTCATATTCATTACATAAAGACTAGTGTTTTAAAACTCAGGTTTGACCGGCCGGTCCGACCAGTCCGACGGAAAATGAAAATATTCCGGGCCAAATTGTGACAACCCAAGAAATTTGGTATTTGAATTGACAATCTTTTTAACCATTTTGCCTCATTACAATCATCTCAATAATAAAAGCATTCATATTTACATTTAAATCTACAAAGACTCTTATATCATGTGTAGATAGTACACATCGTCATAATGGACATGTCAGTTTGGCCTTGCCTTATACAATTAGAACTGTACATTTAGCAAGTTGGGGATATAACATAAACTTAAACTCAACCCCAAAATACAAATTTTATAATTTACAATGATGCACTAACTCAATCAGATAAACTGGTACGAAAAGCAACGTACAAAACCTTTTTGCACGATTAAATAAACAACGAGCAACATTTAATTATCGGTATAATACGAGAATATTAAAAGTGACAAAATAAATACCCGAGCTAATACTTCTTAATGAACTAAACTAATAGTATTAAAATTTATTCAAATCAATTTTGTATGTTATTTATATTAGTTAAATGAGCCATTAATATTATTTTTATAAAAACCCCATTACCCTTATCGGTTATGTTATAACCACTTCATAGCCCAAACCCTTTTTAATATTATTATAATTATTACCATCATCTCTATGTTTTTCCGGCAAACACATGAGCCCGACGATCACAGAAAGCAACATCTCCGGAAACACGAACCCGCCGGCAAACCTCTCTTCTGATCGACGTCTCTCTCTCTCTCCTTGACTTTGAAGGTATAATAATCTCTCTCTCTTTTTGATTCTATGTTCGAATGTATACGTTGGTGTGTGAATGTGAATCTCGGTGTTTTCCGGCGAGCATGTCGTTATTCCTCTCGCCGGCGTCGCCTCTCTTACCTGCCGGTGTCCTTGTAATGGCGCCGTACCCTGACCTGTGTTTCCCGTCTCAATCGTGGGCCTAGGCCCCTGGCCGGCCCAGAAGACACGAGCCCAACAAATCCTTGTGTTTTTAATTTGAGCCCACAAGTTGTAAACCCGTTTTTGTTCGGTCCAACAGATCAAGCTTTTAACTCAATTTAAAGTTAAACCAATAGATTTAATTAAAGCTCAAATACTGTTTTGTGTTAATAAAATTCACATTTTACGTTTTAAATAAATACTTATCTATTTATTCAATTTTAAAATTTATTTAATTAATTTTAATAACTATTAACAAATTTTAGTTATTCAAATTTATTTAATTTAAACAATTATCTAAGGTGTCAGTCGTTTACTATAAAACAAAGAGAAACACATTCCTAAGAATTAATATAATCAAATAAAACGTATTTAAAATACGTATTCGCTTCACAATGTCACCAACGTATCGCTCGAGTCTAAATTCCCTTAGGGAATCATTTATGCATCATTTAGTTTAGGCGTGTCGTTGAGACCGTCACTCATGCATTATTTCTATGCGTTTAGGACGTTAGGATCATTTGGTTGGAAACCACGTTTTTGGCTATCATTGCATCAGGTGAGTTCTCAGCCCCACTTTTTACCGCATTTTATTTATTGTTTTACAACTTTGGGGCGACAAACATATCAACTACTTTTACAAATGTTTGCAACATATCAACTATTTTATAAATAATTACTTTATTTATAATCATTTATATTATTGTGATGAAAACTATTACTGGAAACTAGACAACGAATCCTTATGCTTGGACTAAGTTTTAGATGTACATGGAAGTGCGTATATGTTACATACATAATCATTAGCTAGTTGCGGCTAGGCCCTGGATATGCAAATAGTACTATTGGCGGAGACCTACCCTCCCACGTTTTTGATCATTTATCGGTGTTTACCGACCATGAGGAGTGCATATCTAGCACGTTTAAGGTTGTTGTTTTGATTATGGACTTAGGGTCAGCATTTTAACTCAAGGGTGTAGCTAGCCTGTTGGAGGATCACCGTCGATTGTTTCTACTACTGTTGTAACACCCGTATTTTTAAAACATCGTTTAAATCATTTAAAATACATTTTCCCAATTATCTGACATATTGTCCAAAATACAGTTTAACAAAAACTTGAAAACCTTTATCAGAGTTTACAAAAATACGGTGTCACCAAGTATATCAAAACCATAGGCAAACGGGATCTACCTACGAGCTCCCGAACTAAGCATCTCTAGGCCACTTCTAGTGCAACCTTCTATCACTTCAAACCTGTACCTGAGTACATAGCCACAAAACAAACGTAGTACGTGAGACAAAATAGTCTCGTGAGATACATGGGTTTTAGACCCCAATAATAATAATGACAATTTCATAAATATATAAACATATATATAAATACTACATCAATACCGTCTCGTCGCCCTAATGCGACCCTATCGATCTTGCTTCCCTAGCAAACATATCCAGTACCTAAACGTATAGGTACCAGAAGCTCAATCATATCTAGTACATAAACATATATGTACCAGAAGCACCAACATGTCTAATACATAAACATATATGTATTAGAACCTAACATACCTAGTACCAAACATATGCGTACTAGAAGCACCCGTGTGCTTAGTGTATAAACATATATACACTCGGTGTATAAACATATATACCACCGTCCAGTGACCGGGGGTCCCCCGCGTCACCACCATCTATCTCTTACCATAACCTAACAGTTATGACAGTCAAAGCCTTCGGCTATCACATCCAACACCAAACAAGTTAGTCCTCTAATACTAACGACATATAATTAGTTCATCACAGTGTGAACGTACCTGTATGGTCCCATGGACCCGATCATAAGCAACCACAGTTACTTCTACATCTATGAACCCTATGAGGTCCATACTTACTTATACATAAGATACATTTCTTATTTATCGATAACGTAATACTTTTATTAGTATATCTTACCAATGGGTACTCATTACTATAAAATCATTCCCAATTGCTTTACTAATACATATTTATTAATAAAGGCTCCGTATACATTCTCTTAATCAATTACTTCATTATTATTGTTCATTAACATAGATTCCATAATTACTTGAATCTATCATAATTTACTTCAAATTCATCAATCATACTAGACACATTCTAGTATCACATTCTACATACTTTCATACATTTTCAATTACTATCTTTATCAAAATATTGGTTAATAAAGACTGATACAATATCATATGTACTTTCAAAACTATTTGCTATGTACCCAATTTAAAAGTCTCATGTACTCACCTTAGCAAATAAGTGCTCCAACCGTATGCTTCACGTCAGTTTCCTTGCTTCACAATCCGGTCAACCTTCCAAGACCTCACCAAATGCCTAATACAATAATCACAAGATTATCAACATCACATTCTACTACCAATGTGTCCATCTATCTCTAGATAACACTTATTAACACATTTCCCCCAATTATGGTGATTTACCAAACCCTAGGTTTAACCAAATCCTTAAGATTCTTACAAATCATAATCATACCCTTGTTTCCTTTGATAACATACCATCTATCAGGTGTATACATCATCAACATCACCATATCCCAAAACCCATGAACTAGGGTTTCAAACTCATACATCAAAATACATGGATCTAAAGCTACAAATATCAAGGAGTGAAGATATACCTTAAATCTTCACTTAGGAGTGAAATCTATCGAAGATTTGAGAAGAAATCAACCAAGATCTGCACTAGAGCTCCAAAAATCGCCAAAGAGGTTTCTAGGGTTTGAAAATAGCACAAATGGCTGAAAACCCGATTTTAATGCTGCCAGACCAAAGATCACGACGCGAACAATAGTTCGCGTCGCTAACTATGCGCTTTCCATAGTTCGCGATCGCTAAGCAGGCGTGAACTTCATCGCGACCAATAGCCAAACTCCCTGGAGCTAGTTCCCGATCGGGAACATAAGTTCGCGTCGCGAACTTCTGATGAAGTCAAGGCTGCACTTTTTCAACTTTGTCTCGACCCGGTTTCGCCCATAACTTTCTCATACGGTGTCCAAACGACACGAAACCAATTCCTACGTTCTTTAAACGATTTATCCTTGTTTATCATATTTTTATTCAATTTATTTATTTACAAATTTCGGGTCGTTACAACTATCCACCCCTTAAAAGGATTCCGTCCTCGGAATCACTAAAATTTCCAACCTATATTCACCCGAGCATTACGCCCTCATTTCTTGTGGTCATTACCATCAAACTTTCCTCATTCCCGTTCCGTTAACATTACATATTCAAACGTTCACTTAACTCCGTTAAGTCCGAACGGTCAAGACCCATATCAAAAACTCATAATACTTAAACGGGTCAAAATTTCACAATTCGATCCAAACACCGACATTCTCTCGACCGATCTTTTCATTCTCATAACAATGGTATGACACAATCATACCATTAACTAGTTGATTTAAACGAATGTCAAACTCTAGCTTTGACCCAACCGATATATCCCAACATTGGTATATCCCCACATCATCTACCCTTTGACTTAAGCACAAAGTCAATTACACTTTAACATTTTCCTTTCTCGATAAGGATCCCATAAATCCTCCTTCCCTTTACAATTGACCTTTAATTTATGATCCATCTACAACCATATACCCGATTCCCAAATCCAATCTTGACAACACCCCAAACGGGTCAAAGTCGAATAAACTGACTACAATTCAATCAACCATCTCATCAACTTTTTCACAACACATAATCGACACATTATGCTATCAATATTCATTAGTAAATTAAAATGAGAATTAAAGTCCATCGTAGACCAATTCAACCAATCACGGGTTGACTAACGTTGACTTTTACATAAAGTCAACCATACCTTTTCCAACTAGCAATTTCCGTACACACGGCGTATCATTACCAACCTATCACTCTCAGTTCTACCCATTATTACTTTCTCATCAATCGTCCCCGTTAATCCAAGGGTCACACCTTAACATAAGGTCACAATAACATTTACCGTTTCTTGACCTTCACTTGGTCACTCATACTATCACTTAGTATTCTTTCAACCATCTTTATATCACATTGATCAACTTAAATTATCGGAACTAGGCTCTCTACCGTAATACGTCCCACACCCTTATACGGTGTACTATGTCTTGGTTACCACATGGTAATTTGCTCACTAGGAGTTTCTCTTTCCTTCTATTCCATAAATCGTAGGCATCCCCTACATTTACATGATCTAAATGCAACCCGCATTTCAAGCCAAATTCTCATTTACCATAACATAATGGCAATACTCGTTAACCACATGGTTCTACATTCATCATATAAACACATAAACATATACATACATATATATATTACGCCAATTCAATATAAACACCTCTATTGTGCACATATACAAACACATGTATATGTCACCAATACCATCTATCATCTCTATTGTGCACATATACAAACATATGTATATGTCACACCAATACCATCTAGTATCCATCTTTTTACATTACGTAGCTTTGCTACCTTGTCACTCGTTCAATCGCCCAATTATTCATCATGTATTCTTGCACCATTTGCATATATCACATTATCGTTTTCTTTCATATCTAACATGTTTCTCAACACGATTCCCATGACGCTACCTTTCCATCGTCCTATGCCCTTGAAGGCCATCACATAGTGCACATGCATTAAATCCCGCGGATATTAGTAAAATCTCGTTTCACTTACACATTAACCGTCATTAATCGGTTCATTTCTTTATTACCATATTTCCAAATCCTTTTGTCACTACAGAAGTAACTATCACTCAATTCTATTAACCATAACTCGCCGGTCATCTTTGAGTCAACCAACCGACTCCGGCCTATGATTCTCGAAAATACGAATTCATTTAACCCGGAAGGTTATTCCCACGATGACTATTCACGTCATACAACTCATCTACTAATTCCCGTAAGCACCAAATTGGGCAACAATCTAACAATATGGCTATACCCACACAACACACTAGCTTGGTGCCTACTCAACCAATCCATCACAATGGTCTTGCCAAATGCCTCTACTCTCATCGACACATAATTAATCTTGCTAATTCAAATTTTTTTTCAAGTAAATAAGTTAACAATAAAATTCATAACATTCAAAATATGTTTTTAACCAAAGCATTCGGAAGGATTACAATAATACCCAAAACTAAAGTCTTAGGGAAACAAATGGCACACCGGCCTAATCATCCAATGCTACAATTACGGGCCGCCTAATCCTTAGCTCCCGAACCTGACGCCCCATCACGCGCCTCCTCCCGGGTGAGTAGGAAGGATCGTCCTCTCACCTTTGCCGGCTCCGCCTTATTTTGAGCCGCGGACACAAGCGTTCTGGTTTTCTTCTTCGGGCACACGTGGCTATAATGCCCTTTCTCATGGCACGAGTAACACTCAACCTCGGCCATTGGTTTGGATCTACAATCTCGGGCCAAATGTCCCGTCTTTCCACAATCATGGCAAATTTTAGGTTCCCCACGGCATTCGTCGGTATGATTCTTCCCACACCTCTTGCACGAGGCTACACTTCCTTGCCCAGAGAAGTTCGACGTGAACTTTCCCTTCTTAACCGTACCCGAGCCACTCTCGGCATTCCTCTTATCTCCCACATACGTCCTCTCGGCAACTTTTGTCTCGTTCACCTCTTCCACACCTCGGGCGGCACTAATGGCCTCATCTAGCGTGACCGCTCTCTTTACCTCCAACTGATAATCCCAAGGTAGCCCACTAGCATATCTAACTACCCTCAACCTCTCCTCGGAGTAGGTCTTAGCAACAAACGGAAGTAATCCCGTGAATTCTCTCGTGTACTCCTCGACCGACATCTCACCCTTCCTTAGGGTCACAAACTTCTCATGCATTTTCTCCAAATCCCGGTCGGGACAAAATTTCTTCCTCAACCTCGCGGTAAACTCATCCCATGACATTCTCTCTATCACCTCCCTCCCGAGGGTCTCATAAACTATGTCCCACCAGACCATAGCATCCTCTTTTAGCAATTGTGATGCATACAACACCATATCGGTTTTCTTGCACTTGCTACTTCCAATGACTCGCTCGGTCTCTCGGATCCACCTCATAGTTATCTTCGGGTCAGAACTACCCGTATATATGTTTGGCCTACAAGCCATGAATGTCTTAAAAGAACAACCATAATTTTCATTGGGCCTCGCCCTTGCATCACTACAACCACCTGTGGAGGATTTCTCCACTCGAGTGCCACCACCCCTGGTTTTCTCATCCGATCTAGCCTCGGATACGCGATCTCCATCCGACCTCTCACGGTCCCCAACGATGCGGTGCACTTCATCGGCCACCACTCCCTTGAGTTGTTCAATAATAGTTTGGAGGTCCGCCATGGTCACCGGAGTTCTATTAGCTCCGACCTCCGATTCACCCACCCGGTGCATGGACGGTTGACTTTCCTGTTCAACCCCAACCTCAACATGAGGTGTATCCTCCTCCCGGCCCTCCGGGGCTTTCCCACTTCTTCGAGTGCTAACCATTTCTTTCGATCTCGACTATACGAAAGACATTAAACAATTAGTACCTCGTGTACGATTCATAAGTCTCATAATACTGATTATCCATAATCACATCACTTTCATAGGTCCCCTAGGTTCAACCCTAAACTTAACATAAAGTCTCAAGGTCAACCTAATGATCTCAAGGAATCTTACATTCCTAATGCTACAGTCTAAGACTAGGATGGACATCCAACCTAATTCACTTAAACTATAGCTCTGATACCAAGTTGTAACACCCGTATTTTTAAAACATCGTTTAAATCATTTAAAATACATTTTCCCAATTATCTGACATATTGTCCAAAATACAGTTTAACAAAAACTTGAAAACCTTTATCAGAGTTTACAAAAATACGGTGTCACCAAGTATATCAAAACCATAGGCAAACGGGATCTACCTACGAGCTCCCGAACTAAGCATCTCTAGGCCACTTCTAGTGCAACCTTCTATCACTTCAAACCTGTACCTGAGTACATAGCCACAAAACAAACGTAGTACGTGAGACAAAATAGTCTCGTGAGATACATGGGTTTTAGACCCCAATAATAATAATGACAATTTCATAAATATATAAACATATATATAAATACTACATCAATACCGTCTCGTCGCCCTAATGCGACCCTATCGATCTTGCTTCCCTAGCAAACATATCCAGTACCTAAACGTATAGGTACCAGAAGCTCAATCATATCTAGTACATAAACATATATGTACCAGAAGCACCAACATGTCTAATACATAAACATATATGTATTAGAACCTAACATACCTAGTACCAAACATATGCGTACTAGAAGCACCCGTGTGCTTAGTGTATAAACATATATACACTCGGTGTATAAACATATATACCACCGTCCAGTGACCGGGGGTCCCCCGCGTCACCACCATCTATCTCTTACCATAACCTAACAGTTATGACAGTCAAAGCCTTCGGCTATCACATCCAACACCAAACAAGTTAGTCCTCTAATACTAACGACATATAATTAGTTCATCACAGTGTGAACGTACCTGTATGGTCCCATGGACCCGATCATAAGCAACCACAGTTACTTCTACATCTATGAACCCTATGAGGTCCATACTTACTTATACATAAGATACATTTCTTATTTATCGATAACGTAATACTTTTATTAGTATATCTTACCAATGGGTACTCATTACTATAAAATCATTCCTAATTGCTTTACTAATACATATTTATTAATAAAGGCTCCGTATACATTCTCTTAATCAATTACTTCATTATTATTGTTCATTAACATAGATTCCATAATTACTTGAATCTATCATAATTTACTTCAAATTCATCAATCATACTAGACACATTCTAGTATCACATTCTACATACTTTCATACATTTTCAATTACTATCTTTATCAAAATATTGGTTAATAAAGACTGATACAATATCATATGTACTTTCAAAACTATTTGCTATGTACCCAATTTAAAAGTCTCATGTACTCACCTTAGCAAATAAGTGCTCCAACCGTATGCTTCACGTCAGTTTCCTTGCTTCACAATCCGGTCAACCTTCCAAGACCTCACCAAATGCCTAATACAATAATCACAAGATTATCAACATCACATTCTACTACCAATGTGTCCATCTATCTCTAGATAACACTTATTAACACATTTCCCCCAATTATGGTGATTTACCAAACCCTAGGTTTAACCAAATCCTTAAGATTCTTACAAATCATAATCATACCCTTGTTTCCTTTGATAACATACCATCTATCAGGTGTATACATCATCAACATCACCATATCCCAAAACCCATGAACTAGGGTTTCAAACTCATACATCAAAATACATGGATCTAAAGCTACAAATATCAAGGAGTGAAGATATACCTTAAATCTTCACTTAGGAGTGAAATCTATCGAAGATTTGAGAAGAAATCAACCAAGATCTGCACTAGAGCTCCAAAAATCGCCAAAGAGGTTTCTAGGGTTTGAAAATAGCACAAATGGCTGAAAACCCGATTTTAATGCTGCCAGACCAAAGATCACGACGCGAACAATAGTTCGCGTCGCTAACTATGCGCTTTCCATAGTTCGCGATCGCTAAGCAGGCGTGAACTTCATCGCGACCAATAGCCAAACTCCCTGGAGCTAGTTCCCGATCGGGAACATAAGTTCGCGTCGCGAACTTCTGATGAAGTCAAGGCTGCACTTTTTCAACTTTGTCTCGACCCGGTTTCGCCCATAACTTTCTCATACGGTGTCCAAACGACACGAAACCAATTCCTACGTTCTTTAAACGATTTATCCTTGTTTATCATATTTTTATTCAATTTATTTATTTACAAATTTCGGGTCGTTACAACTATCCACCCCTTAAAAGGATTCCGTCCTCGGAATCACTAAAATTTCCAACCTATATTCACCCGAGCATTACGCCCTCATTTCTTGTGGTCATTACCATCAAACTTTCCTCATTCCCGTTCCGTTAACATTACACCATCACACTATTTTTGCCAACGATGGCATACAAAACTATTGTTACAACTTTCGCGAGTAAAATCGTAGTACTGCTCTCGGAGCAGGTCATTTTTAACGTTTATATCATTACATTATATTTGCCATGAATGACATACGAAAACGATTATTTGTACTATTGCTTTTGAGCAAACTATTTTTATCATATATATCATCACTCGATTTTTGTCGGATGGCATACAAAAACTATGAATCTATTTGAACTTATTAAAACCTGTGAATTCACTCAACAATTTTGTTGATACTTTTACTTATGTTTTTCAGGTAACAAAGCTTAAGCATTGTGTCGCATGCATTGGGAGTCAACCTTTCGTTTTTTTAAGATGTCATCTCCAAACTTTACTTAAAAACTATATTTTGGTTCATCACTTTGTTTACATTAAATTTTGGTGACATTACTTTTGTAAAACATTTATTGTTTACGATAATCATATGCTATGGTTACTCATGATAGTCACACGCCCGTTCTTCCGCAAACCACTTTTGGGGGGTGTGACACAAATTGACCGGTTTAAAGTCCATTTATAAACCGCTTCGAACCGGCCGGGGTTAACTGTGAACCCCGGTCGGACCGTCCGGCCGAACCGTATTTTTAATTTTAATCTCATTTTAAAAAAAATTAAAGTGAATATTTTGTATAATTTTTTATAGATTTGAAGCTTATATGTTTTACAGTTTAAAACACAAAGTTTCAGTTGAATTTTAAGTGTTATGTCTCTTGTTTATTATAGATTACAAGAGACATAACACTTAAAATTCAATAGTATTTTAATATTTGTTTTGTAATTTATTAGGATTTTTTTTGCATTTATATACCTTTTACATAACTGATTTAACATAAATATTCTATAGTATTTTAATCCGGTTGAACCCGCCGGTTGAAAGTTAGTGGATGAGAGTTTTATTTTATTTTTAAATAAAGTCATATTAATGGATTTTAAAACTAAAAATAAGGCTATAAAGGTAACTTCATCTTATTAAAGTAGATAGTTAGATGAAAAATAAAGTAAAATTTTAAAATGTATCACTTATTTTGAAATGTAAATGAAAAGTGTATTACTTATTGTGATACACAAGGTCTTAAATACGAATTTTAAAACAAAATGTTTATCCCGGGATTCGAACATGAGAACTTTCAGCTACAAAGTGATACTCGAGCCATCTGCGCCACAACACTTCGTGCCTTCATTTTCGTACTCTAGATATATATATATTTATTACTATATATAATGCATGTATGACCTAATACATATAGTAGATCTTAATTTTCCCTCATCGTCGAACGCACTACACCTAATTTTACTGGGTAACGGTTAAGACCATATAATCATGAGGTGTGATTAACACCATATAATCATGAGGTGTGATTAACATCATATAATCATCTGCATGTTTGTTGGAGCAAAACACAGATCAACTTAATACTGATGCTGCAGTTAGTACTGATCATACTTAGTACTGATGGGGCAGAACATGTTTACTACTGATAAAGTTGATACTGGTGAAGACTATAACTTAGTTACTACTGATCAAGCTTATTGAAGATACTACTGATCAATAGTAGTTACTACTGACGTTGATATTGGACTTACTACTGATCACCAAGATTACTACTGATGATATGAATTTACTACTGGTGATTGCAGTTTACTACTGATACGCGTTTTGGAAGCATATCAAGTCCGAGATCTTCGTAGAGATAGTTATAGCATGTAAATCAATGTATATCTATAGAATTAGAATGTAAATCAAGTCCTAGAATAACTAGGGTAAATAGTTTAGCTTCAAGGACTATTATAAATAGTTCCTTACGAATTGTAAACGTACGTGTGTATTGTTAACTTGATAATATACATTGAAGCTTTTTGTGAAACTGTGTTCTTAATATTTTCGTTTATTATTTACAGTTCATTGTTCTTAATTACATTGATATAGTGTTGATCCGCTGCAACTTCTATAGTCAATTAGATCTAAGGTGTTTATTAACTTCTCTATAGTTAATCGATCCTGACAAGTGGTATCAGAGCGTATTGGTTCTAGATCTACTATTTGTTAAGAACAACAAAAAGTTTTAATCTTCAAAACACACACATTATTAATCATGACTGATAATAATGAAAGCACTCAGGCCAACAAAATTCCTATACTCACTCCCAACAACTTTGGGATGTGGAAGAATCGTATTAAACAATACATGCTTATTACATATTATTCTATGTGGGAAGTTGTCCTTGAAGGAAACAAAACTGGTCCTGGTCAAGCAAGCAACTCTGCAACTGAGGCAGACAAACTTAAATGTGAGAAGGAGAAGAAAGACAAGGGAATCGAACTTAAAACTCTAAGCACTCTCCTACTGGCCATTCCTAACGACTATCAACATCTCTTCGTTGAGTATGATGATGCAAAGGTACTATGGGAAGCACTGGAGAAGAGATTTGTTGGGACAAAGAGCACCAAAAGGAATATGAAGTCTGTTCTCAAACAAGACTTTGAAAATTTCAAAGGAAAGCCCAATGAAACACTCACTCAAGTGTTTGACAGATTCAACAAGTTAATTGGTGAACTTAACCAGGTTGGGGTTAAGATGGATCAAGAAGATGTCAACATGAAGTTCCTGAGGTCTCTTAGTGAAGAATGGGCCATGTATACAGTAGTATATAGACAAAGAGATGCTCTAGAAGAAAAAGAGTTGGATGAACTCTATAATGATCTCAGAGTATTTGAAACTGAGGTAAATCAAAAGAACCCTTCTATTTCTTCTAATAATGCTGCATTTGTCTCTAGTACAGGTCAAGGTCAGGAAACCTCCACAGGAAAGGCTGCAGATTCTGAGGATACTGCAAGAGAATCCTTCTTCACTAGTCATGTGCATACTGCACTGATTAGTGATGACTTGGAACAATTGAATCCAGATGATCTTGAGGAGATGGATCTTAAATGGCAGATGGCTATGCTGAGCCTAAGGACCAAAAGATTCTTAAAGAGGACTGGTAGGACAAGCCTCAACTTCAACAAAGGTGACAAAGCTGGATTTGACAAAACTAAAGTCAAATGTTACAACTGTAACAACCTTGGTCACTTTGCCAAAGAATGTCCTCAACCAGACAAAAGATCAAAATCAAATGCTCTTGTTTCACAACAAGGACAAGGATATGACTGGAGCTTCCAAGCAGAAGAGCATTCTCAAAATCAAGCTCTCATGGCCTTTACTGACAACAAAACTGAGGTAAAACCTAAACCGTGTACTTCTGAATGTGCTAAAATTATTAAAAACTTAGAAAAAGAAAACACTAAATTAAATGAAGATTTAGCAAAAGTAGTCAGAAGAAATAATGAGTTTGATAGTGTGATTGCTGATCAAGAACATCAAATAAAGGTGTACCAGATGATTGACCAAACGATAAAGGAAGAATTGCTTCAGGCTGTGGATGAGAAAGAGTTCTATGAAATAAAAAATAAAGAACTAACAAGTAAATTAGAAGAATTTCAGCTTGAAATTGAACAAAATAAATTAACAATCAAAAAGTTTGAAAGAAGCACTAAAATTCTTGATGAACTAACTAACAATCAAACTACAGAAAAAGTTGTTCATGGGGTGGGATATCATGCAGTACCACCTCCATATAAAATCATTCCACCACTTAAAAACAGTTCAGAAAGAATCATAAATGAATTAAAAACTGAAACTCAAACTCAATCACATAATGAATCATCTGAATCAAATGATTCTTCTGATGATGATCAATCAATTGAATTTACAATCCCTCAAACTGAATCACCAAAATCAATTGATACAAGCTTTCACACAGCACAAAGTCCAAATGAATCTCCCAAATATGATGCAGAAAATATACCCAAAATTCTAAAAAGGGGAAATCAAAGAAATAGGAATCAACTCTTAGAACAAAGAAAAATCATAAAGGCTCAAGATAATAAATTAAAATGTGTTATTCGCAACAAAGTAAATCATTTAGCAAAGGATTGTCACTTCAATCCAATAAACTGCAAAGAGTTAAAGGAATTTAAAATTTTTAAAGAAAATGCAAAAACTCAAAAGTTAAAAGATACTACTGGTTCTTCAGTAGTAAATAAAAATAAAACTCCAATTGCTGAAACCCCAAGTTTTGGAAGAAGTGCACCAAGATTTGTGCAAAACAGAAGAGTTGGAAGCCCAAAGAACAGCAATTACTTCAAGAACAATGGAAAATCCAATCAAAATAAACAATATTTTAAGTTTTCCAACACCAGTAAAAACTTTACACACTTTACTACTGGTGTTAACCCTAATTATAATGCTGTATGGTACCAGTACAAGAACACTACTGGTAAAAACCCTAATTACAAAAATACTACTGCTCCCAAACCAACTTTCAAAAATACTACTGGTGTCAACCCTAAAAACACTACTGGTCATTCTAAACATGGTAAGTACCCAAATACTACTGGTCCATCAGTAGTAAAGCATTCAAAAGCTAAAAATCACGGGTATAAACCAAGATCAGTAGAAAATTCTCACACCAGTAATACTTTCAAAAGGGCAGTAGTAAAACAAAACACCAGTAATAAACAAGTATGGGTACCAAAAATGTTTAAAGTTAAATCCCCAAAAGCTTATTTCTCAAAGGATGAACCCAAGACATATAAAGCTTGGGTTCCCAAACTTAACTGATCATTTACTCACTTGTGCAGAGCATTCAGATCCCAGAAGAAGGAAGAACATGGCATATTGATAGTGGATGCTCAAGGCACATGACTGGAAATCTGCAAATTCTTAAAGATTTCAAGTCATTTGATGGAGGATATGTGGCATTTGGTGAGAATCCACAGGGAGGTAAGATTACAGGTAAAGGTACTGTTACAAATGGTAAAATTACCTTTGATGATGTATTTTATGTAGCTGAACTAAAATACAATCTTGTCAGTGTGTCTCAAGTGTGTGATAAAAAGAATAAAATTCTTTTCACAGACATTGAGTGCATCATTCTTTCTCCTGACATATTTTAGATGAAAAATATGTTGTTTTAAGAACTCCAAGGAGAAACAATGTGTATTGCCTGGATATAGGGGGAGAACTCATTTCTTCAAATGAGGTCAACTGTTTTATATCCAAGGCAGACACCACTGAATCAGAACTATGGCATAGAAGGATGTGTCACACTAATTTCAAAAACATGAACAATTTAGTAAAAAGAAATCTGGTCATTGGACTACCTCAAAAACAATTTATGTGTGATCATCATTGTGTTGCATGCCTAAAAGGTAAACAACACAAGACTTCTCATAAGTCCAAAGCTGTGAACTCTATTTCTGTTCCTTTACAACTCTTACATATGGACCTATTTGGACCTACAAATGTAATGAGTATTGGAAAGAAACAATATTGTCTTGTTATTACTGATGACTTTTCCAGATATACATGGGTTTTCTTTCTCAGGACAAAGGATGAAACAAGTGAACTCATAAAGAACTTAATTGTCAAACTGGAGAACACATCTGATCAAAAAATTAAAGCCATAAGATGTGATAATGGCACAGAATTTAAAAATGCTAACTTAATTAACTTTTGTGATCTTAAAGGTATTGACAGGCAATACAGCTCACCTAGAACTCCACAACAAAATGGTGTAGCTGAAAGAAGAAATAGAACCATCATTGAAGCAGCAAGATCAATGTTAGCAGATTCAAAATTACCAATTACCTTTTGGGCAGAAGCTGTTAATACTGCCTGTTATGTTCAGAACAGAGTATTAATAGTGAAACCACATTTTAAAACACCATATGAACTTTTTAATAAAAGAAAACCTTCTATAAGTTTTTTAAAATCATTTGGTTGTCCTTGTACTATCTTGATTACAAGAGAACAAATTGGTAAGTTTGACTGCAAAGCCGATGATGGAATCTTTGTGGGATACTCTACTCAAAGTAAATCATACAGAGTATTCAACAAAAGACTAAGGATAATTGAAGAAAACATCAATGTATCCTTTAATGAAAATGTACCTAATGAACAAGGAAATGGTCCAGATTGGCTATTCAACATAGACAATCTAACCAAATCTTTTAATTCTAACATGGAGTTCAATGCAGGAGGTTCAAATTGTCACTCTCAAAAGGAAGGAACATCATCTGTTAATATTGGTCAAGAGGAGATGAGATACATAGTAGTTAATACTGCTCCAATAGTTAACACTGAGGACAGTAATAACTCAAATTCTGAAACCAGTAGTAACTCTGAGAATAAGGGCAGTAGTAATTCAAATACTACTGATACCAGTAATAGTACTCAAAATACTACTGGTCCTAACAATAACCCAGATTATCAAGATACTACTGATACCAGTAACAACAACAATACTACTGATCTCAATGAAGGCAATAGCAGCAGTAACTCTGACCAAGATGATGATGAACCAAACATCTATGACAATGAAGGATCTCTAGAGGAACAACTGCCTGAGACAAATGAGTCCAATCTTGAAAATCAACTAGTAGTTGATAAAACTACAACCACAAGGACTCAGAAGAACCATCCATTAGACCTTGTTCTAAGTGATGTTAACTCACCACTACAAACAAGAAGCAAATTAAATAAAAGCTTAACTGCACACATGTGTAACATAAGTATAATTGCTAATGAGTGTATGTTTGAATGCTTTTTGTCTCAGGATGAACCAAAGAAGATCCAACAAGCAATGAAGGACTCAAACTGGATTGAGGCAATGCAAGAGGAACTCCTTCAATTTAAGTTACAAGCTGTTTGGACACTTGTACCTCTACCCAAAGGAAAAAGAGCCATTGGAACAAGATGGATCTTCAGAAACAAGAAAGATGAAAGAGGTATAGTGATCAAGAACAAAGCCAGACTTGTAGCCCAAGGATACACTCAAGAAGAAGGAACAGACTATGATGAAGTATATGCTCCTGTTGCTAGAATTGAAGCCATAAGAATATTTCTAGCATATGCTTCATTCAAGAAGTTCAAGGTCTATCAAATGGATGTGAAGAGTGCATTCCTATATGGGAAGATTGAAGAAGAGGTCTATGTATGCCAACCCCCAGGTTTTGAAGATCCAAAACATGGTGATTATGTGTTCAAACTAGATAAAGCTATGTATGGCCTACATCAGGCACCAAGAGCATGGTATGACACATTATCATCATACCTATTGAAGAACAACTTTAAAAGAGGAGCCATTGACAAAACTTTGTTTACAAAGAAAGTCAAAGATGATATACTACTAGTACAAATCTATGTAGATGATATCATATTTGGCTCAACCAATGATTTATTATGCAAAGAATTTGAAGAACTGATGCAGATTAAATTCAAGATGAGCTCTATGGGTCCAATGAACTTCTTCCTTGGACTCCAAGTCAATCAAAGAACAGATGGTATTTTGATAAATCAATCAAAATATGTCAAAGACATCTTGGAAAAGTTTGATTTGAAAGACAGTAAAAGTGCAAGTACACCAATGGAAACACACAAACACCTACATCCTGATGTTGAGGGGGAGGATGTAGATGAACACTTATATAGATCAATGATAGGCTCTTTGATGTACTTAACTGCATCAAGACCTGACATTATGTATAGTGTTTGTGTGTGTGCAAGATATCAATCAAGACCTAAAGAACTACACTTGCAAGCTGTCAAAAGAATATTCAGATACTTGAAAGGCAAACCATCACTAGGTCTATGGTATCCACATGATTCACCCTTTGAACTCATAGCCTACACAGATAGTGACTATGGAGGTGAATGTCAAGACAGAAAGTCCACTACTGGTGGATGTCAATTCTTTGGATCAAGACTGGTGTCATGGCAATGCAAGAAGCAAACAAATGTATCAACATCAACTGCTGAAGCAGAGTATGTAGCTGCATCTGCTTGTTGTGCTCAAGTACTCTGGATTCAAAACCAGCTTCTAGACTTTGGTATCTCTATCCTTAAAACTCCTATTTTTATTGATAATCAAAGTGCTATTAGTATTGTGAACAATCCAGTAAAACACTCTAAAACTAAACACATTGAAATCAGATTTCATTTTATAAGAGACTGTAATGAAAAGAAATTAATCAAAGTGGTTAAAATCCATACTGATGATCAATTAACAGATCTTTTTACAAAAGCTTTTGATGTAGGAAGATTCAATTTCTTGGTTAGCAGTATTGGAATGATTCTGATAAATTAAAATCTCACTTAAAGTCATGTGTAAAGTTTTGTTGTAAAAAGTTATCTATTTAAAGTGTTTTACTACTGGTAGATCTGTATTACTGATTGTAGGCATGTGCACAAGATACTACTGGTAGTTCATTACTACTGGTGTGTATTAGGTTTACATAAATACTACTGGTAAGTCAGTACTACTGGTATTCACATATACTACTGGTCATATATGTTGGTGGTTACTACTGATGTCTATAGTTACTACTGATGTCAAAATCCTTAGTCACTACTGATGTTAGTAGATACTACTGACGTTTTACTACTGATATCACATTTACTACTGGTCTTTCAGAATCACAATTACCAAACTAACCCCCATGAAAATAACCATTATGTTATGATTCGAAGGGAATTTTAGTCGTTTTGCAGGTTAAATCGAAAGATATAAAAGGCGGCAGTCGATTAATTTAGCATTATCTTCACTTCGATTTGCTAAATTCTCTCGATAAACCCTAGTTTACGATCAAAAATCCATCATCAGTAACAAAATTCTTTCCTGTTTCTCTCAAAATCAACAACAAATGGCAACTCTAAAATCTTTGAATGTTCAAACCGATCTCAAATACTCAGAATTTCACAATATGTGTGCTTTCCTAAAGAATCCCGACGGAACAAAAGATTTTCGTCCGATAGTCAAATTTTTGAGAAATTCCTATATACAGTTTGCTTTAACTGTAAAACCAAAATCATATCAACAGCACTTGGTGGATTTCTGGACCAATGCTGAACAAACAGAAGGAACAACCATATCTATGATCAAATCAAAAGTAGATGGAAAGCATATAACAGTCACAGAACAATCAATTCGACACCATCTACAACTGCACGATGATTCAGGTATGTTTACTCTTCCTAAGGAATACATTGCTGAAATTTTAAATAAAATGGGTTATGAGGGGAGACTGAATATAGTAACTTTTCAAAAGGGTCTTCTCTCCCCACAATGGAAATTTTTAGTACATACTATTCAGCATTGTATTTCTCCTAAACGAAGTACTTGGAATGAGTTTAATAAGGCAATAGCCTCTGCTGTTGTCTGTTTATGCACAGACCAAGTATTTAATTTTTCTTACATGATTTTTGAAGGTATGTTGGGAAATCTTAGTTCTTCTAAATTTTTAATGTATCCCAGATTTCTACAACATATCATAAACTGTGAATTACAAAACTTGTCAACTCCTAAAAACATTTTCATATTACCTGAGTTGAACAAGAAAGTTTTCTCAAATATGAGAAAACAATTTAAATTTTCGGGCAAGGAAACCCCTTGGTTTCCAAATATGATCAAAGATCAAACACAAATTGGAGAGGGTTCAATCATAGATACAACCCAAATTGAACCTCAACCCACTGCATCACCCCCAAATACAGCCCAAACACCACCCCAACTAGTCACTCAATCACCAACTCAAACAGAAGTCCTGAATGTGTCCCAGGAACTTGACATAAATCTGCAGAGTGCTACTCTTCACTCTGTGGAAGACCTACCAGATAAAACCAAAAATATTTCCACTATTTATCAAAGAAAGAAAATTTCTTCAAAGGACACCAGGGGACAAATTTAGTCAAACCCCAGGCTCCAAGAGTTGTCCTCCAAGGAGGAGAGAGGACATGAGGCGAGGGCTTTCACTACTGATGCCCCAAAGGTGGGTGCACAGGACAGTGAAAACATCATTAGGACCCAGACCTCGGCAACTTTGAGTGATGACTCATTTGAGGAGTTACTCAAAGGACCCCGGTGCCAAGAAACCACAAGGGGGGCATCTCTGCTTCTTCTAGGAAGAAGAGGATGTCTAAAAGACCCAATGAATCACCAAGAAGTGATGAGGGCAGATCTGTTGAATTGATGGATAGGATGGAAAACCTCAAAGCCAATGTACCTGTTAGTGAGCCCGATGATCTTGCTAGATGGAGTGAGGGCAGTATTAAAATCCAACAATTGACGGAAAAAGTGGATTCTCTTGAATCCACAGTACAAAATTGTCTTACATATCTAACAAACCAAGGGAAAACTATGGCTGCAATGAAAAGGCATGTAAATACCATCAACAAACGGATGCGGTTATATGAACACAGGCTTCATCAACAAACCAAGATCATAAGAAGATTGAAGAAGAAAATTGATGATAGTGAGGCTCCACCAGTTGAGCTCACTAAGGGGGAGAAGGATAACATTCAAACCATGATTGATGAATCAATTGCAGCAGCAACATCCTCTCTCCTAAATTTAAAAGAAACAAAAGTTGATGAAGGCCCAGAAATGATGGTTACTGAAGATGAGCCTATTACTACTGCTACCATGGAAGAACAAGCTGAAAAAGCAACATCAGTAGTAACTCCTACTACTGATATTATAGCAGTAGTAAGTCTAGAAGAGGAAATGAATGCACCAAATACTACTGATGCCCTATCAGTAGTAACTCCTGAAGTCACACCAGTAGTAACTACTCTGGTTACTACTGAAGAGGAAGAATTACAGCTACCAGAGCTAATTGAAAGAGAAAGATTTGAAATCATCACCAAACCACCTACACCTAATCAACCACTTATCATACCTGACATTGATGATAATGTGAACTGGTTTGAGGTAGATGAATGTACTCTTCCTCCACACCCTAAAATTTTATCAGAAGATCAACTACATCTGTTTTATCCAAAACTTCTGATCTTGGGTGTACCTGATATGAAATACACTCCACCTCCACCATCTGCATGTATTGGAAAAGGAAAAGAAGTCTATGATGAAGACTATCCCAACAGAGCCTTAGGTCACCAAATGGTGAACAAGATCAATCATGTTAGATCAGAGAAACAGTCTAGATGGAGGGTAAAACACAAGAAATATTTGGAGAAAGTGGAGATGTATCAAACTCTTAAGGAAAACAAAAAGAAGAAAACTCAAGAAATTAACATCCCTGGTCAAATACCTATTCAAACAGATGACATTCAGATAAAAGCTCAAAAGGCAGAATTCAAAAGGCTCAGAAAGGTCGAAGAAGAACATATTCAATGCCTTGAATATCTGGTCTCTGAATGCAAGAAAACTAAAAGTGAGCTAACAGATGATGTATATGAACAGAAAGCCAATATGATTGAATATTTGAAATCAAAAGGGAAAAATGCTAAGTCATTTGGTAGAATGAAAATGATGACCATCATTGAAAGATATTGTGCTGCAAAGAAGAAAGACTTGGCTGAACAAGAAGCAGAAGAAGAACAGAAATCCAAAGTCTTAAGTCCAATTAAAACTTTAATCCAAATCAGTCCAAACTTAATCAAGAAGGATAGTATCTCAACTACTGGTGAGCCATCAACAAAGAAAAGAAAGATGGTTTCTCAAGAACAAAGTGCTCAAAAGAAGTCAAAAACAGAGCAAGTCATTCCTGTTCTTGATCTACCAGTTGCTCCCTTACAAAACAATCCTATCATAAATTGGAGAATTATGAATAATAATGTGACAGATATCATAAGGGAAGACAAAGTTGTACAGAGATTCACTGGATGGTTACCATTGATCAGGTCCTGTTCAAGAAGTGATGTTATTAAACTATTGATCATTGGTAAACCAAGGATGAGAAAGAAATCATGGAAAGAATCTGGAGCTGGATACCTAACTAGAATGATTGATGCTGCATTTTATCCAGACAACTATCCAGAACAATTTACCAGTGAAGAAAATGTTTATGCTTGGAATGTGATTCCAACTGCTCAAATGTACTTCTTTGAAAAATCTGGAAAAGTATGTGAACTGTACTTATATGAAAAAGAATATCCACACTCTGAGAAGACAATGTATCAGATATTCACAAATACCATGATGAAGCCATATGATGAAGTAATGTTTCAGAACAAATTGAATTATTTTACAAAAAGAAACAGCAAGTACATTATAGCTCAAAGAAAAGCTCAAAATCAAAGAACCCTAGAGAAGAGAAGGAAAGAAGAAGAAGAACAAAAGAAACTTGATTGATTAAAAGATAATCAATAAGTTTAGGGGGAGATTGTTGGAGCAAAACACAGATCAACTTAATACTGATGCTGCAGTTAGTACTGATCATACTTAGTACTGATGGGGCAGAACATGTTTACTACTGATAAAGTTGATACTGGTGAAGACTATAACTTAGTTACTACTGATCAAGCTTATTGAAGATACTACTGATCAATAGTAGTTACTACTGACGTTGATATTGGACTTACTACTGATCACCAAGATTACTACTGATGATATGAATTTACTACTGGTGATTGCAGTTTACTACTGATACGCGTTTTGGAAGCATATCAAGTCCGAGATCTTCGTAGAGATAGTTATAGCATGTAAATCAATGTATATCTATAGAATTAGAATGTAAATCAAGTCCTAGAATAACTAGGGTAAATAGTTTAGCTTCAAGGACTATTATAAATAGTTCCTTACGAATTGTAAACGTACGTGTGTATTGTAAACTTGATAATATACATTGAAGCTTTTTGTGAAACTGTGTTCTTAATATTTTCGTTTATTATTTACAGTTCATTGTTCTTAATTACATTGATATAGTGTTGATCCGCTGCAACTTCTATAGTCAATTAGATCTAAGGTGTTTATTAACTTCTCTATAGTTAATCGATCCTGACAATGTTCGTTAACTTTTTAATTCGTCAAAATACATAAGGAGGTGTGAATGTGTGATTATCCTTCACCCCTGTATTTTTTAATTTTTCATCTGAAGTTTGTGTTGTGGTTTGCATCATTCTAACTGTTTTGTTTTTCTGTAGGATCATCTCTGTAATGGAAATGGTAACTGCATGAAGTTGGTAAATGGTATTCTTAATTTCTTTAATCCCATTTTTTAACTCCATAATTTTGTGTTTTTATATTTTTCACGTATATAATAGAAAATGTTACATCTGCTATCTCTTAGAGAATTAGATCCAAGATTGTCAATTTTCACACTCTCTATTTGAAGATGAAAGGTGATAATCTTAGGTATTTAGCTACGAGAGGAAGCAGCTGAGGCTATTATGAATCTCTACAAAGTTTGGTTACTTATTTATAGTAATGCTAATTTCAAGGCCAGGTGTTCGAAAGAAGAATGTAACTTGTTAATATAGTTTGAATTAAATTCCTTCAATTTTGAAGTTAGACTGGTAAAATACTATTGTCATTTGTGTGATATGTTAATGTAAGTTAAAAGTATTGTTAGTCTCCAGACTAAGTAAATAAGATTTGATGATCAAATAGTCAAGAAGAATAACTCAGCTGACGTACGTGTCTCACCTGAAGAACAAGTATATTCATAATCCTTCAGCTGAGTATGTACCTAGCTCAAGGAATCAAGTCTGGATCAGCAGCTATACAAGTGTGATCATTCGAGTTTATGGCCGAATGACATAAACCCGAAGAAGACCATTCAGCTGAAGGTGGAATCAGCTGATGGTACATGCTGCAGATAAAGACTTAGTGGAAAATGTTCTTGACACTTTGAACACTTTCCTTTCCCGCTCAAAGAAGAAGAAAATGATGAAGATCTTCTATTTTGGAATAGAAGATGCTTTTCAGAACTTCATCGTTTGTCCCCCCAAACATAAAAAGAGAAAGTCAACTCCTTTTGTACTATCCTAGTACACCTTTTCACTGTGCGTCAGAAAAGGTGGTAAAAGAAGATGACAAAAAGTACAATCGGGACTCTAACCTATACAAATGTATTTAATGTTTCCGTGGACAAGTCTACATCAACGAATAATATGTTTACACGTGGATTAACTTGTGGTCAAAGAAAACATGGTTCTTGGGCTATAAATAGAGACGTAAATGCTTGCATTTACACACACCTTTCATCATTCATAGCACAAGAACATTATCTGAGAGTTAGTTATTGTTTGATATTAACTTCTTCATAGTTAATATTTAAGCAATAAATACAGCCCTCTGTATCAGCTGATCTCTCTTAGCATAGGATCTTAGTTTGAGCAAACAAAAGTGTCATTTCAAGTATAAAGTTTTAGTGAGTATGTACTCTCTATTTTCGCAAACTTTGTACCGCATTAAGTTGTTTTAATAAACTCTTAATCATTGAAAAATATTGTGTGCTCTTTACTTTCTTGACTTTACTTAGCCATAACGCAACACATTAGTGTTGTTGGGATCCAACGTATTAATATTGACTTAGATGTATGCAACTATATATAATTTTACCTTCACAAATGGATATATTTTTTAACCTTTTGGAAGGAGATATAGTTTTAGGTGAACTGTGGGGTGATATGGACACCACACAAATTACTTCCTATACCACAACCTATGTTTTGACATATTGTACAGTTTGCTTTATTTCTTGTACAATGTGATATGAGAAGTATTTTTTGTGGTGTAAATATCAATTCTCTTTTGCAATAATTGTGTCACTCGATGAAAAAGTTTTAACAACTTAATATGTTCAATTAAAGCCTCCTTTAACGACGCATAGATTAAAGGTTAACATTATTTTTAATTTATTTTCTATTTACGTATGAATTATGTTAAGGGATTTAACAAAGTTGTGATGCTAATTGCTTCATGCTTGCAGATTGTGGAGTTTATTGCAGTTTTATTATAAGGTGGGAATCAAAGTGAAGAAAAGGAATTAATAACCTCCATTTTACAAACAGATAGTTGTCCATTTTTTCTGGTGAACTTAATCAGGTAATAGATTTTATATCACTCTCGATTGCACCAAAATGCTGGATCTGTTATGTTGAAAAGGAAACGTAGAGATGACTATTTTGACCCTTTTTTTTATGAATGAATCAGTTTGGTTTGTGTTTGATCTCAAACGGGTCCATGGCGATCTTCACTCGTCCATCACTTCCACTTGAAGTTAAGAGGTAGCAGGAGCAGATGAGGGCTCACACATATACGAATGCTATTGTTGACCGTTAAGTTTTACGACAATCGTACAATTTCAGGAATCCATTGTCGATTTCTTGTCTTTGCTACATATCATATCAGTCATCAACCTCTGGTTATTAAACAATTGGCCGACTATATGAGTTTGAAACATCTTGGCTCAATAATTTTCAAATTCGAGTCAGGCCCGAGCTTAAAAGGATGTTTGATTAATTTCATCAACTGATGAGTGTCGGGATTAAAAGGATGTTGATTATGTACATATTTGTGCTTACCATAACTTAAATTATCATTAATTTGTACAATACTCGTTACAAAAAAACATGTAACTGAATAATATTAAATCCCCACGAAATATAGTTAACAGGTTGCCCGCCGCCGTCTACTCGTAATAAAGTATTTGAGACTTTTTAATTAGGGCAGGTCTTAAATCCAACTTTCCATTTGCGGAAGGTCTTAATTTTCAAAGATCAAAATAAAATGCAGGATAGATTTGAAACAAGGACATGCCAAAATCAATAGAAACATTTAACCAACTTGGCCATGTTGGAACGTGGTTATATTTTTGCACTCATTTCCTAAATATCTTAACTCCTCTTTTTACCGACCCAAATTATCATCATCAATCATCAATATATACATTTCTGAAGTCCGTGAATAGTGCCTAGCTCCTCAATTTTTTTTATTTGGCATACTTTAGTTGACTTTTTTTAATATATTATGTTTTCTTTATTTTTTTTTTCTTTTTTCTATAAAAAATGTACTATTTTGCCTTAAAGTGCAATGTTTCAAAACCGATTTTTGTGTTGAAACGCCAACGTTTTGAATATGGATCCGATGAGTCGTCGGTAGATATGTAAATAATGTACAAATTACATTCTTATCTAATACAAACTCTTTATTATTAAGAATATGCAATACTAACCACTAAAATTGTTTATAATATCCAAATCATATCCAACCAAAAAAATATAACATTTTATTTTAGATAACAATTTTTTTTGTAAGGCCAGTTAGGAAGTTAGTTGTTCGAGCCTAGACGATGACATCCACAAGGGCAATATGCCTTACCTCGAACCCTCCACCCATGGAGAATAAACCTTTTCACCTGTTCACCAGAGGAAATTCCTTTTGGTGGTTGCATGAATATCAGTACACAATCTTTTGAGTATCAAATGAAAATTTCCCACAGCATCACGCGAGATAAAAACCCTACTAGTTAGTTATTATATATGCACGCTACCGGCTACTTTAAACTACACTACAAAAAAAAAAAAAAAAAACTCAGCCCAATATTTATTTATTTTCCTCTTCCGTTTCCAAAACGCCATAAATTATTAAAGCCAAAAATCACGGCTTCTCACCAATCCCCCTCTTTAGCCCTTTTCAAAAATCACGCCGGAAATTAGGATTGCTTGTTAATAATTCCAGCCGTTGCAAATCAGTAATTAGGATGTATCTATAAATACGATGTCGACGAGCTTCAACAGTGGGCCTTGTTGTGCGGCGTTGGTGGTGTTTCCATTGCTATGAGATCTTCTTCCTACGAAAAAATGTCGGAGCCTTTTCGCCTAGCAAAATGTTAGTAATTCTTCTTTGAATGATTTGTTATTAGATTGCTATAGTGGTTAATGTTATAAATTAGCAGCAGCAAAACCGTAATTGTATAATTGTATTGATTCATTGTTTACGTTTACTAAATCTCTCAATTAGAATCCATTTCCCAGAATTTGAAAACACTAATTATAACCTGTAATATAATGTTAATCATCAACATTGACTAACTATGACATGTATAGTGTTAATATAGTGTTATAAAGGAAAAAGATGCCTAAAATGATACAAGGGGGAATGAGTGCATAAATCACTTAAAATTTGAAAAACGGGTCAAAATAAAATAAAAATAAAACTCTGATGTACTCCCTCCGTCCCACAAAAAACTTCTCATTTCACTCTAAACTTTTGTCCCACAAAAAACTTCCCATTTCCCATATTTGGTGGGCTCCACCCAATAAAAAACTATTATTATTAAAAACCCCACCACTAATATCCACTAACTATCTTTCTCTCTCCAATCTAACCTTATATTTTAATCAAAAGTATTATCAATTACCCCACCACTAACTATTACCTAAAAACATGTGCAAAACCCAAATGAGAAGTTTTTTGTGGGACGGAGGGAGTATATTTTTAATAAATAACTAAATGCTAAGAAAACAATTTACCAAATTATTCAATGCAGTTTCAGCAAGTAAAAACACATCATTTGAAGTTACACTGAATCTAAAAGATCGAGTTGTAATCTTCATGACAATCGGTTGGTTTCACCATAATACCTATACTTCAGCCATGATTGTGGGCATACTGTAACAACTCTGCTACTGTAACAGCTCCAAAATCGGGTATACATAGTAAGATTATTGTGGAACTTTAACGGCTCCAATACCTATAATTTAGTCACACTGTTACAACTCCAAAATTGATATAATTATGGCATTAATTAAGGAACTATTTTTGTAAATCGTGCCTTGCATCATGGACTATCCATGATATCCTAATCAATTAACCACTATATATAATCGATATAATGTATTCTCGTTGTATTCCTTAGTTTGTTTGTATGCATGTTGTCTTAACTTCCGTTTCATACGAAGTTGAATGTTAGTTTTGATTATGTACTTTTTTAAAAATTTGTAGGTATGCTTACTGGAATTTTGCTTCATTACATTCACCTGTACACAAACATTAATTAATAGCTATGCCAAAGAAGTGAGGGACTGTACCAATGGGGGGAAGTGGTTGACGTCCTTCGGTGTGCCATTAGACAAGGAAACTAATGCACATTTAACTATCTAAAAAAATGTTTTTCAAACAATAGACTACTAGAAGCTGGAACGGTGAAAATCCACGCTACTCGTTTTTTAAGGACAAATATACAAACTAAATAAATATATATCATATATCTAGATTTAAATCCATAACCTCTAGTTGATATGTAATAGAGAATATATATTTTATGGAGTTGAGCAGTATCACATGGTTAGGTGATTAATATACGAACAATAATTTATTGTATCATAGCATGTTCTTTAAACTAACGAGGCAGAATGGCCCGTGCGATGCACGAGCTTTATTTATGTTAAAGAGTTATTGGTAAGAATCAATGTGTATGAGTGTATGTACGCACCTCGTGTGACATGATTGTATGTATGTATCGTGTGTGACATGATTCTATACTATATACTATAATGAATCAGATTTATAATAAATAGTACTCCCTCCGTCCCTAAATAAAGTTATCATTTCTCTCGGGCACAACTTTTTAGGAGATAGTTAGTGGTGGGGTATTTGGTATTACTTTTGATTAAAATATAAGGTTTGATTGGAGAGAGAAAGTGTTTTAGGATATAGTTAGTGGTGAAAGTATTTGTAATAATATTATTATATTAAGTGGGACCCTTAAGTTTGAGAAATGAGAACTTTATTTAGGGACAAAATTTAGAGGAGAAATGAGAACTTTATTTAGGGACGGAGGGAGTATTCAATATATAAGAAAATGAAGAGTTCACTCACAATTAGAAACTTTCCAACCCAACACATTTATCTCGCGATAACCCATCATGAAATCTTTTAAAGAAAGATAAAATAACCAACATTAGTTATATATTATATATTTTCAAAAAATAATAATTGTGTTACATGTAAAAAATCGCTACTCACACCCAATTATGTTTACATCCACACTTTTCATGATATCCAAACGCGAAACAAATCCACCTTCCTATATTATATAAACAACACAACACACTATATTTAATTAGGATTAAAACGCGTTAAAAAAATGTAAAAATATAGAAATTAGTTTTTCTTACTTCAAGAGGAACAACAACCAAAGGAATTATAGGAATATATAAATCAGTTTTCAGTTTTTAATCGAATTATGGCAGTGGAATTGCTACATTTAAGCGAATTATATTTGCGGACGATTTTGAATTCTATTTGTGCATGTAATTAATAACTAAAAAAAAAAAAGAAATACCTTTACTGATGCATTTTTAAAAGTTGTATCATCTCTAAAATAGAAGTCCATTTGCCATTTTTTCCCATTTGTAAACTTCATAACCTAAAGATAATCATTAAATAATGAGAATATTGTTACACTAATGAAAATATAAACATTTTCATAAATACACATATATTGGGATTACAAAGTATTCTCAGTGCAACATATGCACATCTGCTAAATCTACAATATGAATGTAATCACGTACCTGATTATTTCAAACAAAAAGGAATTAATTATATGATATATGCAACTTAAAGTCACAATAATATGTTTTTATGCTTGGATAAAAGAATTTTGCTCCCAATTATTTCAGGATAAAACCATGAGTTCTCTGTCATAAACTTGATTACGATATACCAATAAATCCAATAGCAACACCACAACTGAATTATCTAAGAAAACAATCTTTAGAGATAAAACATAAACTTTAACAATAAGAAAGACATAAGCTTACAACTTTATTAGATGATTGTCTTAGTCCATTGCATGCAAAAATATTTGTTTGGATTTCTCGAGTCATGACCTTTACTTTGTTGTTCTTTATACTACCATGTTAGACAACCATTAAACAATTATTACATGATACAACAAAGAATTTTAGATATCCAAAAATATAGACCATAATATGAAACAACGGAAAATGGATTGAACATGTATCTCACCTCACATGCAAACGTTTACCCTATCAACCATATATTTTCACTGGAAGTGATAACAAAGCTTGATCCTGAGCTTAACATAAATGACTGAATTAAGTTGCATTGTAGAAATAGAATCCACACAAACCATGAATTCACCATGTTTTGATGAGCTTGATAGGCAAATACAAATACTATGGGACCAACACATTACTACGGGAGCAACTCATATCTACACTCCAATTACATTAATTCACCATGTAATTAATTGGACGGTTTCAAATTATGAATGGATGGTTCTTCAAATACAACTTTGGGCATGTAACTAATTGGACTGTTTTATTATATTAATCACATAAGGGTTTTTCTAACATGTGCCCTAAGCACATGTTAGGGTGCATTAACTCACTAAGAATTTCCTAATAAACTTTTATTAAACATCAATGAAGTACATGAGTTACATTTTGTAGAGATGTATTAAATGCATTTTGAAGTTTTAATAGAAAGTTGGAGGTATTTAATGCACCCTAACATGTGCCTAGGAGGCACATGTTAGAAAAACCCATCATAAATACATGAAAATTATTTGAAATCATAAAGGCCACAAACACAATTTAATGTAATTAACTGACGGTAATTAAAAAAGAATTCTTAGAGTTCTAAAACTACAAACTCAAAATTTAATGTAATTAAATCATGGTAATTAAAAAGGAATTTTTAGAGCTGTAAAACTACAAACTCAAAATTTAATATAATTAAATCATGGTAATTACAAAGGAATTTGTAGAGCTCTAAAACAGTTTGTTACAATTGAATGAATTTAATATTAAAACTCAAATATTTTGTAATTAGATTATGGTAATTAATAAATTATTTAATACATGGTAATTATTGCTACATCAACCATGAAACTCAATATATATATATATATATATATATATATATATATATATATATATATATATATATATATATATATATATATATATATATAGTGAGGGATTCCATACAGAACCCATATTATATACAGAACTTTTAGAACTATTGTAGACCAATCATATTCAAGATAAATTAATTTTATTAAATATTTATATTTAATTATAGAGGGGCACTATGGGTATTTTAACAAATTCAGTTTTCATAAGTAAATGCTCGATTGGGATCAATTCCTAATATATAGGATATGTGGTTTCAAGCCTATTATATCTTCCTGTACATAATTTGTAGTCCCGGTTAATTCATCTTTTTCTTCCGTATTATTTAAAATAGCAGTGATTTTCTTCCAAAAATCTGTTCAAAGTATTCATCCTTCTTATTCGTCCCCGTTAATTCATCTTTTATTATTTAAAATTTCAGAGATTTTCTTCTAAGAATCGGTTCAAAATATTCATCCCAAAATGTCGATTGAAAATGATGGAACTGGAATTAATCAAGATCATCCAATACACAACGACATTATCGACATACATGATGATAATTATTGCGATGAAGCTCCTCAACAACGCAATATATGAATCCGATGATGACATACATCATTAATTAGGTTTTATTATTAATTATTTTTTCGTGTTTATTCTAATTGTTTGAGATACTTTTTTCTCTATTCAATTGAAACCATTGTAAGATACGTATATATTTTTGATGAATATAGTTGTTTCATACGTAAATATAATATTTATACTTTTCGAAACAGTTCTAAAAACTATGTTCTACGTACATGAATGTATGTTTGCATTCCCATGCCTCTTGTGAATCATACATCGGTGTTGAATCTTATATAATCTTACTTTGAGAATGACATTTATGTTAAGTTTTAATATGTTATGAAAAGATATTAAACATAATTTGTTTTAGCATGTATACATAGGGGTGAGCATTTGAACCGAAAAAACCGAACCGAACCGAAAACCGACCGAAATCGAACCGAACCGAAACCGATAACATGTTATCGGTTCGGTTCCGGTTTTGAAAATTCATCGTTATCGGTAATCGGTTCTATCGGTTCGGTTCGGTTTCGGTCGGTTTTCGGAAAAGGATGAACATTTGGCCTAAAATAACTGAACCGAAACCGAAACCGAACCGAACCGAAACCGATAACATGTTATCAGTTCGGTTTCGGTTTTGTAAATTCATCGTTATCGGTTATCGGTTCTATCGGTTCGGTTCGGTTCGGTTTTGGCCCGATACTCACCCTTATGTATACATGTATGTTTGGATGATATTGTAATTTTTTGTTAAGGATTAGGTAAACAAACTATTTTCCTTTAGTATACCTTGTTGTATACATGTATGTTTTCTGTTTACATTAATGTTATTCCACAATCAAACACATGAATGTGGTTAATCATATTTTCTCACCAAATGCATTGAAGTATATACACTATTAATCCAACATACATAAGTGCTTTTTATTAATCCAACAGACATTCATGCATAAATGCTACAACTATTAATCCAACATACATCAGTGCTTTTTATTAATAACATATTGAATCCATTCAATGGAAATTAGATAACTGATACAACTATTATTTCATCGAAGAAAACAAAAAAAAAAAATCAGCGCCAACATTCAACAGAAATTCCACATCTTTACCTTAAACCAATCGAATCCAATACCCATACACAAAATAATACATACATGCATGACGCTATCCATAGCTCAAGTTGATTCTTAATTCTTGATTCTTGATAACATATTATTAATGACTTTACGAATGATAAACAAAAATACATACATGCTTTTAAATTTTTTCACAAATCACCATGATTTGTTATATGTATCTAGTTCGTATACCAAAAAAAAAAATTACATTCATGATTCTTTCTCTAATAGAAACCTTCGTAAATAGAAAAAATAATTGAAGATTTTTGGATAACTATAGCTGTGATTTCGGAATGTGGAGAAATATGGAAGATAATCTTCCACGATCCGGTTTTCAAGGACCATAATTTGAAAGGGTATAAGAATCTTCTTCATTTTAAAAACAGAATTCCTATTATACCCTTATACGACTTAAAATCCGGTATTTCAATATCAATTTAATTACATCAATGCCATCGAAAATTATAGCCTTTGATTTTAATAATGTGTGGTCCAGATCGCTTAAAAAATAGTTCTACGGGTTCTGTAAATAATTTGGGTTCTGTATGGAATTCAACCCTATATATATATATATATATATATATATATATATATATATATATATATATATATATATATATATAGTGAAGAATTAAAATCAGAACCAATTTTCGCTTTAGAACTGTAAGAACTAATTTCAACCAATCAGAAGTTAGAAATTTTGAATTTTCCCCCCTAAATCCGTGAGGGTATAGTTGTCATTTTGTCCATATGGTTTTTTTGGTAACTGAATTTACCCTTATTTATCTCATTCGTCTTCTCTCTCCACAAACCCTAGAACCCACTTCTCATCCATCCTTCTCTGTAGCACCCACTTCTCATTCCTCCCTTTCTCCATCTCTTGATTCGGCGATCTCCACCGGCAGCCGCCAACAAATCATCACAATAGTCGAAAGGTTTTTCTGGCAACGCGTGGTATCAAGGAAGACTTCAGCAAAGAGGAGAGGGTGGCGATTTCTTCCATTACATACTGCCATTGACTTCGATTCCATAGAAGGGAAGGTATGTTTCTCCGATTTGTGTTATAACAGTGGAATCTAAACCACCGTATCTCGTATCAAAGGTCATGGATTTAGATCTATGAATATCGAAGGTCAATGAGGTACATCAATCTGATTGGCTCAACCTATCCCGTCCGATGAGGTGGTTGGATCTGGATCTGGGCTGCTATGGATGAAATTGTTCGTGTTGGACATGACAACATTATTGGGAAGATTATTTTGTTTTTTTTATTTATTTAATGCAAACATCATCTTTTTTATTTAATTATAAAACATAGGTAACAAATGCATACAGCATACATGTATTCGCCCATCTTTATTTATTTATTTATTCATACATAATCCTATGAAATGCTCCTGATGTTTTCAAGCAAAATCCATAACATTCTACACATTGACCATAAGATTGCGATGAACATGTTTTTGGATGCAATTTTTGAGTTTTCCAAACATAAAAAATATAATTAATAGACTTGTACATTCATGTAATGAATGTTGTACATTGTGGTAATAGCTTGTACATTCATGTAATGACTTGTACATTCATATAACTAAACTCATACTTTATTAATACTGCTATAAGGACTTGTAGTAGTATCACTTCTTGATGATTTACAGGGGCGATGGTCAAAGTATTGTCGTACAGATCTGATGCTGTCCTAAGTCCTAACTCTACACCATAACTTGTTCCTTCGTCCTTGCATCCGGTCGCCGTCGGCAATATTAGAGATCCGGCAATATTGGAGTTCATTGTTGGTGCAATGGTGTCATATTTCTAATAGTACGAACATGTATGTATATCATTAGGGTATACATGTATGTATATGTATTCAATTTTTGTTATGAGTCTTTTGGAACCATTTATTGTAGCATACATGTATGTAGTTGGTAGTCATTGTATTATGCAGATAGTCCATCAGGGATGTATCATGTATGTATTTGTATTCAATTTTTTTATGAATATTTTGGAAGCAGTTATTATAGCATACATACATGTACTTTTATAACATGTATGTGTTTTTTTGAAGTATTTTCTATTCTTGTGACGTTGAAGTTTAAAAAATGTCACTAAATCACGTTTTATATTTCATGGACATTAATGTATTGACTACAAAGTAAAAAACTAATAAGTAAATTCATAAAAACATAGATGTAAACTCTCCATAAATAAGTGATAAATGATAACAATTAATTTCCGAAAATAAAGCCTTCATTTTAGGAAATTCGAAAAGGGAAACAAAAAATAAAAATGTAAAATGTCGTCAATGCCCCTGTTAAATTAAATAATTCGAAAATATTTTACTAAATTCTGATTGGTTTAGACGAGTTCTGCTGGTTCTGTAGCTTATTTGGTTCTGAAACTAATCCATCCCTATATATATATATATATATATATATATATATATATATATATATATATATATATATATATATATATATATATATATATATATATATATATATATATATATATATATATATATATATATATATATATATATATATATATATATATATATATATATATATATATATAGGTGAGCGTTCATGCGAGAACCAATAATTTTGCGAGAACTGCGAGAACTAATATTGTCCATCAGATTAAGAGATCAATGGTAATAAAGAATGATGGCAGTTTTGTAAATAAATGAAAATTTGAATCTAAAAGATAAGAGGGTGCCAATGATGGCCAGCCTAGCTGGTCTGAGGCACTGGGTTTTATACTCATGTGGGCTGCAGGTCGTGAGTTCTAATTCCTTTGGGAGCGTTGCATTAGCGTAATTTAACTCATACCTCACACGTGTACATATGGGGAATTTTCCTTGGAAATCCCTTTGGGGGCTGGGTTTGCCCGCTTATGCGGAGCTCGAACTCGGGGTGCTCGCTGAAAAATTGCGAGTAGGCTTCCGTTATTTCATTTGCCGTTTCCAAAAAAGATGAGAGGGTCAAGGGGTATAATGGTCAAAGTATTATATATTAATTATGGTATCTTTTAAACCTAAATAAAACTTCTGCACCCACAATCTCGAAAACGGTTCATCCTCTCTTCCTCGCCCTTTTTTTTGCAGCCCTTCATCACCGGTGATATCTCAAAGTAGGAATTTTTTTCAAAAATAGGCTCGATCGGAGCCCTATTTTCACAAATAGGCTCGAATCTTTATCCCTTTCAAATATAGGCTTTCATGACTCGTAGAGGCCGGCTTCCACTTGAAAGCATGACTCCCCGAGGCCGGCTTCTTCTAGGTTGATGTGACTATACCAATGCCGGTCTCCTCGAGGCCGGCTTCCCCTTTACGGCCTCCCCGAGGCCGGCTTTAAGCTGCCTATATATTTTGCACACTCCGGCTTAAACAACAACCTCCAAACAAAAAAAAAAAAAAACATTTTCCCCTTACATCTCAAAAAACAAAAAACATCTTTCACAACTAAAAAAAACACATTTCTAATACCATGTGGCAAAGTCAAAAAGTCTTAATCATGGAACTTCGCCTACAGGTTGAGATGTTAGAAGATAGTATTGACCAAATGAGTCAAGGAGCTCGAGCCCGTGAACTTCAAATTATCATTGACGAAATGCAACGTACAATATGTGAAATGGATAACTTGGCTTATGAAGGGGCATTGGAGGAGGCGGTTGTGGAGCAGCAAACTCAAAACTCGTCAATACGTAATCAACAACCAGAAACAATCGACTTGGTTGAGGAGTATGGTTGGGCCAGGAGTGTGGAGGAATTTTACTTGAACGGGGATAAGCGCGGGAATGAAACTTTTTGCTATATTGTATTCTTAGGTCGTACCCAGGTACCTAGGGAGTTTTGGGGTACCCTGTTAGATGAAAATTCCAGCCCTGTTTTGTTCCGTGCGGTACGTAATTTAATTATGTTATTATCCATATTTTTAATCGAATCTCAAATGTAAATAATTGTATATTCATTACAGCATATAGATTGTTGGGTTAGAAGATGGATGCGTTATCGGTTGTATCTTGGCTATAATACTGGAGAATATAAGCGATGGACAATAATGCCTACCAAGTTTGAGTCTCTACTCTTACCACCTCACGGGTCAGATGCTGTAAAATATGCAGACGGCAGTTTGACACCTTACCCCGCTTGGGGGGACGTGGATGTCTTATACATCCCGTTACGTTTAAATGATAACGTTTGGTTGCTTGTGCAGATGGATCTTGTTAGCAACGATACATCTTTAATTTGCAGTTGTCGTCGTTCCATAAACCATGACGTGCTTAAGGCAACCCTAAAACGTTGGCGAGATGTTTTGCCCAGTTTTAAAAGGAGTTTCTCCTATGAAGAAAGAAACCCCCAAGTTAAGGCGAATCTTGGTTTCGCCAAAGGCATACCTCAAGGAAGGGAAGAAGACTCTGCTGTGTTTGTTTGTAAATTTATGCATTATCTGGTAACAGGGAAATCAATCAAGCAAGATGGAGTCGTCGATAATAATCAGATCGCTACGGGTTATCGACAAGTTATGGCTCGTGATTTGTATAGCTATCGTATTTTAGAATCACAACCCGAAATTTATCCTTTTAGATCCGAGGTTTTGTTTGATGATTTGGAATAAAATTTCAATTGTATTTGGTATTAATTTATAAAATCGTGATGTTAGTGTTTATTTGTCAATTAAAAATAAAGTATTAAAAAAAATTCAAAAAAAATTAAATGTCTAACTTTGGAGCTTGATACAGTACACTTTTAAGTTATTCAGATATAACTTTATAAATGATAGTTGCAGTATTGATGATAGTGTAAACATATGAAAAAGAATTATAGCAAAAAGATAAGTAATGAAAGAGTTATGACAATCTGAAAATGCAAAGAAATAGTTTTTTGTAATCCAAAAACATACATATCCATGAAAATGCAAAATTAGTGTTTATTTGTCATTTAAAAATAAAGTATTAAAAAAAAATTCAAAAAAAATTAATTGTCTAACTTTGGAGCTTGATACAGTACACTTTTAAGTTATTCAGATATAACTTTCTAAATGATAATTGGAGTATTGATGATAGTGTAAATTGTTCATAGGGAGTCCACAAGAACTGCAAAATTTTGTTATAGCTCAATATTTTGTATAACATTTGTAGATTAGATTTAACTAGTAAAATACCTCTCCCGTTGTCAATTGTTGTAACGATGTCCGATACCCTGTCACACAGTTCTTGGATAGGTGCACGAACGATAGCGGTTGATTCCACCTGAATGTTAATATATTGAAAATTAGTTATGCTATTATCATTTTAATATAAGGATACCGGATTACGTACCTAGCACCAAATGTTTTTCCGTTTAATGATATATTTCTATCGGCAAGAATCGGTGAACAATTGGGCAACCTAGTCCATGCCCACAGTTGAAGCAAACTCATAGGCCCGCAAATGTGAAAACGCCTATGATCAGTTCCTTTGCAGAGGTTTCGGTAGAGACTGGCCAGAACAGCACTACCCCAACTATATCGACCGCAGTCTTCTAGATCTTCAAGTAAGTGTAACAAATACAAATGGCAGTAATTGTCTGTGTTATGCGTAAATATAGTACCGTTCAGTAGAAGCAGTACGTATAGCCTTGCCCTTTGTAGCCACTCGAAATCATTCTGCGGGGTATACTCCGCCATAAATACAAATGCACAAACTGAGGTTGATGAGCAGGGCCCGATATCTGATGAACACGATGAAATAATATTTTGGAACTCAAACAGGCCTTACCACTTACAAATAGGTATGTTCTTCTCTAACAAGCAAGAGATGATTGATGCGGTTAGGTCTTGGAATATAGACCAAAATAAAGAGCTTTGGGTTGTTGATAGTTCAACTACAAGGTGGGTTGCTAGGTGCTCTACTCTTAAACCAGAAAAAATACGAAACACATCCACCAGCAACCCCTCTAACCGAAACACATCCACCACCAACCCCTCTAACCAAAACCCATCAACCAGCAACCCCTCGAACTCGGACGCCCCATGTGAATGGTATGTTCGTGCAACTAAGAAGCGGAAGGAAGGGTTGTGGCAACTACGAAAATGGGTAGGCAGACACAATTGTCATCAGGGTACGGTTTCTGGAAACAACAACAGATGTTTGATGTCCGAGTTCATAGCCACCAAAATCCTCCACCACGTAAGGATCAATATCGCATTCCCGGTTAAACACATTATAGCAGATGTCAAAGAAAATATTCACGTTGACATATCTTACATCAAGGCTTGGCGTGCTAGGCATATTGCTATAGAGAGGCTATTCGGGACTTGGGAAAGCAACTTTGCAGAATTGCCCAAGTACATTGAGGCTTTATTGGCGGCAAACCCTTCCACAATCGTTCAGTGGTCAATTAGGGAGAGGGAGAGTGCTGATGACACCCGGCAAATTTTTAAATCTATTTTTTGGGCTTTTGGACCTGCTATCGCAGCCTTTCCGTATTGCATGCCTGTTATTTGTGTAGACGGGACATTTTTAAAAGGCTCGTACAGAGCGAAACTGTTGACTGCCGTCACAAAAGACGCGAATAATCAGATTCTACCTCTCGCGTATGCCATTGTTAACGAGGAGTCAAACGAAAATTGGGCATGGTTCTTCAATAACCTACGGCAGTACGTTTGCAATCAACGTAATCAACAATCTGGCAGGCTACGTCGGTTATGTGTCATTTCTGACAGGCACCCAGGGCTTCTATATGCAATGAACAATCTTGAAGAGTGGCGGGAGCCAAATGCGTTTCATAGATATTGTCTGAGGCACGTCAGAAGCAACCTCCACAAGAGTTTCAAAAACCACCGAATGAAACAACTATGTTGGGTGATGGGTGCCACTACTGAATTGCGTAAGTTTCAGGTAGCCAGAGACGAACTCATATCTATCAACGAGTCCGCGGGGGCGTATCTGGAGGAGATCGGGGTTGATAAGTGGACTCTTTTGGGAGACACAGACCATAGACGTTGGGGGAACACGACATCAAACATCGCCGAGAGTTACAACAATGTACTGCGTGGGGCTAGGCTTCTCCCAATTAAGGCAATGGTTGACTTCACATTCACAAAAACTGTCAACCTCTTCAGAGAGCGTGCTGAGAAAGCGTCTAAATGTAACACGCCACTAACCCCGCGTATGTGGGATCTTTTCACCAGGCGCGACAGATATGGACGGCAGCACGATATTCTTAACTTTGACTACGCGGAGGGCGTGTACAGGGTGAGGACAAGGGTTCAACCGGGCCAAAGTGGTGGGAACGATCAAACGGTGACTTACAACGGTGGAAAAGGTTCTTGTACATGCGGGAAGTGGCAAATGATGCGATTTCCGTGTTCACATGCTATTGCCGTTTGTCGTCATAGAGGTGATGACCCGAACCTTCTCGCGAATCGGGTGTACACAACACACTATTGGCAACGTCAATATAGAAAAGCCTTTACCCCGCTAGCCCATGTCTTTTACTGGAACGACCCGAATTGGGAATTGAGAGCCGCAAGTGGAAGAATTTCCACAAGAAGAGGGAGGAGACAGGTGAATAGGTTCCCTATGGAGATGGACCAGGCAGATCCAACGCAATCTGGCAGAAACCGTTGTGGAATTTGCGACCGGGAAGGACATAACAGAACCAGATGCCCAAATCTTAGTGGAGAAAGAAGAGTGTAGAAGCATTTTGTGCTTTTCAGTTATTTATTTGGTACTTAAGTTAATGTATTATTAAATATGTAATAGTTTTTTAATGCACGTTTTAATATGATAAGACCAGTTTTATTTCACATGATATATCAAACTATATTACATATCATTCATTCTCACGTTTAACAGTAAAAATCACATTTCTACCATTAGTCTGATAGTCATGATTTATGATAAAAGTACAAAGTTCATCAGGTAGAATTCCGTTTTCATGCATGAAATGCTTGAAATCACCACTCATTTTAACTTCCCCAAATTGAGTAGCATGGAGGTCCATGACTTCAACAGAATCACCTCTTCGTATGACGCAATGTCTTTTCTGAAGTAGGTGGTTATGCTGCCTCACAAACCGAGGCGGTAAAAGCTGAAAATACCAAAAAATTATAATTTTAGTTAATTGAACAAATATTATCTTGTAATTTTAAACGTACCATCTTTTGCTTTCTCGTGTTAAAATTCTTAAACCTCCCTTTTAACTGCCAGAGATGAACAACCGGTGGTCCTATTTCACGCAACACTTCAATATGTCGCTCATATCGAGCTTGCTCTTGATCAAGCCAAAGAAGTTGCTCCTCGTCTGTAATTTCTTCCGCATGCACCTCATTATAATCCATAGCTATCAAACATTCTAACTCAGCCTCATCTAAAGGAGGCGAATCATACACGGGGTGATATGGAGGTGACTCGTTATTCGACGAACTCATTCTTAATTTTATGATTTGTGAAGTGCGTTTTTTTGGTGAAGTTGTTTTTTTTGTTGTGTTGGTTTGTGAAGTCTAAAGCCGGAGTGTGCAAAATATATAGGCAGCTTAAAGCCGGCCTCGGGGAGGCCGTAAAGGGGAAGCCGGCCTCGAGGAGACCGACATTGGTATAGTCACATCAACCTAGAAGAAGCCGGCCTCGGGGAGTCATGCTTTCAAGTGGAAGCCGGCCTCTACGAGTCATGAAAGCCTATTTTTGAAAGGGATAAAGATTCGAGCCTATTTGTGAAAATAGGGCTCCGATCGAGCCTATTTTTGAAAAAAATTCTCAAAGTAGGCCACCACAGGCAAAATCATCATCTTAGACCAGTCCGATACACTTACCGGCAGAGACGACAGCGGTCTTCATCTTCATCTTCATCTTCTCCAACGAACTATGAAATATTGCGACGACCACCGTCTTTCACCGTCGCCGCCCTCTGTTGTACATCATCATCAGAGATACCGGTAATCGATTTGAATTCCATTGAATAATTGATCATTATTTATCCATTTGTTTTAGCAAACTATTAGCAGTCTCGTGTCTCTAGGTCCGCGATTCCAGACCTTTGATTGTTCCGGTGAAGTCCCTTGTTTCCAGATATGTGATTTTTACAACTAGGGTTTAGTGGTGATGTTCCAAGACACGTAAATTTGCATATTAATGTTGGTATGTAAATTATAATTTATAAATTCCAATTATAATTAATACAATCTCCATTCAAGAATGAATGTTTTACGGAAACATGATGGAGAAAAATGGTGTTTAAATTTAAAACAATCAAATTGTAATACATACAACCAATTGATAACTAATGAACCTAAAAGTTTATTTAATCATGTTTATGGTAAGTTCAATTTTTTTTTCTTTTGTTTCTAAATTTAACAATCAAATTTAAAAAAAGATAGTGATTCGTAATTATTGACCTTAACAATTCTACTAACTCTTATATTATTTTATTTAACATTTTTAATAATTAGTTTGAAAATGATGATAAATATAGAAGATTTTGCGATGGATGTTAATTCATAGGGCGACTGAAATGATGATGCGACAAGTTTATGGGCTTCTGGCGAGGATGGCGCCGAGAGATATCGGTTTCCGCCGAACATTCGTTTTTACATCGACGTCTACAATTCCGTATCTCGAATCTGTTCATTAGTGATCAATGCTTACCATAGTTCATTAGTTTGTAATATTAGATCTGTTTCGGTGTAGCTTTTAAATTTGTTCATTAGTTTGTAATTTTGTTCATTAGTGATCTATTCAACAAATTTGTACATTTTGGTCGGTAAATAATTATGGATTTATTGTTTTCAAAATTTTATGCATTTTTTAATTTGTACATTTGTTCATTTCTTGCATTGTACATTCATTGTATTTATCATTTGCAATATTTGTTAAGTTGCAGTATTTGTTCACCGGTGAACACTGTGGTAGTATTATTTGTTCATTAATGAATTATAGATTTAATTATGATTCTACAAACGTGTTAATAATTTTTTTTAGTGAAAATTTAATTAAACATGGAAATTATGTTGTATTAATTTAATTGATTTAATTTGTTAATTGCCATAATTAAAAAAGGTTAAAAAGACTACAATGCCGTTTAAAATTAAAAAACTAACTAATTAAAATGATTTGTTAGAAAGTGGTTCTCGCAGTTTTCGTAAAAATATAGGTTCTCGCATGAACGCTCCCCGATATATATATATATATATATATATATATATATATATATATATATATATATATATATATATATATATATATATATATATATATATATATATATATATATATATATATATATATATATATATATATATATATATATATATATATATATATATATATATATATATATATATATATATATATATATATATATATATATATAGGGTCCGATTCAGCGCAGAACCGTTTAAATGTGCAGAACCGCAGAACCATCCTAACATCCAATGTTTTCTATGTTATACATAAGTTGTAAATTTGCATACACGCTTTAAACATCCTAACATCCAATGTTTCTAATTTTTTATACAAATAATATATAAATATATTTATATATTATATGTATAAAAAATTGGAAACATTGAATGTATAAATGTGTTACAACGTGTATGAAAATGTACACCTTATGTATAACATAGAAAACATTGGATGTTAGGATGGTTATGCGGTTCTGCAGCTTTAAACGGTTCTGCGCTGAATCGGGCACTATATATATATATATATATATATATATATATATATATATATATATATATATATATATATATATATATATATATATATATATATATATATATATATATATATATATATATATATATATATATATATATATATATATATATATATATATATATATATATATATATATATATATATATATATATATATATATATATATATATATATATATATATATATATATATATATATATATATATATATATATATAAGTGGGATCGAGTGAGGACTCTTTTTTGGGTGAGGACTGCGAGAACAAATCTAAGCCTTTAATCCAATAAAATTAATGGCTATAACTCAATGTGAAAAAAATAAACAATAGTTGAAGTTTGGGGGGGTTTTGTGTAAAGTTTACTAAAATGATGGGGGGAAAAGAAAATTCAGAGGGTTAAAATGGTCATTTGCAAACATTTTCTCTCTTCTAGTGACACATGTCAAGCCTTGATTTGATGAGTTTTTTTTACCCCCACCTTTGTTTTTCGGCCATGACTTTTTTTTTCTTTTTAAAAAAAAAACTAAAAATGCCAAAGTTTTTAAAATTAAATTTTCTACAAAATGAGTATAGTCATGAAAATTTGAAGAAAAAAAAAACCCGGATAAAGTATTGAAATCATTTTGTTAAATTTGGATCATTGTCAGTTTTAAATCATTTTGTTAATTTTGGATCATTGTCATAATTTTAGATCATTTTGTTATTTTTGGATAATTTTTAATCTTGCATAAACATGATTTTGCATAAATAATTAGTCAAATAATATATCATATATAATTTTGGATATTTTGTTCATTTAGGACCATTTTATTTACTTTGTAAGATTGTTAATTTTTGAATCATTTTGTTATTTATGGATCATTGTCAATTTTGGATCATTTTTTTTTCAAATTTTCATGACTATACTCATTTTGTAGAAAATTTAATTTTAAAATTTTTGGCATTTTTAGATTTTTTATTTTACAAATAAAAAATTTGGGCGAAAAACGAAATGCGGGGGGAAAAAGCTCACTTCCAATTATAGGAGAACAAGTGGCAAAGACATTTATGCCCTTTTTAAGATGAGTGGGCGAAAATTGTCCTCGCAGTACTCACCAAGTTTTGAGTCCTCACCGGATCCGTACCCTATATATAAAAATAGGGTCCGGATCCGGTGAGGACTCTTTACCCGGTGAGGACTACGAGGACTCCAAAAAAACTCTAAAATGATCTAAAACAAACTTTTTCAAAAAAAGTTTTTTTTTAAAAATTAAAATCGCAGCCTATAAGATCCAAAAAAAAAAATTCAAAAATGATCCAAAAAAAAAATATGGATCACAATTTTGATCCACAAAAAAAATATGGATCATTGTTACGATCCGCAAAAAAAAGTGGGTCATCTTTTTTTTTCAATTTTTTTTTTGTCAAATGTAGTAATAATCATGCGGAGTTATATATACATTTTTCGGAATTTTTTGAAATTTTTTTGAGGTGTCCTCACCGTTTTTTGAGTCCTCACAGGAACCCACTTATATATATATATATATATATATATATATATATATATATATATATATATATATATATATATATATATATATATATATATATATATATATATATATATATATATATATATATATATATATATATATATATATATATATATATATATATATGAGTTCCTTTGAGAATTAATGTATTGGGTGAGAATGCGAGAATAGATCTCAGCCGTTGATCTGGACGGATTTGGGGCTCACCGCCCGGTAAAGTCTGCCGCGCGGCGCGAGGGGGGGCACATGTGCCCTGTTTAATCATCGATGATTACCCTATGAATACACAAATTCTCACATTCTCACAATTTTTCTAATTCTCAAAGGAACCCTCGCTATATATATATATATATATATATATATATATATATATATATATATATATATATATATATATATATATATATATATATATATATATATATATATATATATATATATATATATATATATATATGGTTGAATTAGTTTCAGAACCAATTAAGGCTACAGAACCAGCAGAACTCAATCTAAATCATTGATTTTGAAATGAAATGATAATGGAAGACACAATAATGTATTTGATGAGGGACCCCCAAATATTGGTTTGCATGGATGTCATTCATGCATGTATACATATATGTATATGTTTTCATGTATGTATACATAAGTGTTATCTATACATATACGTATACATGCATGAATGACATCCATGCAAACCAATATTTGGGGGTCCCTCATCAAATACATTAATGTGTCTTCCATGATCATTTCATTTCAAAAATCAATGGTTTAGATTGAGTTCTGCTGGTTCTGTAGCCTTAATTGGTTCTGATTTTAATTCTACACTATATATATATATATATATATATATATAACACTTATGTACACACACGTGAAAACATTTACATATATGTATACATGCATGAATGACATCCATGTAAACCAATATTTGGGGGTCCCTCATCAAATACATTAATGTGTCTTCCATGATCATTTCATTTCAAAAATCAATGGTTTAGATTGAGTTCTGCTTGTTCTGTAGCCTTAATTGGTTCTGATTGTTGGTTTACATATGTACTTATTAAATTCTGATTATATAGTGGAGAGTTATATAGAGAACCCAATCTTTTGTCTATAACCCAATCTAAACAATTGATTTTCAAAATCAACGGATAATGGAAGATACATGAATGAATTTGATGAGCGACCCTCAAATATTGGTTTGCATGTAGGTAATTCATGCATGTATACATATATGTTATCACGCAAGTATGTTATTCACGTATGTATCATAAGTGCTATTTGTGCATGTATGTTTTTCAGTATTTTTGATATTTTTTTTAAGTATGTGTTTGATTTGAGTTAAATGTTATTGGTTTACATATGTACTTATTAAATTCTGATTGGTTAGGTGGGCTATTCTGTGTTACACATGAAATATGGGTTTTCTATATAACTCGACCATATATATATATATATATATATATATATATATATATATATATATATATATATATATATATATATATATATATATATATATATATATATATATATATATATATATATATATATATATATATATATATATATATATATATATATATATATATATATATATATATATATATATATATATATATATATAGGAATGAGTTCTTTTTAGAATTAATATATTGGGTGAAAATGTGAGAATAGATCTCAGCCATTGATTAGGGTGAATTTGGGGCTCACGGCCCGGCAAAATCTGTCGCGCGGCACGAGGGGGCACATGTGCCCTGTTTAATCATCGATGATTACCCTATGAACGTTTCTAGTTTATCATCAAATTAGCATGTTTAATTCTAGCCTTAATCCACATCAAACTGAAGAAATTAAACACATGGGATATAAATATGTGATGGGTAGTTGATCCGAAGTGTAAATAGAGAGTATAACTATATTAACGTGACATTTATTATTACAAAGTAGTTGCACCACAATGACCTCGTCACAAGGGTACGTTTGGGAATTATAATTATTTTACAAAAATAACAATCAAATATAATAAAAGATCTTTCCCACACACAATCCTCACTCTCGAACTCACAAATCACAATTCATACTTTACATTTCCTGATAGGTCCGTCATTTCTGGCGCTCTTATAAAGTCACTGTCAATTTAAATACGTGATATGTTATTAACTTATTCACATAAAATAAAAGTGTAACAAAAAAAGAGATATAAGGAACATACCTCAATGGGCCCACTTCCCATGCGCCTTTAAATATAGCGTATTGATTTTTTCGGCTGTCTAAAGCTACCAAAGCTGGAAAAGTACTAACCCCGAGAGATTTCTCGAGGTCCGGTCGTTTACCGGCACCAGCCCACACATTAAAGCTGCACCAAAATTTTATTACTTTCTTTTTATTGATGTCCGAAAAAAAGAAAAGAAATTAAATTTAGATAAATAATTTACACAATATTATCATAAACAGTTTTCCGTATTGCAGAGGCCCTTTGTAGTGTCTCCATATTCGTGTCCCTGCCCTCTTCTGCGAGGAAGGCCACAAAACATAATCGAGTAGTTTTCTCTTCAAATATTTCCTAAAATGGAAATGATTGTAATTAATTAGTGTGATAAGAAAGAAATTAACGGGAAAACATGAAATTAAATTACTCACTGGGCTGGTCAACTCGATTATTTCTACCGGTTCATTCAAAATTTTTATTTGTTGAAGTGCTTCCCATTCGATTCCTTTAGCATCCCCTGCCAGAAATGGGACCGGTATTGTTTTGTCTGCGCCGAAAATGTAAACTGTGGGGAATCCTCGTACCGGATATTTGCTGGCAGCCACCGGGAAAGGGTACGATACGTATTTTATTAGTAAATGGTAAATAAAACTTAAAGTAACATATTATTGGATGAAAGACAATATAATATATACCTTTTGCTCATCGCAGTTAACTGTACCCAATTTCACCTTTCCTTCTAAGACGTTTGCGGCCTTCTTGAACTCGGGAAGAAGTTCCTTACAGGGCGGACACCTACACATCATTTATAACTCAAGATCGATTGGATTAATTTAAGTATATAATTAATTACAATTACAATTACCAGGGTGCAAAGAAATCGATCAGCCAAAAATCCTTGCTATTAGTAACCAATTCATCAAAATTAGCGTCAGTTAGTTCAATATTTGCAGTTTGTTCTTCAGCCGCGAGTACTTTCACCTGTACGTACGTGCCATTTACAAACATTAAATACTTGAGTTAATGTATGTATAATTCAGATTGATTTGATCCATGAATTGTGTATAAGACTGAGGTTAAGTTGTTTTGGTCAATCATTGATGATTGAAAGAGAGGAACATTAAAAATGATTTTTAATCTAATGATAACCGAGTTGTACGAACTTTTTAATAAATTCCTAGAGGTCACATATTCGATGGTTTTGGTTATCTTATCTTACTACTTTATAAAGCAGATTGGACTTTTCTAAAAAAGGAAGGTCTGAATTCAAACCTTCCTTAAATAGCAATGTCCTCTTAGCCCTGATGAATTAAAAAGCTGCTTCCTGCGAGATTCGAACCCGGCTCTGTTTGATCCATACATAAACATCTTACCACTAAGCAAAGAACCACGTTTGGTTAGACTTTCCGCACACACACCACATATGACGCCAACTAATTGTCAACAAATGACTTAAATTTAAACGTCCACGGAAATTAAATGCTTAAAAATCGTTCTCCCTAATTTTATGTATGAATATTGCTTAAAAAAGTCCATTGCTTAATTCATTATCAGTAACTCCCACCAAAACCATTGCAAGTCAACCCTTTTATGTCATCATTTGACCATTGCAACTTATAACGTGGAAAATATAACTCCTAAACGTATTACTTAACTAGCTTTCTAAGATTATAACAAAAACGTTCCCCCTCTAGATGTAACTTATCTTGACCAATTTATAACTAATTGACCGACATAGCCTAATATGATTGACCTTAAAAGTGGAACATACCCGTACAGAAACTAATTACAACCACATCAAATTATAAACTACCGAATGTGTTTGCGTTATTGAATTTCCTGATCTGAATGTACTTCTTGACAACTATATTACTAAATATCATTATCATTATCATTAATACTTATAATGCATTTAGGACTTCTAAAAAGGAAATGTCTTAATTTGAGGAAAGTCTTAATTTTGGGTTTTAAAAATAAAATGACAGATTTGAGATTCGAACCTGAAACGAATAGAAGACAATGTAACAGCCAAACCAACTCGCCTACATCATTTCTTGAAATTAATTTTATAATTTAGGATAATAACCAAGTATTTTCTATTTTCTCAAGGGATTCTTTTTCCATCTTTAATTTCCATTAATGTATGACGGTTTCATCTACCCCATATATCGAATCTGACTACTACTCTCCCAAAACCGTTTCGGGATTCTTAAAATCAACATTAAATTTGGTGAAATTGCAGATTCTGATGAACTACCGATCGCGCTATTTAAGCCCGAACTTCAGGCTTCAATTCAGTTATAAATCAACTGCTGTTATGGACGGGAGGATCTTTGTGCCTCCAATTTCGATATTGATGACTCAAAACCCTAGACGGCATTTTTTATTGAATTGTTTGATCTGTTCACACAAATTCATCTGCTTGTTGATATACTATATGCATTCAAAATAGAAAAAAATAGCAAATTCAGCCTCTAATTTTGTCGTCTCCAATCGTCTTCACAGTAAGTTACCTGTTTCTAATTCATAGTAACGTATGCTAGCAAACAATTGATACATATTTCAATCGAGTAAAACATAATGTTCGACATATTTTATTACATCATGTTTTGACCAGCTCGAAACGCAGATATTCAACAACGGTAAAGAAGTACATGTAAGTATCTTAACTATTTATGTTGTTTAATTAACGATTAAGTTGAGATTGAAGGATTAACTGGTAGAACTGTCTAATATGTTGTTTGTAACAGGGATAAAATAGTGATTGTACGAAGACATTTGTGCAAGTTTTGTTTAGTTTTGGTAAATTAATTGATAAAAGTTTTGGTTTAGTTGTTAAATGATATTTGTTCTTCGGGTATTTGCTTTTGCTTTAGGGCAAAAGGTTTTGTCTTTGGCATTTGAAGATTTTAGATACCTTAATGTGGCTGCCATGTGATGCTAATTTTCAGAATGTTTGTCAATTATCAAATAGTTTTGAAACCTTCATCATTGATGTTTTTGAACATTTTCAGCAGGAAATCTTTCGATGACCAATAGCAAAGAAGGAAACAAGGGATTTCAACAAGTGTAAGATTTATTTTTGAACTTATTGAAGTATTGTTGAACTAAATTTGCAGCATAATGAATTCACAGGATGAGCAATCTTTCTATCTGGTCTTCAACTAACAGATCTGTAAGGTGTTTTTAGAAATGGTTATCCGACCCGTTACTTTTTTAATGAGCCAGTTTTGTTTTCTTCTCTTTTAGCGGGTCGGGTCGGGTCAAACGGATTGAAAGTCTACCAAAGTCTAATTTTAATGCATACAACCCCCTCAACTCATTTTTGGATTAATATTGTAGCAATATATTTATCCTAATTAGAATTAATGTATAAAATTTTTGAAAAGGGGAAAAGAGCTTTTACCGGTTATTATGATTTGGAATTTTGATTATATGCCTGGCAAAGGGATGATAGCTAAAAAGGGTGTTTTCCTAATCCAATTAATTTAATTAAACGAACCAAATCAAGCTAAATGCATCCTTTTAATCAACTCTGACTTGTCAAGATTGCTGTGTTTGATCTGATTCTTGTTTTGCCAGATCAAGAATCAAGATTCTTGTTATGATAATATGTTGTAGTATTCAAGATCAGGTGATTTGATAACTAATAATTGATACACAATTTTCTTGTTTTTCAGGTTTGGATAAATCTTGATTTCAAAGTCACTTGGTGTCCAATTTCATCATATTTTTTAGATGTATCTTGATTTCAAAATGAAGTTATCAAAATCTTGGCATTTAGGAATGAAAAACATGCAATTGTTATCAAGTTAAGATTCTAGCCATGAAAGAATCACAGAGAATCTTAAAGATACAATCCAGGTGTTGCCCTGTTGACTTTCGAATGGGTTTTCCAGGTTATGTTTAACTCTAACGGGTCAATTGGGTTATTCTTTATCTTTAACGCTTTTCTATTTTCTACTACAGACTCTCTACAGCAGTAGTTGACGCATACAAAATGCTCACCAATTTGGTAAAAAGAAATGATAATTAATGTCCACTTTAGGTTGTGTAGAAATGTGAAGAACCATTAGAATTCTATTTGAATTCAACATTGTTTGTAGTTGACTATTGATGTTTTCTCTGTAGCTTTTTGGTTTTCATTGGGCTATACATGGATGATATTTTCCTCATATCATATAAAATGGTTCGAGGCATACCAATTAAGCCAACGTTTGCATGTGAATTTTTATCAATGTTACCCGCTGACCCAAAGCTCTACTTTTTTTCTTTTTGTATCAACGAGTGACTCTTTGTACTGAGCTTATTGATCTTTCTACTATATTTTTGTTAATTCTATTCTAATAATTTTCTTAAGTTATATTTATGATGTTATAAGTTTCCATTAAGATCTCTGTTACTATTGGTTCAAATTAGTCCTTTTTATGTCGTTTCATCTATTAAGTTTTCAATCACCAGGGTAGAAATTTGTTTCTATGTTGCCGTCCTTCTGGACATTAATTATTTTATGATTGGTTTTTATAATTAGTGTAATTGGATTCAATCACCTTAAGTCAACACTGTCTGATGTGCATTTGTACTACTCGTGTAACCAAACAAAATATAATAACCGCAAATATATGGTTACAAGACTAATTATTACCGTAAACAAGAAGAAACAAATCAAGATCAACGAGCGATTCATGCTTTCTCTTTCTTACACACACCGGAGGAAAATTAATTAATTGATGAAGAGAAAAAACTTTTAGGCCGAAGGGAATGGGCCAACGCCGTGGCTATGTGGGGTGATTTGGCAAGGGGCAACGCCGTGGCAAAAAAAGCAAACACCATCCCCCCAACGGCGTGGGAGGGTGGCGTGGTGGAGATGTGGTCTGGCCAACGGCTGGAAACGGGCGTGGGGGTGAGATGGGGGTGAGGTGGATGCTTGTGATTGGTTGGTGGGTATTTTCTTTTCATTCTTATTTAAAATTAAATAGAATAAAATGGTGTGGTGTGGTGTGGTGGGTATTTCCTAGAGATGATGTGGTGTGGGTGTGGTGTGGTTGCTGAGGTGGCAGATGATGTGGCGGGCAAAGGCACCACCACATGTGGTGCCCATACCGGATAGCCTTAGAAATAGGCCTTCCTTGTTTCATTTTAACCAATCAAATTATTACACGTCATCTTCCCATCTATTTTTACAAGAATTCAGACTTTGTCCCGAAATTCTGGTTTACCCTTTGGTATTCGTTGGTAAATATGAACTGGAAAATATTCTTCCTAGAATTATGGTTTCCAATTTAAACATTGGTTGTAAAGTTTTTCTAATATATGTATATAAAAAAATCATCTTTATTTGTAACACGTTTTTCCAGTTACCATGGTGCAAAGAATTCCACCATCCAAAGATCTTTACTTTTAACAACCAATTCATCAAAATTACGTGCAATTAGGTCAATTGATGAACTTGCTTCTGACTTTTCACTTGATCCTGCTGATGATTTTCCACTTAATCGCTCTTTAAGGAGTGCCTTCACCTGTTTACACGAATCAATTTAATATTACAAACGTTAAATATATATATGACATCTAAATGTCTTTTCAGCATGTAATATAGAAATAGAGAAAGATATCAGTTTTATAACTTCTGCAATTGGTTTTGCTTCCCTAGCTCCTTGGTAATCAATAGGAGGTTTTCCAGGCACAAACACCTTAATGGTGGGAAATCCTTTGATACCATATTCCTTGAAAAAGCAAGTGGCAAGTGAACAAGAAATTCATAGAATTAGATAATTAAACAAAACGAAATGAGAAGAAATAAGTTTTTTTTGTTGCTTAGAAGAGCCAAAATATGATCTCGAGATCAATAACAATTAACAAGCATGAAAATAAGAATTCGTAAATCAAATTTAGTATGAATTTCAAATTATTCGTAACTGGATATAACGATCAACGAGAATAGTATAAATCGACAACCTTAGACTTGAAATTAGAAGGAGTGAGTTGAACCACTGGTGACGATGAGCCGTAAAACGCATCAACGAGATTCAAATTAGAAGTAACTGATAACAAGAAGGAAATTAAGATCAACACTTTTGATGAGTGATTCATGCTTTCTTAAACACACAGTGAAGAAGTGGTGAATGATAAAAACCTTGCGGGCGCAGAGTAGAAAAACCCCTACTGAGTTTGATACCGTGGACTGCATGTACGTGTTTTAACCAATGAAACTGCTACACGTCATCTTGTCATGTCACTTTAGAAGAATTGAGACGTGGACGAACAAGATTTGCTGGATACAAGTCTATGTTAGTACGTGTATGCACGCGATTTAGTCAAACATATTCTCTTCTAATTTTATAGCATCGTCTCCTATCACAATAAGTGATACATCTCTTTAATTATTTTTAAGACAAAAAATTAAAGTCTGAACAAAATTAGATTAGAGTTAATAGTTAATGAAAATGAGTCTTAATTTTTTGAATAAAATATTATTAATAAGTTTTAAAATTAAAAATAATGGTATAAAGGTAATTTTACTTTTTTAAAATAGAATTGCGTCCAAGGAGGTCCATCATTTTTATGAAGTCGCGAATAACAAATCTCAACCATTGATCAATAAGATCTAGTGGTCAAAATTAATCACATATTTTATACATTGAGGGGTATTCTGGTCATTTTAAAAAAAAAAAATTTTTTATTTTTTATTTTTTATTTTTCATTTTTTTTAAAAATTATTATTTTTTCATTAATAAACACATAATGTGATTGCATACTGAATCACATGTGATTGCGTACTGAATCACATGATTGTGTACTGAATCACATGTAATTGAACTAAAACATAAAATGTGATTAAATATACAATCACATGTGAGTTTACCCACATGTGATTTTACACTAAAATCACATGTGATTAAGTACTACACGTAATTAGCAAATAAATATTAATTTTTAATGAAAAAAATAAAGAAAATAAAAAAAAATAAAAAAATCGAATTTTTTTTAAATGCCAAATGACCAAAATACTTTTTCATGTATAAACTATGTGATTAATCTTGACCATTAGATTTTATAGATTAATGGTTGAGATTTGTTCATCAGGACTTCATAAAAAAGATGGACCTACTTGAACGTTTCTCTATTAAAATACGGAGTATATAGTTAGTAGATGATTTATCACACTTTTTTACCAAATAAAGTATATTTTGAAATGTATCACTTATTTTGAACACACGTAAATAAAAAAGTGTATCACTTATTGTGATACGGAAGGTCTTAAATTCGAATTTCAAAACAAAATGTTTATCCCGGGATTCGAACATGAGAACTTTCAGATACAAAGTGATACTCGAGCCATCTGCGCGCACAACACTTCTTGCCTTCATTTTTAACTCTAGATATACTAGGTTAAAACCCACGCAATGCGGCGGCGGGTACCCTGCAAACTATATTTTCAGGCGAACAAATGTTGATTGGTTGCATTTTTGTTATAACGAATACATTACATAAGCATGATAATTGTGTATAAAATAGAGGTAAAAAACAAGAATTAACATTGGCATTGAAATGTTGTTCGATTACATGTGTTGATATATAATAACAAAAATGATTTACCTCCAGGGTTTCTTGTTATAAAAAAATAAACCTAATTAAGTATAAAATAGAAGAAAAAATGTTTGTTTACGCGTATTAGTCATCATGTAAAACCTTCTGATACACCACGTTTGGTGTGTAAATTCCGTCGAGATTAAACTTTTTTCTGGAGTTACTAATACTTTTGTCGTACCACATGAAATTCCTCTTGAAAGGGAAAATTTTCCAGGCGAAAATATAGTTCGCAATGCGGCGGCAAGTACCCTATGTAACTATATTTGCAGCGAGCAAAAATTGCCTGGTTACACATTTTTTTAACAATAATAGGGTACCAACCCTATTAGTAAGTTTCGAGATGAAAGAAGTAGGTGGTAGTGATATCGAGGTTTATAACAAATGAACTGATGACATAATTAATTATATTTTTCATAAGCTTACAAGGTCAAAGGGTTTTATGCTTCTACCTAAACCAAGGATCGAGCTGGTGCAAGGATCGAGCTGGTGCAGTCACCCAACCTGAACCATACGACCAACGGGCCACAATTCACACAGGTCATTAAATGGGTCCACTCTAACTTTGTGATTTTATGAACACCCAAATTACCTTTGAAATACTCAACTGTTGCAATACAAATCTACAATTGTGTAATTCATCAACTCCTATTATTTATATTTACTAAAAATCTATTGCAACTAAAATGCATATTTTACAAATTTAAGATGATTAAACTTGTCTAAAAATAGGATTGAACCAAAGAATCATGCTATCAAAAAATAGTAGTATTCATTTTAAGTCAATCTTTTCATTCATCTTCTGATCAAATATATCCGGATCAAATATAACCAAAGAATCATACTTTCTTTCTTCTTTTTTTGAAAAAAAATTAAGAAAAGGTTTTCTGTAATTACCTCAACTTTGGTGCATAATTCTTATAGGCATTCACATACATGATATTCAGCTATGTGTGGGGAGTATTTGATTTCACAAATGCAAATACATTTTAAGCTGTAAATAAAATCTATCACGAACCACAAAACAAAAATAATTAAAATAAAACTAACATGACGAAGCCGGTTGACTCGACCAATATCAATAAACGCATCATACGGTTTCAAACTCTAAACGATACCCGTCACAACTGACTTAATACCAAGTTGAGACTGACTATTAGCCCTCGCCATTGGTTCCTCAAAATCAGTCTTGCTTATTCTTCGTCTACTTCTACAAATTTTAAGGGGATTTCTTGCTCAAGAAGCTCTTTCACACTTGATTTCTGAAAATTAAAATATTTTTTATTAATCAAGTATCATGATGATAACGAAAAGCTATGTTAAAAAATTGGACAAGTTTTCATGTCAACCCAACATGACTTGTACAAAAGGTTTACTAATTTAGACCGGAGCTAATGATAAACTTGAAATTCAATCCTATTATTAAAATGTAAATAAAAGGAACTTGTAAAGAGCTGCCTTTTATGACAATTTTAAGAGATTGAGAATCTTACATTAAGTGTTGCCTCTATGGCAATTGAAAAGAGCACGAGAAGCTGCAGCGTTTAATAGCCAACAACCTGTGTGGAAAAGTAAAAAAAAAAAAGAACTTTTTAACATTTTGAAAAAAGTTGTCTCAAATATCGACAATATGTACCAAATGCAAATGGAATAAATAACTATATTTTCCGTTAATCATAACATCAAGTCTAATGCTTTTGCATCAGACATATCCTTAAATATTAGTTTTTTGAACATGACATTAGGTAGCTAAATTTAATAACTGATAATTTGTAATTGCTAACCACACTTATGACTTAACTTAATGGTCAAATTGATGATTATACACTTTTATCTCCTGCAGAAACATGACTAATTTCATTGATTGACTGACAAGTCCTGCAAGCCAACATAATTTAACTGTTCAAAATCAAAGCAACAAATTCAGTAAGAGCTAATCAATCTTCAAATAACTTATATCTCATCGATGCATAACATCTGTACCAATAAAGAGGTAACCATTCGAAAAACACAATCAGAAATCAGAAATACAATATAAAAGTTCATAACTTACCTCAAATTCAAATGACAGATGTGTTCGGCCGATGTAGATATGCGTTCCTCACAGTGCATACTAATATATATCAACTAGCTTCATAGCCCGCCCGATTGGGCGGGCATGCTTCAAGATTAATATTATAGAAAAATACCAACAAATATTAATAATTTTAAAAATGACATAAGAATCGATAGCTGTAATGATGAGTTTGTACAAAATTTGATACATGAACAAATATTACATAAAATTTATAGACGAAATAAGACTTATTTGTATACGACATTTGTTGTTGAATTAGTGTAATTGTCATCTCTGTCACAGCAAATGACCTTCAATCCGTTCTTGTTCTTAACTCGTGATACAACTACATAAAGCTGTCCATGTGAGAATACCGGTTTTTGCAGAAACAAACCAACTTGAGACAACGTCTGACCTTGACTTTTATTAATGGTCATAGCAAAACGGACCTGAACAGGAAATTGCCTCCGATTCAATTTGAAAGACATCTTGTTGTCGGAAGGACTAATAACCATTCGAAGGATAGCGCAAATTGTACCAACCTTACCGCTAGATATGATTTTACCTTCGATTATATTTACCCCAGTCGTAATATCTGATTGTTATTAAAAGTCAAATGTCACTACTAATAGTTGTAAGGATTTCCAATAATTTGGCTTTTACTAATTAGAAAAATATATTACTAATTAATATTAGTGTAAAACCTTATAAAGTCAAAAAATGTTGAAACAAATTTAAAGAAAATTAAAAATTAACCCCTTTAACCTAAACCTAAACCATATCACTTAACCGTTGAACCCTAAATTGAATCTAAAAACATTTTTCCTAAAAATTAAAGAATTTTTTAGTTATAGCCTTTAGGACAATGGTTAAGGATTAGTTTATTATTTAATATATTTATGTTCGATGCATAACCATTCATGAATGGTTAGTGATTTTTAGGTGGTACACTAATTTTAAGTATGCAATTTAAGCATCAAGTTTAAAAATTAATGTTCTTTAAATTAGGTTATAACCCGTGAAAATTCAATTGCATTACAAAAAACATTAAGTATGATTTTTAATACGATGATTAAGAAAAAACATTATGTCAACTCGAACATCACTAACACTAACAAAAATTTTAAAAGTGTAAATGTCTAATGTCTAAGATGCTACATTAGAAAAGTAAAAAATGAATCAAGTTTTAAAAAATTGTATAAAAACATATAAACAGTCAAAAAAATTTAAATATCCCCTAAATTTTAAACAGCATTTGAAAATACATGCTTATAACTGCAAAAATCGAACTGTCCAAAAAATACAACTTGATGTATCATTTAAATAAGAATGAATTTCAAAAATTATAAAATTGATGTATTTCAATAAAACATGTGTATTTCAAAAACTTTAAATGGATGTGTCATTTTAATTTTTTATTATAGTGAATTTCAAAAACTATCAAACTGCATGGTGAAGTTCAATAAAACACCTAAAGTAAAATTAAAATGATTGTTTAGGAACTTGTAAAAGTCACAGATCTTGTAAAGTTAAACTTGTAACAATCAAAAAGTTGTTCTGGAAACTATTATTACCTGCAAATCCGGTATAATTTTACAATTTCAAATTTTAAAATATCCTTAATTTTAGAAATTAGTTATCGATTATTAATTATAATTGAATAGAATTAAGGATTTCTTCCATATTTAAAACCGGATTTTATGCAAATTATTTAGTAATCTTTAGCCCAAATTGGAAATTTGTGAGGAAATCGTTGGCCAATGCGTGAATTACACGTGGCATAAACAACCAATCAGAGAGCTGCAAACGGGTGAGTTGTCAAACCAAAATCATATGTAACTACATGAGAAGATTGAATTCAAAATGCGTTACTATGATTTAGGCAAGAATTTACTTACCGTCTAGACAATCCGAGCCCAAATTATACACAGATTTGGGGGGAGTTCTTGCAGAAAGTTGGATCTTTAAACATGTATTAGGAAATCAGTAACCGATTCTGTCCTGATTCAGAGCTTAATTGGTGAGATTTACCGTCGGTTAGGTTTTAGAAGGGTTGGCTGATTTTTTTTTTTTAACAACAAAAAACAAAGTAACGATTAAAGTGATATGAAGGTTAACTGAGGGCCGTTTAAAGTGATAGGAAGCTTAATAGTGGGCCGGATTCTTAGGAAGTAAAATAAATGTGGCCCGTTACAAATAGTGGGCCGGTTTCCTCAAGACATGTACTAATTTGATGTCAATAAGGCAAATGAAAATGAAACAATAACCAAAAGCGTTTGTAGTCGAGATGTTAAAATAGTTACTTTCTAATCGCAAGGTCATGTGTTGGAGTCTTGTGACTTGCGTTTTATTTTGAACTCGTAAAATCAAGAATTGCCCGAAAAAGAAAGTCCTTTCTGTTTCCTTAATCGGCTTAATTCCTTCTACAAATCACCCTAATTTAGGCCTACAAATTTGCATTCAAATCTGGTAACGAATGGGATGATCTCTAAATCACCGTAATTCAGGCCTAATTACTTGTTCTGTTTCATTGTTATTTAAGGTACTAGGTTATAACCCGTGAAATTCACGGATGGTTGGTAACTTTGCTAAACCTAATTTTTATAGGATACAAAAATGAATTATTAATTGCATGATAATTACGTATATACAATATGAAATAATAAAATGTTTGTATAACATAAATACTTGAATTTTAATTATTACGGAGTACTAAGAGAAATGATATTTCTTTTTACCTTTTCTTCACACTCATGCACCTACCTATTTCTAAACTTGACATGTGCACTCCACTATTTCTTTTTCCTCACATAATCCCTTGATTTTTTACACTTGTTATGATCAAATGAGTAGACATATGAGTATGAAAAAAATATAAGAAAAAATATCTGTAACATCCCGAGACCCGACCTAGAATTTTAAATTACTTTTGATAAGTAATTCTATTTTTTTATTATTTTTGTATAAATTATGTGATTTATTTAGAATATAACATATTGTATCTAAAGGGCTAAAAATTAGCATTAACTGTTTTAATCAAGCATGAAAATGATAAATTACACTTTTAGTAAACTTTGAATTACAGTTCTAAAAATATCTTCGTTATTAAAATCTGAGTAAGATAAGTATTTTTAAATAAATCAAACGCGACCTAGACTCTCAGTATTATACTGTGTTAAATGAAATTACATGTGTGGGAAAGGAGTGTGTACGTGTTATGTTTGAGGGCATGTGTCAATTTGGTCTTTCCCTTCCTTCTCTTTGCCAGACACGAACACACACACACACATATCACTTTCTTGAAGCCTTTTTCCCTAATTGAAGATCATAGTTCAATCTCTTCTCAATCATCTCTGTGATTTCGAAATTGAAGCAAGTTTAAAGTAAGATTTCTCCTCTTAAAGCTAGGGTTTATAGTTCTTGATACATGGATGAATTAGGGTTCTTGAGTTAAGTGGGTTTTTGTGAATTTCTTGATGAATCTTGATTGTAATCTGGAATTGATGCATGTTTTGGTGTCTAAATGTGTTCTTACAAGTAATGTATGGATTGTTGTTAGTTGTGGTGCATTTGGTGATGCTTTCATAAAGCCCCATCAATGGTGGATTGGGGAAGATGATGGAGATCTTCCCTAAATTGGTTAAATGTAGATGTTGATGTTCTTGATGTTTTGTTAGTTGATTTATGCATGTTTGAATGGTAATTGTGAAGTATGAAGATCACTAGTTACTTGTTATGAAAACACATAAAATATGGTAGTGTTTGGCTAGGTGGGAATTTAGCCATAAACTAGTTAAATTATTGATTGTTGACTTTGGTCAAATCTGGGAATTGACTTTTGGTCTTGTTTAATTTGTAAGTCTTAATTATCAATTTTTATGTTAACAATGTGTTAGTTGAATGAATTGTAAGCTTGATGGTGTAGGTATCGGCCCATGACCCGTTTGATTGATAGTTGGTGCATTTGACCTATATAAGGTCAAAGTTGGTAAAACTTGTATTTGGATGCAAGTAACTTACTTGATGTGTAATTTTGATGTTAAATATGTAGTCTAACTCATTGGATAGTGTTGTGTGTATTCCCGACTTATTATTGTTGTTTTGACCCGTTTGGGCCTAATGTGCGACTTGGTTAATTGGTATAATGAATTGACTTGTTAAAGTTTTAGACTTTTGTATGGTTATGTGTATAAATACAAGTATTTGGTTATAAACTCTTGTTGCATAATGTGGTCTTAAGCTTATAGTACTTGTTACAAAATTGATGATTTCGGGTGACTAATTCGGTATTCATTTTGTACAGGAAAAGGGAAGGAGCCTCAGTGATTTAAGATCATTGAGCTCGGCACGAGAAGGAAGCTAAGGTGAGTGGACTTAACCTTCTTTCTTGTGTGATGTGCAAAAATTAGGGAATGGTAGAGATTTGAGAAAAAGTGCAGGAATTTGGTATCTGAGGTAGTTCGCGTCGCGAACTTTTGATGGCGATCGCGAACTCGAGTCAGAGAAGTTGGGGTTTGGTCGTGATGTAGTTCGCGGATCGTGAACTCTTAGTTCGCGACGCGAACTCTGAGTTCACGACGCGAACTTTGTCAGGAACAGACTTCTTGGCTGCGTTTCTTTTTACAAGTTTAATTTGGGTCTAGGGGTTAATGGTAGTATGTGCACATGTTTTCTAGAGGTTAGCTATGGTGGTTTTCGGCTACGCTCCGTTACTCTTGGCAGGGGCGATCGGACTCCTTCGTATTCGTTGCGTAAGGAGGGATCACCGTGCCTCTAGTAAAGAAGCCATCGGTTGACTGTTGTTGGCCGACAACAGTTGAAGGTCCTCGCCCGACCGCCGATCCTCTTATAACGTCCAATTGCTTGTGGAAGTTTGGACGGGTTTCCCCTATTGATTTTCTCTTGATTTTCTCTTGAATTTCTAATTTGTTGTGGTTATGCAGATTGATGTTTAATTCTATTCACTTAGCTTTGTGCTAATCCCTCATTTGTTGACTCTTTTCAGGTTGTGGATTTAGCTTGACTAGAGTCGGGTTTTGGAAGTCTGACCGTACTCTGATTTTGTAAACCGGGTCGAGCCTGTTTTTAGTAACACCTTTAAATGATTTATATATTTTGGTTAATATGTAAATGGCCTTTATAATATGTAATAATTAGGATTAATGTCTTTGTCATTCGCTTCCGTTAAATATTTAAAAAAAAAAAAAAATGGCTCTAAGATTGTGGTGTTACAATTTGGTATCAGAGCCTAGGTTTGGCGATGGTTGCACATTTAGGTGTACCATTCCCAAATCTTGGCTCGAGTTGGTCAAACTTCCTTAACTATGGGAGTGGATTAGTCGAGTGAATATGAGTTGTGGTTTAGTAGGAGTTAGTATGTTAGGTACTAACGGTTTAAACTAAGAGTTTGTGAGATGTTGTGTTTGTTACAGGTATGGCCGATAACGATCCCAACCCGTTGGTAATCCCGTCGAACCCCGAACCAGAAATCATTGGTACATCTAGAAATGCAAATGCAGACAGAGAAGATTATATTTTAAGAATGGAAAGTCGATTGGAACACCTCCAAAATCTTGTTGATAGCATGAATCAGAATCAGAATAACCAACCACCAAACATCCCTCGCATGTTTACCCCTACATTATCCGCCCCTACCATGCAAATTCCCACAACTCCAGCCTTTACAATGACGGTTCCCTTGACGTCAACCTCAACCGAACCTCATCCTGTAATGTCACAACCACAATACTACTATGTTAACCCAAGTCAAGGTATACCTCAATATCAATTCCCGAACCAACCTTATCCATTCAGTATGAAACTGAGTTGCACCTTCAAACAATTTTTAGATTGTAAACCCCCTGAATTCAGTGGAAGTAGAGACCCTAATGTCACAATGAACTGGTTGAGGGAAATGGAGAGAACATTAGATGCTTGCGGGTGTGATGACCAACACCGAGTGATGTATGCCACACGAAAGTTAATAGGTGGTGCTATGAATTGGTGGGATGGCTTGATTGAACATTTACCCAAAGAAGTTAAAAACAGTATAACATGGGATCAATTTAGAGAACAGGTGTGTAAGCGTTATTGTAATTCGTTCGAGATGGATAGAATTCGATCTGAATTCTTAAATTTGCGGATGACCGAGAAGATGACGGTTGATGATTTGATCGAACAATTTAATGAGAAATTAAGATTTGTACAACAGTGGGTGCCTGACGAGTCATCAAAAATAAAGCATTTTATTGGTGCGTTGCGACCCGAGTACCGAATTACAGCGAGGCTCGCAACCACTTTGTCACAGGCCTTCGATTTGGCCAAAACAGTAGAAGGTGATTTGAATACTCGAGATTGGGTGATCAGGGATAGGTTAGAGTATCAAAAGTTTAAGTTTGCACAATCGGATTCCAAACAAAATAAGAAAGGGCAGGGAAATCAAAGGCATGAAAACTCGAATCATATACAGTCAGGTGGTAGTTCAGGTCAGAAGGCACAATGGTGTGCTAGGTGCAGATCTTCTCACACGGGTGGTTGTACAACTCAGACTATGAGATGTGTCAAGTGTGGTCAGTTCGGGCACACGCGGAATGATTGTAGGTTCCCGCGAAATGTATGTTGGAATTGTCAGAAAGAGGGTCACAGGGTCGGTGACTGTCCTACAGAAAGGAAATTGGGTTCAGGGTCGGGGTCGGCGAGTGGGTCGTTATCTTCAACAGGCCAGAAGAGAAAGAATTACCCTCCACCCGAGGGTAGGTCATTTCAGATGATCGTGGGAGATACTACCTCCATTGATGATGATGATATCACAGGTATGTTTCGATAAACTAATTACTTATATGTATGTTAATGGTATTGAAGCAAATTGCTTATTTGTGATTATGAATTATGTGATGAACTGAAAATTGTTTACGTGTGTGTTTACTCCATTAGGAATAAAATATGGTTAGTGTTATATGGATTCAAGTCATAATGCTTATAGTTAAATTGGTGTAATCTTAGGCATTGACTAAGTAGTTCTATGTAGGATTTCTACTTGATTTAAGAAAATTTAATTATTTGCCGTGACCTATCAAGTCACATGTAGTGACTCGATAAGTGTTAGCCGAATTTATTGACCATTGTATATTGAATTATGATTATATTATTAAACGAAGATAGTAGTGGTTTAAAAAGTGAAGACTGACATGTTGACTTTTATTTTGCATGGCCACTTAGTTGAAATACATCGTTGTATGTTTATAAAAATGTTAATTGTTTTCTTTCATGTGTTATAGATGTTAAATAAGAAAGAAAGTTAATGAATTATATCTGAATGATTTCTCCATGACTCGAATTGTTATAGGTTGGATTTTTTTTTTTCTAAAAAAATGCCTTTTATGTTCAATGTGTAAATGAAAATTGACATGAAGAATTAAATTTATATTGATTTTCGTTTATATTGAATTGATTTTCGTTTATATTGATGGATAAATTTTAGAGTGAATATAAAATTTAATAATATTGTGTAATTTTGATAATTAGTGAATTATGATAGTGGATTCAGTAATAATAATTCTAAAATTTTGAGATTTTAACTGCTTAAGAGTGCAAAATTTCGTTGAAATAATAAACAAAAGAGGATATTTGAGAGTCTAAGACACTTAAATGTTAAATTACATTAAACAAAAATAGATTGTCTATGCTTTTTAATGTTTATAATAGTATAAGTGGAGTTATGCGAACCATGACTTGGAGATTGTGATAAATGACATTGCGTAATTATCAACTTTTAAATATAAAACGTGCGAATTATACATACCGAAAGAGTTTACAGTGTGTGATTATCTGAAGAAATTATGATTAATATGCGAATTGCTTAAACAGAAATGACTTCTCGCTAAGTGAATAAATTAAAAACAACGTAACTAGAGAATTTGTCAAATGAGACACCAAGTTTGAAACTATAATGAAAAGAAAATGAGGATTTAATAAATTATAATTTCGATAATGTTAGTAATATAGAGGAACAATAAAGATTGTTATTTTAACTTGTAAATATAAGACAATGATATAATAATATTTGTAAACATGTTTCATTTCTTTTGCGGGTAATCAATGAGATTTCGAGGACGAAATCTTTTTAAGGGGGGTAGATTTGTAACATCCCGAGACCCGACCTAGAATTTTAAATTACTTTTGATAAGTAATTCTATTTTTTTATTATTTTTGTATAAATTATGTGATTTATTTAGAATATAACATATTGTATCTAAAGGGCTAAAAATTAGCATTAACTGTTTTAATCAAGCATGAAAATGATAAATTACACTTTTAGTAAACTTTGAATTACAGTTCTAAAAATATCTTCGTTATTAAAATCTGAGTAAGATAAGTATTTTTAAATAAATCAAACGCGACCTAGACTCTCAGTATTATACTGTGTTAAATGAAATTACATGTGTGGGAAAGGAGTGTGTACGTGTTATGTTTGAGGGCATGTGTCAATTTGGTCTTTCCCTTCCTTCTCTTTGCCAGACACGAACACACACACACACATATCACTTTCTTGAAGCCTTTTTCCCTAATTGAAGATCATAGTTCAATCTCTTCTCAATCATCTCTGTGATTTCGAAATTGAAGCAAGTTTAAAGTAAGATTTCTCCTCTTAAAGCTAGGGTTTATAGTTCTTGATACATGGATGAATTAGGGTTCTTGAGTTAAGTGGGTTTTTGTGAATTTCTTGATGAATCTTGATTGTAATCTGGAATTGATGCATGTTTTGGTGTCTAAATGTGTTCTTACAAGTAATGTATGGATTGTTGTTAGTTGTGGTGCATTTGGTGATGCTTTCATAAAGCCCCATCAATGGTGGATTGGGGAAGATGATGGAGATCTTCCCTAAATTGGTTAAATGTAGATGTTGATGTTCTTGATGTTTTGTTAGTTGATTTATGCATGTTTGAATGGTAATTGTGAAGTATGAAGATCACTAGTTACTTGTTATGAAAACACATAAAATATGGTAGTGTTTGGCTAGGTGGGAATTTAGCCATAAACTAGTTAAATTATTGATTGTTGACTTTGGTCAAATCTGGGAATTGACTTTTGGTCTTGTTTAATTTGTAAGTCTTAATTATCAATTTTTATGTTAACAATGTGTTAGTTGAATGAATTGTAAGCTTGATGGTGTAGGTATCGGCCCATGACCCGTTTGATTGATAGTTGGTGCATTTTACCTATATAAGGTCAAAGTTGGTAAAACTTGTATTTGGATGCAAGTAACTTACTTGATGTGTAATTTTGATGTTAAATATGTAGTCTAACTCATTGGATAGTGTTGTGTGTATTCCCGACTTATTATTGTTGTTTTGACCCGTTTGGGCCTAATGTGCGACTTGGTTAATTGGTATAATGAATTGACTTGTTAAAGTTTTAGACTTTTGTATGGTTATGTGTATAAATACAAGTATTTGGTTATAAACTCTTGTTGCATAATGTGGTCTTAAGCTTATAGTACTTGTTACAAAATTGATGATTTCGGGTGACTAATTCGGTATTCATTTTGTACAGGAAAAGGGAAGGAGCCTCAGTGATTTAAGATCATTGAGCTCGGCACGAGAAGGAAGCTAAGGTGAGTGGACTTAACCTTCTTTCTTGTGTGATGTGCAAAAATTAGGGAATGGTAGAGATTTGAGAAAAAGTGCAGGAATTTGGTATCTGAGGTAGTTCGCGTCGCGAACTTTTGATGGCGATCGCGAACTCGAGTCAGAGAAGTTGGGGTTTGGTCGTGATGTAGTTCGCGGATCGTGAACTCTTAGTTCGCGACGCGAACTCTGAGTTCACGACGCGAACTTTGTCAGGAACAGACTTCTTGGCTGCGTTTCTTTTTACAAGTTTAATTTGGGTCTAGGGGTTAATGGTAGTATGTGCACATGTTTTCTAGAGGTTAGCTATGGTGGTTTTCGGCTACGCTCCGTTACTCTTGGCAGGGGCGATCGGACTCCTTCGTATTCGTTGCGTAAGGAGGGATCACCGTGCCTCTAGTAAAGAAGCCATCGGTTGACTGTTGTTGGCCGACAACAGTTGAAGGTCCTCGCCCGACCGCCGATCCTCTTATAACGTCCAATTGCTTGTGGAAGTTTGGACGGGTTTCCCCTATTGATTTTCTCTTGATTTTCTCTTGAATTTCTAATTTGTTGTGGTTATGCAGATTGATGTTTAATTCTATTCACTTAGCTTTGTGCTAATCCCTCATTTGTTGACTCTTTTCAGGTTGTGGATTTAGCTTGACTAGAGTCGGGTTTTGGAAGTCTGACCGTACTCTGATTTTGTAAACCGGGTCGAGCCTGTTTTTAGTAACACCTTTAAATGATTTATATATTTTGGTTAATATGTAAATGGCCTTTATAATATGTAATAATTAGGATTAATGTCTTTGTCATTCGCTTCCGTTAAATATTTAAAAAAAAAAAAATGGCTCTAAGATTGTGGTGTTACAATATCATTACTCTATTATCAATGAAATAGATAAGGTATCCCTAATTGCTTTATTCGAAAGAGTAGATATTTAGAATAATAATCTATTCTGAGTTCGTATAAGACCACTCCCAGCCGTTACACAAACTGATACCGTCAGTTGTTGCCAAATCAGCGTCACATTAGCTCACCCTCCAACCCACATGAAACTGACGTACCCATGCCAACAATACATCTTCCCTTTAATTTTTTGGGACCCACAATTACAAAACATACATACACAAAATACCCCTCTGGGCACACTCACCAACTCACGAACTCCCCCCCTCTCGTCTCCACACTGGCGGAAGGCAAAGTAACGAGACCACTGGCGGTCTCATGCCAATGGTTTAGGTCTCGCCACTCAAACTCACTTGCAAACTAACGGGCTGTTAGGAGTGCTCTAAAAATGATTTCAATAATGGTTTTCTGATTGTTCGGGGAAAGAATAATCAAAATTGGAAAAGCAATTTAAAAAGTTGTTTCAAGAAAACTAATTGTCGAAATAAATGTGGAATTATCTACTTTTTTGTGGCTTAATTAAACTGATTAACAATTCTGATACATCCAAACATCTTCCTAAACTTTAACATATAAAACCATAGGAGTGAAGGAATATTTTGTAAAAATACATTCTAATATTCTATGCCATGTTTAGGAGAACAAAATTGATTAAATATACTTTTCGTTGGTTCAGTAAACTTGAGATAAAGGTAATCGATGACAGACCCCCACAAATTCCGACGAGTTTCGGCCATGAGCTCCGAGCATGTCTTCGTTGCCGCCTCCAAATACCCTATGATCAGGTTCATTACTTTTTTTTCTCCGATATCATTCATCTATAGACCTAAAATTCAATCTAGGGTTTTGTTTTATAGTTTCCTTTAACCTGCTTTGTGTTCTAATTCTACTTTGTAACGTTCTTATTTGTGTATGAATTTGGTTATTTTATGCTCATATTCTCCAATTTTATGTTTTGAGTTGTAGTTACATGAATCGGGATGTGAGAACCGCCCTTTCTTTAAGATGGATGAAGAGTCGAAGGCACCACACCTAATTTTACTGGGTAACGATTAACACCATATAATCATCTGCATGTTCGTTAACTTTTTAATTAGTCAAAATACATAAGGAGGTGTGATTATCCTTCTAACCGATCATTCTAACCTATTTTTTAATTTTTCATCTGAAGTTTGTGTTGTGGTTTGCATCATTCTAACCACCGGTTACTACATGCCGGCAACTTTCTCAAGCAGGGGATGGATCCTTTATTCCCAAATGGTAACAATTTTAGCTTAAAATTTCTTACACCAACCCTAGGTTTGTTGTAATTTGTAATGTTTCTGATGTTCTATAAATTTAAAATCGAATTAGGGTTCTTGAGAAATGTGTTAACGCCGCACCAGATTAGGGTGCTTTAACAAACTCTCTAAAATCCGGCCAAACTTTTTAAAATCGAATTAGGGTGCTTTGATAAGACAACAGAGCAATTTACATATTCTAGGTTTATCAATGTGTTAACTCTTTAATTCTATTTTGTTTATTACAATTAGCTTTAACCTTTCATGTTTTTTACTCAAATTAAATTATGATCAGTGTGTTAGTTTCAGTGAATCCTCTGTTCCAGGTACATATCATGTTTTCTTTCTTTATTATTAATTAAATTATTATTTCTGCAGATACCTAGAAGGTGTTTGATGAAATGCCTGCTTTTGCTTTATGTTATAGTTTATACATGGATTGCTTAAGAAGGTAGATGGTTTAAACTTTAAACTTTAAGGACTTTGTTATATTTTTTAACAGCTTTTAATCCTAAAGCAAGCATGTCCCAGAAAGGAAAGTTTTACACATTATTATGACTAAATTAAGTGCAAGTTATTAGTTTCGGGGCAAGTTATTAGTAATATGTCGAGACATATTACTAAAATGCCCCTAAATTTTAAGCTTTCTTACGGTTGTTATGTTTCTGAATATTGAATTCTAGGGAGGAATTTCGGGAGTACATTGGTTACAAAAATCCAGGGTTTTGAAGAAGTTGCTTGAAGAACAAGTTTCTGAAGGACGAAAATATGGGGCGATTACCTCCTCGATTTTGGTTCTCAAAAACATGGCCTGCTTTAAATAAGTTACAAAAATATCCTTTGATAAAGGTGGCAATTACAACACATGCGTATGAGACGGGTCAATTCGGGTTGTTTTCAATTGATAACGCGTCAAATTGTTCGAACTTCACTTAAAGTGTGTTTAAATGTTTAAAACGTCCTAAACTGTTTAATAAAGAAAGATAAGTAATTGTTTTAATAATATAGTTTTGTAATCATAATTAATACATTAACTATTTATAAATTTAATCAAAAGGGACAAAAAGTGTTGAAGTGTCAATTTAACCCGACCTGTTTTGACATGTTACCCAATCTGCATGCTTTGCCATCTTTTTGCTAACAAGCTATTATTCTTTTGAATATGCGAAAGAATGAGTAATTTCGGATAAACTATGGTTATATATATGCAGAAATAACTTTTATATTTAGCATCTTTTGTACCAATTAAACTGAAATTTATGTTTCTTTCAGAACATTAACTCAACGGGTCACACTCTGAGTTGACCAAGCTCGTTAGCAACAATATATTCAACTCTCAAGTTCAATTGATGGTAAATTAATCACATGTAGAGGTTTTTCAAGTACCCCTGAGCTTGCATTAGCTATTATTGCAAAGTTTTTTTCACATATGAATGTTTGATTCTTTATGTTAAATTGATTTGAAAATAAAAGGAATCAGAAACAATGACAAATTCATTCCCAAGTAACATGGTTAGCCATTGTTCTTTTGGGCAGGCTGACGAATAAAAATTCAGTCTGGGTGATTAATGAGTTGTATAAGGTGTTAATATCATCTTTTGTGTTTTGATTCGTGCATCTTTGAACTAATCGGTTACAAACCTAATGATACTAATGTAGTGGATGTATCATAGCTTTGTGTTTAGCAAGTTTGGAGTAGAATGATGTCTTTGTTTGAGCTCAAGTTACGTATGTTTATATGATAATGGAGGATTTATGTAGTTCCAGCTGTAAATATGATGTCAAATGATTGATCATTTGATATTTATAAAGAATTGATTAAATGAATTCATGAGAAAATGTTGGCGGTTTGCACTTGCAAATCCTGGTTGAATTTGCTTCTAACATGAAGTATTAACTATGATAAGTTTTTTATCATTATATGATTTCACACATTTTTTCGTCGTTATGCATTTTATTTCTCGAAGCTAACCCGCCCAATGGGCGGGATGAAGCTAGTTTGGAGATAAGAGAAGAGGTTTAAAACGAAGATTTAGTTTTCATTGTTTTTCCAGGGTTTTTATTAAAAGAAGAGAAAGGAAGAGAAAGGAAATTTTAGTCCATTTTTTCTCTCCTAACTTTCCTCCCAAAAATGGGAAAATTTGGAGAGAAAAGAAATTATAATTAATAAAAAAAGATTGAACTTACCAAATTACCTTTTATATTTCCAAATTACTTTACGTTTAAAGGGTAACACTGTAAATTTGTTTTTTTTTTCCTTTCTCTTCAACTTGGGAACACAAAAAAATATTATTTTCTTTTCTTTTCTCTCCAACTCAGGAACACAAAAAAGAAAAATATTTCTTTCTTAATATCTCTTCCCTTCTCCTCTTTTACATTCTTTTCTTTTCTAAAAATTTCAGGAACACAATGTGTTGAGACACAAAACGCCATAAGTTATCATAGCCTAAAATCACGGCTTCACACATATCCCCCTCTTTAGCCCTTTTCAAAAATCACGCACTCTTTGAACGGAAATTGGGATGCGTTGTTAATAATTCTAGTCGCTGCAAATCAGTAATTTGGGCGACCAAATTCTGTCGTTCCTCCCCAGAAATCAGGGTTTATAGCAAACGATGTATCTATAAATACGACGAGCTTCAACAGTGGGCCTTGTAGCCCTGTTGTGCGGCGTTGGTGGTGTTTCCATTGCTATGAGATCTTCTTCCTCCAAAAAAACGCCGGAGCCTTTTCGCCGAGCAAAATGTAAGTCATTCTTCTTTGAATGATTTGTTATCTGATTGCTATAGTGGTTAATGTTATAAATTAGCAGCAGCAAAACTATAATTGTACAATTGTATGATTCATTGAGTTTAGGTTTCCTAAATCTCTCAGTTAGAATCCATTTCCCAGAATTCGAAAGCACTAATTATAACCTGTAATATAATGTTAATAATCAACATTGACTAATTATGACCTGTATATTGTTATGAATCGCCCCATCTATCCTCCTGAGGAGATATAGGAAAAAGATGCCTAAAATAATACAAGGGGGAATGAGTGCCTAAATCACTGAAAAATTGGAAAAAAGGGGTCAAAATAAAATTAAAATAAAACTCCAACGTATATTTTTAATAAGGGATAATTGCTTTTACATCCTTGTAAAACTCATTCTGGAAACAGCTTTCAATAAAAACAAAACTAGCGCAAAGCTAGCCAACCAAACAAAGTACTAACAATTACAAGGTAAAATTAGCCATTCGGCCCAACTAACTCTAAACTTAGCACGACGGTTACAAATCCACAAATATGACACCTCTTTAATCGAATCAACAATATTATTTCTCCGGGTATCACCACTATTGAACGTGATGGCATTCCTATACCGCCACATAATCCATATCATCGTAAACACCACGGCTTCAACGATCACTTTCACCTTCGGACTCATATTGCTAGCATCCACCGTAAATAGAAAATCATCCAAGTTCTCGACATTAAGATCAACAACTTGTAACCAACTTCCAATCGCCCGCCAGACACTTTTCGTTACTTCACAATTCCAAATATATGGTCCGTATTCTCGACCCCATCCCCACACATAACACACTTCAAGTTATCAAACGTAATACCTTTCATTAACAAATTTACTTTAGAAGGAATACGATTTAATATCACCTTCCAAACCAAGATATTCACTTTCTGAGGCACTAACGGATTCCACCTCGTGCTCACCAACGACGAAGGAAGTACCAAATTATCGAGCCACGTTCTTGTACTTTTAACTTCATAAACCCCTTCATCCCCAATATCCCACGTCCACATATCCGGTTCATTAGATAATGTGAACCCTTCTAATAACCGAGATAGTTCTTCAACCCGGGCCTCTTCTCTCCCCCCTCTAATCACCCGCATCCAATCCCACCGAACCATATTATCCCGTATCCGATCAGCGACCAAACAGTCACTATCTGAATCCAACAAATGTATTCTTGGGAATCTGGTAGCCAAGGCAGTCGACCCTAACCACACGTCTTTCCAAAACCGAGTCCTTTGCCCATTACCGACCTTCTTCTTCAAATGGGAAATAAGATCTAAACCATTGCCTTTAAACCTACTCAACATTTTCAGTATTTGCGCCCACGGAGTCGTACCTAATCGGTTCGAGTTCATAAGGTCCAAAGCTCCGTGTTCACCATATATAGATTTAATTACCGTCACCCACAAGCTATTCTCATTTTTAACAAACCGCCAAATCCATTTAGTAACAAGAGCAATGTTAAAAGCATATAAGCTCCCAATGCCAAGGCCCCCGTTTTGTTTAGACGCCAAAACCGTGTCCCAGTTCACCCAATGAATCTTCTTTTTAAGTTCGGTGCCTCCCCAAAAAAAAGAAGCTCTCAATCTCTCTAGAATATTAGCAACGCCCTTAGGCATCACAAAGAGAGACATATAGTAAATACCCATACCTCCAAGCACCGTTTTTAAAAGTAAAGACCTTCCTCCAACCGAAAGGGTATTAACCTTCCATCCCGCTAACTTTTGCTTAAATTTATCAATCAAAGGATCCCAACATTTCTTCCTAGACATACAAGCCCCCACCGGGAGACCTAAATAAATAAACGGGAACTTCCCATAACACACCCCGAGTAACTCCGCCATGTGTTTCACTTCCCCCTCCGCCACTCCAACCCCATATAGATTAGATTTATGCAGATTTAACTTTAAACCCGAGGCCATGTAAAAATAATGTAAGATAATAAGAAGCTTCTGCAAATTATTAATCGACCGCTCACCCAAAAAAATAGCATCATCGGCATATAAAAAATGAGAAATATAACACGACTCCTCCTTTACATTTACCCCTTTGAATATTTGCTGAGAAACCGCCTCTTCCATAACCACATGCAGCCCCTCCATGGCAATAATAAAAAGAAAAGGCGAAAGCGGATCACCTTGACGAAGGCCCCGTTCGAGCTTGAACTCTTTCGAGGCATTACCATTCAGAATAACCGAAGCCTTGGATGAATGTAATATTGCACTAATCCATTTTCGCCACTTATCCGGAAAATACATAAACTCCAACATCCGATCCAAAAACTCCCAACTTATGGAGTCATAAGCTTTCTCAAAATCAATTTTAAGCACCACGGCGCTCCTGTTTTTCTGTTTATACCACGAAATCAATTCATTAACCATCATCGGGCCGTCCAGAATTTGACGACCCTTTATGAACGCCGACTGCTCCTGACTAACCACCGAATCCACCACCACAGCAAGCCGTAAAGCCAATAATTTTGCAATAATTTTGTATTGAACACCAATAAGGCTAATTGGCCTATAATCACTAACCGCCAGCGGATTTAGAACTTTTGGGATCAACGTGATGAACGAAGCATTGCAACCTGTGGGAATAAAACCTGTTTCAAAAAACTCAATAACAAAGTTAAAAATATCAAATTTAATAATATCCCAAAATTTCTTAATAAAAGCGAAAGTGAAACCGTCAGGGCCCGGGGCCTTATCGTTTCCACAGCTCCACACCACCACTTTCAGCTCGGCCATCGTCACATTCCCTGTCAGCACCTCGGACCGTGTATCAGACAACCGTTTAAATTTATCACTTCTCCTGTTCACTTTAATCACCGGAACACTTTTAAATTTATTAGCATAATAATCATAAAATATTTGTTTCACTGCCGAAGGCGATGTAATCCAATCGCCATCTTTTTTCACTCCTCGGATCAAAGAATGTCTTCTCTTACTATTAATAATCCCATGGAAATACTTCGAGTTTTCGTCTCCTTCTATACACCATTTAACTTTAGCTTTCTGAGATAAATCCTTCCATTCTTTCACATCAAACTTATATAATTCAAGTTTAGCCGCCTGCCTTTCCGCCAACTCATCATCTGTAACTATATTATCATCAATCTTCTTTTCAATCACTAAGACCTTTTCTACCAACTTCTTTCGCTGCGCCTCTTGCTCTGTTCTTTTACCTTTCCACCAACTTTTACAGTTTTCTTTCAACAGTTTCAACTTATCTTTAAATTTTATGAAGTAACTACCACTAGTAGAATCCATGTGCGATGCCCACGAGTTTTTCACCAATTCATCAAACGATTCTTCATCCATCCAGGAATTAAAAAACCTAAAAACCCTAGGACCATAATCAACCGCCTCTTGAGCCAAAACAATCGGTCGATGATCCGACACAATATCCGTCATCACATTTGCAGTAAGGTCCGAACACACCTCAAAAACCCCTTCATTCACAAAAAACCGATCTAGTTTACTCATTTTCCGGCCATCCGAGCTCAAATTATAAAAATGGCTCCAATACCTATAATTCAGTCACACTGTAACATCTCCAAAATCGATATAATTATGGCATAAATTCAGGAATTATTTTGTAAAATCGTGCCTTAAATCATGGATTATCCATGATATCCTAATCAATTAACCACTATGTATAATCGATATTGTATTTTCATTGTATTCCTTTTTATTGATTCTCATTATATTCCTCTGTTTGTTTGTATACATGTTGTCTTAACTTCCATTTCATATGAAGCTGAAGTTTGTTATTTTTGATTATGTACTTCTTAACAAATTTGTATACATACCTTAATTTTTCAACATCACATTTAACTGTACCCATTTTAACTTTTCCTTGCAAGATGTTTGCAGCCTTCGCCCACTCGGGAGCAATCTCTACACATTGTGCACACCTGAAATGATACATAGTTAGCTCAATTAAGATGAGAATAATTTAAGTAATAATTAATTACAATTACCAGGTCACATAGAAATCAACCATCCATAGATCCTTGCTTTGAACAACCATTTGATCAAAATTAGCATTAGTTAGTTCAACTGATGCACTTGGTCCTGCACCTCCTGCTTGTACATTCACCTGTACACAAACATTAATTAAAATCTATGCCAAAGAAGTTAGGTAAAAACCAAACTCCTTACCGGTTGATGGACATTCTTAATCTAACTTCTTCTTGAGGTAAGTTTTGATGTATTTTTGTTGAAGTTTCTGTTTTCGAATTTTGGTTTCTCATTTTTGAATTAGACAAGGAAACTAATGCACATTTAACTATTTAAAAAAATATGTTTCTAACAATAGACTACTAAAAGTTGGAACAACGGAAATCCATGCTACTCGTTTTTTAAGAACAAATATACAAACTAATTAAATATATATCATATATCTAGATTTAAATACATAACCTCTAGTTGATATGTAATAGAGAATATATATATTGTGGAGTTGAGCAATATCACATGGTTAGGTGTGAGCTGTGAGACATACGTCGCCCTTAGAAAGAGAACAGAACTACAGAAATTACGTACAACTACTAAACCCTAGCCGCCGGCGACAAGTTCTTCCGGTGATTCGTGGGGTCTGGGGGGTGGTTTGGGGTAATATTATATCCAGCGTGATGGTTAGATTCAAGCAGAAAGCCGATTCTGATGGATGGATGTGGAAAATCGGGAGAAAAGATCGATCGGGTGGAGATGTGGAGAAAAGGCCAATTATGAACCCTTATCAAAAATCGGTGGAATCTTTCGCCACGTCGTTCTTCATTACTAATTTTCCGCCACAACTAGATGAACGAGGCTTATGGAACTGGAGCAGGCAATACGGTAATGTAGCCGATACTTACATTGCTAAAAAAAACACGAAGTTTGGTAAACGCTTTGGGTTCATTCGATTTCTTGGTATACAGAATGAAGATCAATTTGCCCGTATGTTATCTGAACAATGGATGGGGTCGTTCCATGTGTACGTATCTGTGGCTAGATTTAGTCGCTCGAAACATACGATTAAAACAGTGGAAAAGAAGATCTCCAATGGCAATAACGTAAACCCTACTAAAGTAAACCCTACTAAAGTAAACCATAATAAATCATACGCAAGTGTTGTTGGTGGCAGATCTTACGTGGATGTTGGCGATCATAAAGCGGATTCTTGCAATGTAAGGAAATCCATTACATTAAAGGAATCAGAACTTATTTCCATCGAAGAATCTGAGGCGGTGGTTCTTGCTAAGGTAAAATATATTGACTCTATGCCACAACTATATGCAATTCTGGATAATGAGGGTTTTTCTGATGTGGAGATTAATCATATTGGTGGTTTTTGGGTATGGATCGAGTTTAAATCTGTGAAAGCATGTTTACGTTTCAAAGCTTTAAACATGTCTAGTATTTTCTCATCAATCCAGCACGTATCGGCAAATTTTATTATTGATGAGCGAATTAGTTGGTTGGAAGTGGATGGACTTCCTCTTTGTGCTTGGGAGTCGGAGGTGTATAAAAAGATTGGAAGTTTGTGGGGTTCGTTCTTGTTTTTTGAGGAACACGATGATAACCCTAGTCGGGGTAAGATGTGCATAAGCATTAACACAACTTCATGTATCAATGAGGTGATAAACGTGATGGTGCATGATGTTAATAATGGTGATTTTCGGTTAAAACAAGAACCAAAACGCAGCGGAAAGATTTAATCACCATGAACGGATCTTGATATCAATCATATAATTAAACTATAAGAAAATCAAAGAGAATGGTATAAGAATTCATACCCTTGAAGCCTTTGATCTTGTTGTGGATTCGGATGGATTTGATGATGGATTGAAACCAAGTATTCAATTAGAATACCTCTAAAAGAAAGTCCACACAACACTTGCAAGAACACCAAAGGAGGATGCTAGTCCTTGATTCTTGAGAGCAAAAAGAAGGAACAAAAACACACACACTTGTGTGTGTTTTGGACGTCCAACTTATGGAGTCAAAAAGAAAACACAAACTTTTCTTAAAGTTATGTGTAGTTAAATAACAAAGTTGGTCCAAAAGGAGGAAAAGAGGGAAGGTTTTATGGAGCCATTATTTTCCTTTAATGATGCCATAAACACCCTTTAATGATTTCCAAAAATCATACTTTCATTTTGCACTCTAGTCCCTTGTTATTTGTTTCTTCTAGTTTGCTCACAATAAAGTTTCAATATTAACAATTAATATTAAACTTATATATTATATACAAGCATGTAGCTTATATTAATATATAATGTAATTACCTTAATTACACTATATATCTTATGGTGTTAAGTGTTTAAGTGTGTGACCCTTTAGGCTCACAAACTACTAGCCATATAACTATATGTTATACGCGTGAAGCATATTCCAACAGCTCCCACTTGCGCACGTGATAACATCAAGTAGTTATACAAGCAAAGGTTAGAGTCTAGCAACCCGCCAATGCCCCTAGAAGTACATGAGGAGTTTCATAAAATCTTTGTTCAAAGTTTTTCGAGCAGTTATCCTTTTGTTACTGATACTATGTTGAATTTTAGACAAGGATTAATGTCAATCTAAAATTTCAACGATTCTGTTTCTCGATCTATACATTGAAGTAGATTACCAAAACCAATCAAGATTCATCTTGATTACCTTTTGGGTGTGGCCACACATACATCTATTCAAATCATCGAGGGGCCCAGTAGTATCTAATCCACATACGTGGAGGAACAAATTCTTTATTGACTACACATGTTTGTCATATGTTTAATGACAAACCCGATAATGGTTGTTATAGCAGCCTTATTCAGGTCAGCGTTTAACCATATCAAAGTTTGCCCCTCTACTTACACAAACCAACTTGCATCTCAAGTCAGAGGATAAGTGACAAAGCCTTTGTGAGATTCACTTGTGACATAAATCCAGGAAGTGATTTCTCATAGGTTGGGTCAGTCCAGTTGTGCATCATTATGAACAACATGTGAGTTTGATTTCATTATCCTTAGTCATACTAAGATAATGTCATCAATGCCCTCAGATTTGTCTTGATAATATTCCCATATTATTAATATGACAATGGACAATTTAGAATATAAAACACAGTAAATATTCAAGGATATAAACATGCAAATATAGAACACAGTAGATATTCATATAAAAACGATCATATCAAATATATCAATTTATTCCAATATAAACTGCTCACAGTTCCATTATCCAAATACTAAAACAGATTTACATGAAACTACTAGCTTGTCGAACTCCAATGTTCCATACATATTCAAGATGTTTGGTACAAGACATTGAGTTTGATAAAGCGTCAGCTAGTTAGTTATCTGTTTGAACATTAAGTGTACGAATTTCACATATCTCGATAAATCATTCGAATGTAGTGAACCTTCGTAAATAGGATCTAGCGTTATCACGACCTATTTCAAAACCAACACAAGTATAGCAAGTATACTTAGTTTCAGTTCAGTATCTCCACCATAGCCAAGGAACATATATCTAGTATTTCAAAATACTTCAATGTGTTCTTAACAGCAATCCAGTGACTCTCTCATGGATTCTGTTGGTATTTTCTAGTAAGGTCCCCTAAGGACGTTACATTTGGCCTAGTGCTCCTTACAGCGTACATGATGAATGAAATAGCCGATTAATAGGGGATTACATTCATTCGCTTCACCACATCAGGTGTGGAAGGTCCTTGAGTCTCACTCAAGTTTACATTGTGTGGCATACGAGGACTTCCTCGTTTGGGAGTACCATTCTAAACCGTTTAGAATTTTATCAATGTAAGCACTTTGACTTAAAACAATTAACCGCTTTGATCTATCATTATAGATCTTTACTCCAAGTATGTATGTCGTATCCCTACAATCCTTCATGTCAAAACATTTTCCAAGCCAAGATTTTCATCTTGTAGCATTGGTATATTGTTTCACATGAGTGACATGTCATCAACATGTATGACTTTGAGAAACGACAATGCTCCCACTAGCTTTCATATATACACATGCTCAGTTTGGGTTTTAGGTGAAACAAACGTTTTGATTTCATCATCAACCAAATTTCATAGTCATAGTACACTACTTTGGCTATAAGAATCCTAATGTCTTTAGTAACAGGCGAGAAGGTTTCATCATTGTCAATCCAGTAGGATTGAGTGTAACCTTTTGCTACTATGAGAGATTTATAGGTGTGTATGTTTTCATCCATGTCAACAGTCTTACTGTTTTGAGAAAGATCAACTAAGTTCAAAACTTGATTGTCTCTCATGGATTTTATTTTCGCATTCATAGCTTCAAGTCATTTTTCGAATTCAAAATTAGATAATGCAACTTGATAGTTAGGGGTTCATAATGATCCTCGAAACTTGCTCCTCAGCATCGACATAAATCTATATCGTTCAGGTGCATGAAGTGTCCTTGCGGATCTATGAATGGGAACAACATCATCCTGTGGTCCAACATCTATATGTCCAGCCTCAGAATGATATTTGCTAGTGTTACCAGAAGGTTGTGTATCTTCACTTTGAATCTTGTCAAAGTCTATAGTGCTCCCACTTGCTTTGTGAAATGAGACTGTTCTCAAGAAACTCAGCATACCGAGTAACAACCATTTGTTCTCAGTTGGGAAGTAAAATAGTAATCGAAGATATACTTGATAGATATGGGCTCAAGTTTGTTCGGCATGTCTCGTTCCACGAGATCCTCACAACCCCAGATCCTCAAGTAAGACAAATTAGGGATTTTCCCACGCCATATCTCATATGGTGTCTTTTTAACCTTTTGGTTGGAACCATATCAAGTATTCGAGCAGCAGACTTCAGTGCATGCCCCTCAAAAGGATAGTGTAAGAGTAGTAGGACTCATCATAGATCGCACCATGTCATACAGGGTCCGATGTCTCCTTTCAGACGCACCATTATCTTGTGGAGTGTATGAAAGAGTGAATTGTGAGACAATCTCACGATGTGAGGGATGATCCAGAAACTCTTGACTCATGTACTTTCATCCTTAATCAGGACTGAAAGCCTTTGTTGTCTTGCTAAGTTGATTTTCTACTTTTACTTTAGAAAGCTTTGAACGATTCAAAGATTTCATGTTTATGTCTAATCAAGTAAACATAACCATAGCGACTGATATCATTAAAGATTCCATGTTGATGTTTAATCAAGTAAACATAACCACATCGAATGATATCATCAGTGAAAGTAGGTGGCACCTTCCCTAGTCTTAGTTCTAAAAGGGCCACATACATCAGTATGTATGAGTCCAAGTAGATTTTTAGCTCTTTCGCCAACATGGGAGAAAAGCTTTCTTGTTATCTTTCCATAATATACAAGAGAGGCATTTTAAATGATTCATAATCATTTGTAAAGAAGCCCGTCGAGTTTTAGTATCAAAATGCGTTTCTTGTTTATGTGGAAAAGATGACGATGCTCTAGGTAAGTAGAATCCAAACCAATTTGGATCTTGAGTGCTACATTTGTATATAGAACTATCGTTTGAATTAGGATCATGCATATTAATTTCAAACATACTATTTACAAGGAATAGTTATAAAAAATGTTAGCTTTCATAAAACAAAATATCATAATCCATTATTCAACAAACGATAAAGCTAAACAATGCATAATTGACAATTGTTCAAAACAATAATTAACGCATTAGGAAGGATAAGATCACAGCTTCCATTCATTTAGCTTTCTACTTCACATTCAATCTTGCACATTTGTGTAAATGTGAGTTCCATAACTAGTGTCATACACTCAAGATTTATCATGAAAAGTATAGAGTTCTATAATGAAGATACCTAATGTGCTAAATAGAACACATTTGTCCTTCATCAACTCTGCCACGTAGGCAGGACAATTCCTCCTTCAATGGCCAGTTTCATCGCAATGATGGCAAGAAATATCCTTTGCAGGGTGCTCCTTTTTAGCAGGTGGGGGAATCGTAGGTTTGGAAAAGTAAACTAGCTTACCCTTACCTAGACTCTTGCCTTGTGCTTGCGGTTTACCTTCCCTGATTGCAAGAAAAGTATTGGGTAACCCTTGCTTAACCAGTTTTACCATAGCATGTTCAATGATTGTCTTCCCCATGCTATGTACTTTTAAAACACTTTTCAAACTGGTCATAGTCCTTGGATAGTGAGGTAAGAATCAAGCTCATTCCAAGAACTTGTGGTAAGGGTTAACCAAGACGTTCCATTGGATCAAGATAGCATTACATATTCAAGATGTAAGTGCTAACTGATTGGCCGTCCTCCTGATTGCAAGCGTGGAATGCTTTAACTGTTTTGAACAGTTCAAGTTCTGCCTTTTTGTTGAAATATCATTTTCAACTCGCTTATCATGTCATATGCTGTGAGTTCCTCGAAGTACTTTCGAATCTCGGGGTTCATGCTCACAAGCATATGAGTAGCAACTTCTTGGTGTTCGTTAAACGTTTCGGTAAAGGCTTGACGAACAGCAGCAGAATCACTGACAGGAGGTGCCTCAGGTAAGGCCTCTTATAGGTGTATCAACTTTCTCATCTCTAAGGACAATCCTTAGAATTCGATATCAGTAGATAAAGTTGATATTAGTCAGTTTCAGTTTTCAAGAACTGATTTTTGAGTGGAGATACTTAGGTTTTGATGTTGTTGTTATCTGTATAACAACCAAAGTTCAAAAAATAGTATTTTCAATAATAATTTCTTTTAATCAATTAACTACCCAATTAATTTTAATTAAAAGCTAAGATCCCATTGAGCTTCTATCATCGCATCAGTTGATCTGCTAGAGATGATAGATCCAATAGGTAGGTGACGATCAACAATTGCATTACAAGTGCAACTCTTAGAGGTAAGGGACTTCATGGCACCTAGTGAACAAGCATCTAGGGTCAAGTGGCATGTTTGTCGCATCTTCGCCTCGAGTCAAGGTCTCACCGTTAACTTGATTAAGTCATCCAATGTGAAATCATGTCAAAATAAATCTAGGTCTCACCGTAGTGAATAATGACCTCGGATCTAAATTCAAACCACGTCTCACGTGAATTCAAAAATAGAAGCAAGTGATTATCAACCGATTGGACGGCGTGACTTAAATTTTAGGTATGTTTAAATTTTAATTAATAAAATTTTATTAAGATATGAATGAATCATGTACTTCATTCATATCACTTCATAAGTCGTTTAATAAACGGTAAAAACATTTAACGATTATTAAGGTTTAAGTTTCAAATCGTATTTAAACTTAGTTTAATCTCTAAACAATTTTAGATTTAAAGGTTTAATAATCAATGATTAACGATTATTTTAAGTTTCAAATCATATTTAAACTTAGTTTAATCTCAAAACAATTTTAGATTAAAGGTTTAATCATCAATGATTAACTATTATTTTAAGTTTCAAATCATATTTAAACTTAGTTTAATCTCAAAACAATTTTAGATTAAAGGTTTAATCATCAATGATTAACTAGTAAGTATCGATGATTAAATGTTTGGATGTTTTAATATTTGTGTCAAAAAAAACGTTTTTAATTGTTTTATTTACTTGTATCTAATAGGAAAAGAAAACAACCACAAACATAAATAAAACATGCAACAAATTTTGTGCAAACCTCGACCGATGAAATCCTAGGTTCGGTCACGTGAGTCATCACGACGGACCGAAGGGTCAAACTATGGGACGGGCCAACATGAACCCAATAGGCTCCCACTTGCTCCAAGACATTCTTGAGCAAGTAGAACCAAAAATTGTGAAAAAGTGTAATCTGCCAGAAAATTCCAGCAGACTTTGAAGCCCGAAAAGTCACTGAAGGAGTCTTCTTTGGTCTTCCCGGCCTTCTGGAAAATTGTAGCCCACGACTTTGCAAGCATTTTAGGCTTTTGAATCGCCCAAAACGGAGTCCGCATGCCTCTGGAAAACCTGTTTTCGTACAGCCCTCGCTTTTGTGACGGAAATTTGTTGTTTTCTTCTTTTGTCTTCAATTTTGGTCAACAATTTACAATAAAAATAAATAAAGAAAGACAATCTATTCTATTACTTTTACATTATAAATTGCCCCAAAACATGGCACCAAAATTAAATTAACAAATAAAAAATTAAACAAATTACAACAATAAAGCCAAAAAACAAGGCTTTTCCCAAATCAAACAAACAACCAAACAATCAACACATTCATTCACAAAGGTATTGGCTTTCATCGGTTTGCACAAACAAGCAACAATTGACAAGGCTTTGGCTTGGGATATGGCAAAAATACATGTTTTGCCATATCAAAAAACATAATTAAACAAGAATTCCAAGCCAAATAATCTAGCTAATTATATGATTAATATGATGAGCTCTGATACCACTAATGGTGATTTTCGGTTAAAACAAGAACCAAAACGCAGCGGAAATATTTAATCACCATGAACGGATCTTGATATCAATCATATAATTAAACTATAAGAAAATCAAAGAGAATGGTATAAGAATTCATACCCTTGAAGCCTTTGATCTTGTTGTGGATTCGGATGGATTTGATGATGGATTGAAACCAAGTATTCAATTAGAATACCTCTAAAAGAAAGTCCACACAACACTTGCAAGAACACCAAAGGAGGATGCTAGTCCTTGATTCTTGAGAGCAAAAAGAAGGAACAAAAACACACACACTTGTGTGTGTTTTGGACGTCCAACTTATGGAGTCAAAAAGAAAACACAAACTTTTCTTAAAGTTATGTGTAGTTAAATAACAAAGTTGGTCCAAAAGGAGGAAAAGAGGGAAGGTTTTATGGAGCCATTATTTTCCTTTAATGATGCCATAAACACCCTTTAATGATTTCCAAAAAATCATACTTTCATTTTGCACTCTAGTCCCTTGTTATTTGTTTCTTCTAGTTTGCTCACAATAAAGTTTCAATATTAACAATTAATATTAAACTTATATATTATATACAAGCATGTAGCTTATATTAATATATAATGTAATTACCTTAATTACACTATATATCTTATGGTGTTAAGTGTTTAAGTGTGTGACCCTTTAGGCTCACAAACTACTAGCCATATAACTATATGTTATACGCGTGAAGCATATTCCAACAGTTAAGTATGAGGTACGGGTTAGAGAAACTGAGCCATGGAAGGTTGTAATTGCTAAAGTTGATATTAAATCAGATTCGGAAAGTAGTTTTGAAGATAGAGAAGAGGAAGAACAGGAGAATTATGAGGGGTATAATATAATACATGATCTAACAAAAGAAGACAATGATATTTTGGAAGGGGAAGAGGAGGCGGATAGGAATGTTGATTCTAGTAGCCTAAATTCAGTGTTACACGAGGGAGGTGAATCTCCGGAACCAGTAATGTTGCACCCTCAAAGTCATGTTAACGAGCACGTGGAAAACTTAAATGTTTTAGCAGCTGATTCAGTGGAGAAAAGTGCCTCAAAGGGCAGCCCAAATGTTGCTTGTTCGGTGAGCTGTCCGCCTGGTTTTGAGAACTGTAAACGTGGGAATAAACAACCCAATATTGCAGGCGCCTTCTAGTTCTTTTGAATCATTCTTTGGCAGGAAAGTGCATAACTCAGGGGAGATAAAGAGTAACGATCGGGCAGGTGTAAATCATGTTATTGATGAGAGTAATGTCGATTAATATATGCGGGATGGGGGATACCGAAAAGAGAAAGTGGGTAAAAAAGTTATGTTATCAAAAAGGCGTGACTTTTTTAGGTGTACAAGAAACGAAAATGTCGACAGTGGATATTTTTAAAATTAAGGCGTTATGGGGAAATTTTCATTTTGACTTTGCGGTTAGCTCCGCAAGAGGTCTCTCAGGTGGAATTGTTTCTATGTGGGATAAGGCGGTGTTCAATAAAATTAATATTCATTGTGGTATTAATTTTGTCATTGTGGAGGGCAAATGGATGGGGGAAACGGTGAACACACATATGATTAATGTGTATGCGCCACAAGACTTAGGTCTAAAACGTAACTTATGGGAGGAAATCAGCAGGTACATTCGTGATGACCCGGGTAATGTGATTATTTTTGGCGATTTCAATGAAGTTCGGGTAGACTCGGAACGGTATGGGTCGGTTTTCAATGCCCAAGGAGCTTTATTATTTAATGAGTTTATTGATCAAAATAATTTGGTTGATTTACCTATTGGTGGCAAAAAATTCACATGGATGAATAAAAAAGCTACCAAAATGAGTAAATTGGATCGTTTTTTGATATCGGAAGAATGTAGCGGTAGACACCCTCCATTAAGGGTGGTGGCTTTGGAAAGGAAACTTTCTGATCACATTCCGATTTTGCTTCATAAGGAAGTTCTTGACTACGGGCCTACTCCATTCCGGCTTCCTAATTCTTGGCTAGAGATGAATGAATTTGATGATATAGTCAAGACATCGTGTAATGAATTTGTTGATAGAGGAGGTTCGAACATTATCAAGGTAAAAAACAAGCTGAAATTTATTAAAGACAAATGTAAAAAGTGGAATGTTGATCAAAGGGAGGTTAAAGAAGCTCGGTATTTATGGCTTAAACGCAAGATAGAAGAAGTCGATGTAAAGATTGATGATATAGCTGCCACGGTTGATGAAATTGATCAACGAAATGTTTGGTTAAATGAGCTGAATTCCATGGATAGAAGAGTAAATATTGATTTATTACAAAAAACTTAAACTTAAGTGGGATGTAGAAGGTGACGAAAATTCTTCTTTCTTTCATGGTATTCTTAAACATCGTCGAAGATCTCAAATGGTACAAGGGATTATGGATGATGGGGTGTGGCATTCAGATCCGAATACAGTGAAGAATGTTTTTTTTGGAATTCTACAAAGATAAATTCAAGAAACTTGATAATTGTGTGCCGGTGGTTGAGGATTTTCAGTTTGAACAACTCAGTGATGATGATGGTGTTTTTCTTGAGCGATCTTGTTCTATGGAGGAGCTAAAAGAGGTGGTTTGGAGTTGTGGGAGTGATAAAGCGCCGGGCCCCGATGGTATTTCTTTTAAATTTATTAAAAAGTATTGGGAGCTTTTTAAATACGATTTACTAAAATCGGTCGAGGAATTCTTGATCAAAGGTGTTATTCCTATTGGGTGTAATGCTTCTTTTGTTACTCTTATTCCAAAGATCGCAAATCCCACTCTTGTGAAAGATTATCGGCCAATTTCTCTTATTGGGGTACAATATAAAATAATTGCAAAGTTACTTGCAATCAGACTTGCAAACGTGGTGAATAAATTGGTGAGTTTTGAACAATCCGCGTTTATTAAAGGTCGTCAAATCCTAGACGGCCCTCTCATGATTAGTGAAGTTATGGATTGGTACAAGCTTAAAAAGAAAAAGCTTCTTCTTTTTAAAGTCGATTTTGAAAAAGCGTACGATTCATTGAGTTGGGAATTTCTTGATGGTATTTTGTTGAAGATGGGGTTCGGTTCTCGGTGGCGTTCTTGGATTAGAGAATGTGTTTCTTCTTCTCGTCTTTCGGTCCTCGTAAATGGTAGTCCTACGGAGGAATTTCACATGTTTAGGGGTCTTCGTCAAGGTGACCCGTTATCCCCGTTCTTATTTATTTTAGCCATTGAGGGATTACACGTCATGATAAAGAAGGCGGTGACTGAAGGTCGGATTCGTGCGGCTACGGTTGGTAAAGATAATTTTTGTATTTCTCATTTGTTTTATGCAGACGATGTAATGTTCATAGCAGATTGGAATCAGTCTAATATTGATGGTATTGTTGAGGTTTTGGAGGATTTTTATACTCGATCCGGTTTAAAAATCAATTTGTCAAAATCTCAATTAACCGGAGTCGGCATGCCAGAAATCGAAGTGGAGAATATGTGTATTGCGAACGGTTGTACTAAAGGTGACAAATATTTTGATTATCTAGGGTTGCGGCTCGGGGGGGGGGGGGGGGTACTCGTTCAGTCCGTGATTGGGACGCCATTTGTGATAAAATGCGGGCAAAATTATCAAATTGGAAAGCTAATATGCTTTCGATTGGAGGGCGGTTAACATTGATTAAATCGGTGTTAGGTGGGTTGAGTATATATTGGTTGTCCATTTTCCGGGCTCCGGCTGGTGTCATTAAAAAAATGGAACAACTTAGAGCTCAATTCTTGTGGGGTGGAAATGAAAAAAATAAAAAGATGAGTTGGGTGAAATGGAACACGTGTTTGGCGGCGAAAGAAAAGGGCGGGTTGGGAATAGCGAGTCTTGATTCTCTAAACTTAGCTCTTTTATTGAAGTGGAGATGGCGATTTTTTAATGAAAAGGAGTCTCTTTGGGGTCGATTAATACAAGCAATTCATGGAGAAGATGGTGGTTTTAAAAATATAGTTAACACTTCCAATAGAAAAGGTATGTGGGATTCTATTATAGGAACCGTCAATTATTTACACGATAAAAGAATTGTAGATTATAATGCTTTAAAGTATAAATTGGTGAGTGGAGACTCTATTATGTTTTGGATGGATACATGGAAAGGAAATACTCCGTTTTATATTTTATTCAACCGTTTATTTCGGTTAGAATTAAACATTTTTTGTAAGGTGAAAGATAGGTGGCGAGATGGTGGGTGGTCTTTTAATTGGAGAAGGCAGATTAGAGACGGTATTGAGAAGGAGCAACTAGACAATCTTGTATCCTTAATTACGGATACTCATTTAACCGATGGTAGGGACAAACTAGTTTGGGATTTGGAGGATAGTTGCGAGTTCACGGTTGGGAGTACAAAACATGTAATTAATAATTACCTTTTTCCTGGTTCGGAGGTAAAATTGCATTGGTGTAAAGCAATCCCGATTAAGGTTAATATTTTTATGTGGAGGGTGCTTATTGACCGGTTACCTACGAGACAAAATTTATCAAAAAGAGGAATGGAGATAGAGTCAATTATGTGTCCCTTGTGTAATAATAACATGGAATCGACTTCTCATGTGTTGTTCTCGTGCGGGCTTGCTAAGGAGGTTTGGCGAGCGGTTTACAAATGGTGGAATGTTCAAGAGTGGTCCGCCGAGAACTTTGAGCAATGGTGGCAACAATGTGCGGCGGTTCCTTTGAGTCGTGAGAGAAGATTGAAGATTCAGGCGATTGGATATACGACATGTTGGATGATTTGGAGATTTAGAAATTCTTTTTTGTTCGATAAGGGTAAATTACGCAGGGTCAGACATAGTGGATAGTATTAAGTTGTTTTCTTACTCGTGGTTTGTTCACCGGAGTAAAAAAAAAAATTCAGATTCCGTGGGTGGACTGGCTACTTAATCCCTTGTAATGTCGTTGTTTTTTGTTTTTTAGTCTAGCGTTTTGCTAGACTCACGTTTTATTTAATAAAGTTTTGGAGGTCCTCGGGGGGGGGGGGGGGGGGGGGTGATGGCAATGCCGAAGCTCCACCCGTTGCCTTTTTTTGCTGTTCAAAAAAAAAAAAACATGGTTAGGTGATTAATATACGACAATAATTTATTGTATCATAGCATGTCCTTTAAACTAATATTTAAAGCTTTCGATAAACGTTTGCCCCCCTTTTTAATTTATCATCAAATTAGCATGTTTTTGTTTAATTATTCTAGCCTTAATCCACATCAACTGAAGAAATTAACATAACCAAGAGGATATAAATATGTGATGGGTAGTTGATCGAAAGTGTAAATAGATAGTATAACTACATTCATGTGACATTTATAATTACAAAGTAGTTGCACCACAATACAAGGATGTCGCAATAATTTTAGGAAAATAACAATCAAATATACTAAAAGATGTTTCCCAAACACAATCCTCACTCTCGAAATCACAATTCATATTTAGGATGCGATGGAGGGAGTGTCACAACTGTAGCTGCTCCTGTACATTGCTTGATATCTCCGTCTTTTGCAAGCGCTTTCACAAACTCACTGTCAATTTAAATACATATTATATTATTAACTTATTCACATAAAACAAAAGTGTAACAAAAAAATAAGATATAAGAAACATACTTAATTGGGTCCACTTCCCATGCGCCTTTAAATATAGAGTATGTACTACCTGTCATGTCTAAACCTCCAAAAGTTGGAAAAGAAGTACAAACCCCAACAAATTTCTCGAGTTCCGGTTGTTTACCAGCAGCAGCCCACACATAGCTGCACCAAAACTTTATTGCTTTCTTTTTTATTGATGTCCCGAAAAGATGAAAAGAAATTAAATTTAGATAAATAATTTACCTGAAACCATAAAAACTTCGGTGTAGTCCAGCGACCTTTGGTATTGTGTCTAAATTCTTGGCCCTGCCCTCTTCTGCGAGGAAGGCCAGCCAACATGTTCTAGAACATTTTTCCGTAAATATATCCTAAAACGGAAATGATTGTAATTAATTAGTGTGATAAGAAAGAAATTAACGGGAAAACATGAAATTAAATTACTCACTTGGCTGGTCAACTCGGTTATTTCTACCGGTTGATTCACAGTTTTTGTTAGACCAAGTGCTTCATATTCGATTCCTCCAACATCTCTTTCGTAAAATGTGACTGGTGTTGTTTTTGTCTGCGCCGAAAAAGTAAACTGTGGGGAATCCTTGTAATGGATATTTGCTGGCTGCCCCTGAAAAGGGAACGTTACATATTTTATTAGTAAATGGTAAATAAAACTTAAAGTGACGTATTATTGGATGAAAGACAATATAATATATACCTTTTGCTCATCGCAGTTAACTGTACCCATTTTCACCTTTCCTTTTAAGACGTTTGCGGCCTTCTTCCACTCGGGAAGAAGTGCCTTACAGGGCGGACACCTGCAAATCATTTATAACTCAAGATCAACTGGATAAACTTAAGTAAATAATTAATTACAATTACAATTACAATTACCAGAAATCCACCAGCCAGAAATCCTAGCTATTAGTAACCATTTCATCAAAATAAGCATCAGTTAGTTCAATATTTGAAGTTGGTTCTTCACCTTCGAGTAGTCTCTCTGCTTTCACCTGTACGTACGTGCCATTTACAAACATTAAATACCTAAGTTAATTTATGTATAATTCAGATTAACTTGATCCATGAATTGTGTATAAGACGGAGGTTAAGTTGTTTTGGTTATTCGTAGTTAAATACATATGTTAAAGTGCTTGTTGGGCGGACTCTGTATACTTAGAATGTTAGACTCGGCCTTTCTGCATGTTCCTTGTTAGGTTGTTGCCTTAGGGTAGGGAATAGTATTCGACTGACTATATAGTTGAAGTAACACGCGTTAATACGTATTTAATTATTAGTAAATAAATTATTATATTAGACGGTTCATTTAATTAGACGTTATATATTTGTGTGAGCGTGTTCGAGTCTTAACCCGGTTGTTTTTATTGGGTTCGGGCTAGATTAATTAGTTAATTAATTATTGAGTCGGTTATTTTTACCGGATTACTCTGAGATTCTATTTTTTCAATTGCTTCTTTTTCGATTCATTGAACATCTCTTGCGCCAAAAGTCATTGGGGTTGTTTTGTCTGCGCAGAGAAAGTAAACTGTGGGGAAATGTGGTATTGGATATTTGCTTGCTGCCTCCTGAAAATGGTACGTATTTTATTTAGTAAATGGTAAACAAAATTTGAAGTGACAAATTTATTGGATGAAAGACAATATATACCTTTTGCTCATCGCAGTTAACTGTACCCATTTTCACTTTTCCTTCTAAGACGTTTGCGGCCTTCTTCCACTCGGGAAGAAGTGTCTTACAGGGTGGATACCTGAAACCGACCAAATGATTTATAACTCAAGATCGATTGGATTAATTTAAGTAAATAATTAATTACCATTACAATTACTAAGGTGCAAAGAAATCCACCAGCCAGAAATCCTTGCTATTAGTAACTAATTCATAAAAATTTGCGTCAGTTAGTTCAATATTTGCAGTTCCTTCTTTATTCGCCTGTATGTACGTGCCATTTACAAACGTTAAATACCTAAGTTAATGTATGTATAATTCGGATTAATTTGATCCATGATTTATGTATAAGACTGAGGTTAAGTTGTTTTGGTTATTGCTAGTTAAATACATATGTTAAAGTGCTTGTTAGGCGGACTGTGTAGACTTAGAATGCTAGACTCGGCCTTTCTGCATGTTCCTGGTTTGGCTGTTGGCTTATGGTAGGGACTAGTATTCGACTGACTATATAGGTTAAGGAACACGCGTTAGTACGTATTTAATTATTAGTAAATAAATAATTATATTAGACGGTTCATTTAATTAGCCATTATTTATTCGTGTGAGCGTGTTCGGGTCTTAACCTGGTTATTTTTGTCAGGTTCGGGCTAGATTAATTAGTTAATTAATTATTGAGTCGGTTATTTTTACCGATTCTATTTTTTCAAGTGCTTCTTTTTCGATTGATTGAACATCTCTTGCGCCAAAAGTGATTGGGGTTGTTTTGTCTGCGCGGAGAAAGTAAACTGTGGGGAAATGTGGTATTGGATATTTGCTAGCTGCCTCCTGAAAAGGGTAAGGTTGGTACATATTTTATTAGTAAATGGTAAATAAACTCAAAGTGACATATTATTAGATGAAAGACAATATATACCTTTTGCTCATCGCAGTTAACTGTACCCATTTTCACCTTTCCTTCTAAGACGTTTGAGGCCTTCTTCCACTCGGGAAGAAGTGTCTTACAACGCGGACACATGCAAATGATTTATAACTCAAGATCGATTGAATTAATTTAAGTAAATAATTATTTACAATTACCAGGGTGCAAAGAAATCCACCAGCCATAAATCCTTGCTATTAGTAACCATTTCATCAAAATTAGCATAAGTTAGTTCAATATTTGCAGTTGGTTCTTCGTCTGCGAGTAGTCTCTCTGCTTTGACCTGTACGTACGTGCCATTTACAAACATTAAATGCCTAAGTTAATTGATATTGACGTTTTTAGACACATATAATCCCGTCAATATCGCCTATTTTGAGTACATTTTGTAAGTAAAAGTATGTGATATTACTCAATTTAGTATTTGTTTTGCATTTCAGGGTGTACAACAGAAAAGATGTCAAAAACGGGTCAAAAGATAGCCGAAAACACAAGATTCAGGATGCCATGGAGTTCGCACCGCGAACTATAACGCGAACTCCTCCCGATCGAGGGTCAAATTCTCTGTTTGGTTTTCACGATCGGTAACTCAAGATCGCGATCGGTAATTCTGTACTCAAGGGAGTTCGCGACGCGAACTTGTTCGCGATCGCGAATTATGCGCCTAAAAAAGTGATAAATCGCAGATCAAGGCCATGAATCAGTTATCTTTTGGACGTTGTGCGTTTTTGGGCAGTTAGAAGACGAATTTGAGAGCATTTCTTCAAGGGTTTCACCAATTCTACAAGCAATTATTGATTTCTTATCATTTGGGAACAATTTTATGGTTGTAATTCAACTCTTAAACTCTTGTTTTGTGATTTCTAGCATGTCTATGTGCTAGTAATCTTCATATTTGCTATGTTTGGATAATTCTAGGTTTAAGTATGGTTCAATTTAAGGGTTATGTTTATGTTTAAACAAATTGTTGGTATTTAATTACTCTTTTGGTTTAATCTATGAATTTTCGTTTCTTTATCGTTGGTAATTGATTTAATTAGGTATTGACAACACTTGATTGATTATTTCCCCAACTTTTCACTTGTGACCTAGTTGGTAATTCACTAGAAATAGGGATTAGAGACAAGATTCTGATAAGTTAGATTAAACAAGAAGTTCAACCCTAGTAATGAAAATTCTAGGTTAGAAGACTTAGGTAACCCAAGTCGGTAATATTAACAAATAGAAGTGTGATTAATTATAACTTGTGAGAGAAGAAATTCCTATTAGTTGTAATTAGTTTATTAAATGGGATTGAGAGAAATCTAATCCCGTGACTTCTAGAACATTAGACTGACCGGTGCTTAATAACCATACTTAGAACTAGATGAATCCAGACATAGTGAATATCTCTTAATTATCAAATCAACGTCCATCATACATTCTTGTTGACTTAAATTTTATGTTTACAAATTACAAAAATCAAACTATGTTTACAAATATTTTCTTAATTAATTCTTTGACTTTCAGTTGCTGGATTACATAATTTATTCCCTGAGAATTCGACAACCCGAAATACTTGCCTAACCTATATTACCCACGATTAGGTATACTTGCCTATGAATGTGGTAGTCTAGATTAGTAGTATTTAGGAGACATATTTTTATAACTAGATCTTGCACATCAAGTTTTTGGCGCCGCTGCCGGGGAATAGTTTTATGTGTCTAGTTTTTGAAAGTTAATTAATTAATTGATCCTTGTTTTGGAATTCATTCTTAGACAAGTTAATTATTGTATTTTTTATTTTTCTCTACTTTGGTTATCAGTTGCGTTTTAACCTTTTGCTTTGAGTTGTGCGTGTGCATGAGCAATAGACCGAACCCAAGGGGTACAAAATCAAAACCTGATCAACCATCACCAAGTTCCGAACCAGAAAAATATTTTCGTAGAAGGAAGCAGATTCAATTGGAAGCAAGATATAAAGCAACACTTCAGAAATCCCAAAGTAGTGAAGAACCAAACCTTAAAAATCAAGATCCACTTTTTGAAGTTCAAGTCCAAAGTTTTGAAAGTCAAGAGCCGACTCTTGGCATCCCGGAACAAATTGTTGTGAATCAAGAGCCGATTCTTGATAATCAGATGGGTGAACCAAATCCACCTCCGGAACAGCCAATGTGGCAAACGAGGCAAACAGCCCCGGTTGATCTCGTTCCGGCAATACGAATGCCGGAGATTAATGGGCACAATTTCGAAATTAAGAGCCAATTTCTTGTTATGGTCTGTGATTTGGGTTATGATGGTAGACTCACAAATGACCCAAATCACCATATCGAATGCTTTAATGATATATGCCATTTATTTAAAATACCAAACGTTTCACAGGATGCGATAAGGCTCAGACTATTCCCATTTAGTCTAATTGGAGAGGCTAGATCTTGGATCAAGTCTCTCGAGCCAAACTCCATCACGACTTGGGAGGAACTGCGAAGTCGATCTATTCACCGTTATTTTCCACCCGCGAAAGCAGATAAACTAAAAACTGATATTATGGCTTTTCAACAGGAAGCAGGGGAGACTTTAACGGAAGCTTGGGAACGTTTTAAAGGTATGCTGAGACGGTGCCCAAACCACAGTTTTGAAAAGAGTAACATTGTCCATCTCTTCTATCGGGGCTTAACAAACAATGCTCGATCCACCCTCGATTCGTCGAGTGGTGGTATATTTATGTACAAGACCCCGACTGAAGGATACCAACTATTGGAGGATATGGCAATGCACAATGCGGAGTGGGCCACCGATAGAAGAGCCGAGAAACAATCGAGTTCGGTTAATGCGGTTGATGATAGGAAAAATGATGAAGTTGCGGCCATTAAGAACAACCAAGTCATGCTAGAGCGTAAGTTAGATAAAATAACATCTTCTTTGCATGCTATTCAGGTTGGATGCGAAAAATGCGGTGGGCCACATCTTACTAAAGAATGTCAACAACGCCAACCGATGATGACCGAAGAGGAGGTCAATTACTTGAATCAGGGTTATGGTAATAATAATTACCAAAGAGGAAACCAAGGTTATCATAACAATTATAACAACAATAGGGGCTACAATAATAATAATAACAACAATTATCCCCCTAGACCATCACAACCACCTGGTTTCTCCTATAATAACCAATCTAATTACCCTCCTCGAAACAATGCCAACAATCCCGAATCAAGCTCAAAACCCGAAAATCAAATGTCACCTTTAGAAAAGGCATTTGAAAAGTTCTTGGTTAGTCAAGCCAAGACAAATGAAGAAAATAAACAAGATTCCATAGAAATCAAACAGAACATGAGAAACCAACAGGCAGCCATCCAAAATCTGGAGAGTGATATAGGAAAGATTGCACAAGCATTAAAAGAAAGACCACAAGGCAATCTTCCCCCTTCCACTCAAGATAATCCACAGGGAGGATTTTATGGCTCTAGAGATGTCAAAGGCATTACCACACGAAGTGGTAAAGAAGTAAGTTCACCTATGATTAAAATTAATGTTGATATTTCTAGTGAACAAGTACTTGTAGATGATGGCACTCCGTTGGTTGAAAAGGAAGTTCATGATGAGAAGATAGTAAAGAAAGATGAACCTGAAAAGATGGAGCAAAAAGGAAAGGTCGAGTCAAAGAAAGAGGCTACAACAAGTTCTTACATACCTAAGGTTCCTTTCCCTCAACGGTTAAGGAAGGAGAAACTCAAAGAGAAATATGGTGAGTTTGTTGAAATGATTAAACAGGTACGCATTAACGTGCCTTTGGTTGATATGTTGGCAGGAATGCCAAATTATGGAAAGTTTATCAAGGACTTGGTGTCAAACAAAGCTCAAATGGAGGAGGCATCTTCAGCTGTGTTAAGTGAAGAGTGCTCAGCAATCATACAATCTACAATGCCACCAAAGCTTGAGGAGCCAGGGAGTTTTATAATCCCTTGTCTTTTTGATAACCTACCGGTTTGTAATGCACTAGCAGATTTAGGAGCTAGTATAAATTTGATGCCCTTGTCAGTTGCCACAAAAATAGGATTAACCAATTTCAAACCGACTAGGATGGTCTTAAGATTAGCAAACATTTCATACACATACCCCATAGGTATAGCGGAAAACATCCCTGTTAAGGTTGACAAATTTGTGTTTCCCGCGGACTTCGTTGTTCTAGAAATGGATGTGGACCCCAAAGTCCCACTCATTCTAGGAAGACCCTTTTTAAACACGGCGGATGCTATGTTCCTCGTGTCAAAAAAACAACTAAGTCTCGGTATAGATGATGATAGGGTCACCTTTTCCATTGAAAAAGCAATGAAGCACACCTCAAAATCCGATGATGCATGTTATATTATTGACGTTATCGATTCTTGCATCGATGAGGAGGTGACTTATTTTCTCAACCTCGACTGTAATGATATCACCACAAAAGGTGATTTCACCATTGATTCCGATGAGACAATCCGCAATCTCCAAGAGTTCGAGGATTTGCTTCATATAGATGATGAGGAATCCGAGGTTGGAGATGTGGAGTTTGAAAAAATTGACCCTAAAGACAACCTTAGAATCAAAACCTCTTTAGAAGATCCACCTACTCTTGAGCTAAAACCGCTATCGAACCATTTAGAGTATGCCTTTCTAGAAGGTAATTCCGATCTTCCGGTTATAATCTCATCTAAGCTTTCCTCCACCGAAAAATCCGAATTGATTAAAATTCTCAAAGCTCACAGACAAGCCATTGCTTGGAAAACGGCGGACATTCCAGGTATCAATCCGGCCTATTGTACACACAAAATCCTCATGGAGGAAAACTTCAAGCCAAGTGTGCAAAGGCAAAGAAGATTGAACCCGATTGTCAAAGACGTGGTGCAAAAAGAAGTTCTAAAACTTCTTGATGCAGGACTCATTTACCCTATCTCCGATAGTCCATGGGTGAGTCCGGTGCAAGTTGTACCTAAGAAAGGGGGCATGACAGTTATAAAAAACGAGAAGGGTGAGCTAATCCCCACTCGAACTGTCACGGGGTGGCGAGTGTGTATTGATTATCGTAAGCTAAATGATGCCACCCGAAAGGATCACTTTCCATTGCCATTCATTGATCAAATGTTGGAACGACTCGCGGGAAACAACTTCTATTGTTTCCTCGATGGATTTTTCGGCTATTTTCAGATCCATATCGACCCCCTAGATCAAGAAAAAACCACGTTCACTTGCCCTTTTGGCACTTTTGCTTATAGGACAATGCCGTTCGGTTTATGAAACGCTCCGGCCACGTTCCAACGTTGCATGACGGCTATCTTCCAAGACATGATAGAGGACTGTATGGAAGTGTTCATGGATAATTTCTCGGTTTTCGGGAACTCATTTACTTCATGTCTAGCAAATCTGGAGAGAATTTTGAGAAGGTGTGAGGAGACCAATTTAGTGTTGAATTGGGAAAAATGTCACTTCATGGTGCGTGAAGGCATCGTGTTAGGACATAAAATTTCTGAGAAGGGAATGGAGGTTGATAAAGCTAAAATTGATGTCATATCTAAGCTACCTCCTCCCTCGAGTGTGAAAGCTGTTAGGAGTTTCCTTGGTCATGCGGGTTTTTACCGTCGGTTTATAAGAGATTTTTCAAAAATCACCCGACCCATGACTCATTTACTTGAAAAGGATGTACCATTCGTTTTCTCAAATGAATGTTTGGAATCCTTTAATTTGTTAAAGGAAAAACTAACCGAGGCTCCAATCATGGTTTTCCCCCATTGGGAATTACCATTTGAGTTAATGTGTGATGCGAATGATTTTGCACTCGGTGCGGTGTTAGGGCAGCGAAAGAACAACCACTTTCAACCCATTTATTATGCTAGCCGAACACTAAATGGTGCTCAAGTGAACTACACAACTACCGAAAAAGAATTACTTACGGTTGTATACGCTTTTGAGAAGTTTAGACCATATCTTGTGTTGTCTAAAACCATTGTGTACACCGATCATTCTGCATTGAAACACCTATTTGCTAAGCAAGACGCCAAACCTAGGCTCATCCATTGGATTCTTCTCTTGTAAGAATTCGACATCGAGATAAGGACAAAAAGGGGGCGGAAAACCTTGCAGCCGATCATTTATCTCAGCTTGAAAATCCTCATTTGGAGGTATGTGATGAAAACGAGTTAAATGACAAATTTCCCGATGAATTCCTTGAAATTGTCAATGCCTTACAAGATACAAATGACCCGTGGTTCGCTGACTTGGCTAATTATTTTGCAGCGGGTGTCCTTGTAAAGGGCATGACTCATCAACAAAAAGGGAAATTTTTCTCTGATTTAAAGTACTATTACTGGGTATCCTTATTTATTCCGGGTCGGGCCTGATTTTATTCATAGACGATGTGTGTCCGGTGAGGAGGCTTATGATATTCTCAACGAATGTCATAAGGGACCCACCGGGGGCCACTTCGGACCCAACTATACCGCTCGGAAAGTCCTAGATGCGGGATTTTATTGGCCAACAATTTTTAAAGATTCATTTAAATTGGTCAAGGCTTGTGATGCTTGCCAAAGAACGGGTAACATCTCCAAACGAGACGAAATGCCTCAACATAGCATACAAGTTTGTGAGGTGTTCGATGTTTGGGGCATTGATTTCATGGGCCCATTCCCGAGCTCCCATGGTAATAAGTACATTCTTGTGGCCGTCAACTACGTCTCAAAATGGGCCGAGGCAAAAGCATTACCAACAAATGATGCCCGGATCGTAGTCAAATTTGTTCAAGCTCTTTTCTGTAGGTTCGGTTGTCCTCGTGCTCTTATTAGTGACCGGGGCACTCATTTTGCCAATCACTTAATGGAGAAAACTTTGCAAAGGTATGGTGTCCATCACCGTTTTTCAACTTCTTATCACCCACAAACAAGTGGACAAGTTGAAAACACAAACCGAGCACTTAAGAGGGTCCTGGAAAAAACGATTGATAGAAATCCAAAAATTTGATCCCAAAAGTTGGATGATGCTCTTTGGGCATTCCGAACCGCTTTTAAAACTCCAACCGGTTACACCCCGTACCGTATGGTTTACGGGAAAGCATGTCACATCCCGATCGAAATTGAACACAAAGCCTTTTGGGCTCTTCAAGAATGTAACATGGATGTAATCATGACGGGTAACAACCGGAAATTCCAATTGAATGTTCTTACCGAAGAAAGATCTCATGCCTACAAGAATTCTCGAATTTACAAAGAGAATACGAAACGTTGGCATGACAACAAATTGAAAACCATCAAATGTTTCAAACCGGGAGATAAAGTCTTAATTTTTCAATCTCGTTACAAGTTTTCTCCCGGAAAACTGAAATCCAAATGGGCCGGTCCTTACACCGTTGTTCAACAAAACCCATCCGGGTATGTGGAGCTCATTTGTTATAGTGGCCGTTTTAGCATAAATGGTCACCGTTTGAAACTTTATAATGAGGGAGATGGTAATTTTGAGAAGGAGAAGTTGGAAGAAGAGGAGGTGATTCATTTCATCTCGGTTGGTGCTCGAAAATAGAAGAGAGTGGCATCGAGTCGAGCTCTAGACTTATTAATCTTTGAAGCGCTTCTCGGGAGGCAACCCGTGTGCATTGTGGTTATTTCCCTTTCATTTCAGCTTTTTTTTAGTTAGTAGTATAAGTTTTCTGCTTGCATTAGGTGTGAAATGGGTAATTTTGCTGGAAATCCTAAAAAAATTCGCAAGGGTAGCTGGTTCACAGAGTTCGCGCCGCAAACTCTGCTTCGCGATCGCGAAAATGAAACAGAGAATTGGACCTTAATTCGTGAAGAGTTCGCGTTCGGTTCGCGTTCGGGTTCGCGATTCAGATCCAGGTCAACCCTTTTGACCCATTCGGGTCCGTGATAGTTCGCGTCGCGAACCTCTTCGCGCCGCGAACTCCTGTCGTTATAAATTCGCCTCTTCTCTTCCAGCTTTCATAAATCGTGAACCCTAGCCCCTTAAAACGCGAATTCCAGCCAGAGCATCTCCGATTCCAGCCATTTTCGACCTTTTTGAGCCCCAAATCTCCCGATTTCTTCATCAAATCTTCATCCTCATGGCTCCTAGGGTAAGTTCTTCTAGTTTTCTCATAGATTCTTCTAGGATTTCGGTATTAGGTCCGAATTTTTGAATGTATCTTGAAGTTTTTGTGATAAAGCTTAGTTCTTTGTACTTAATTTTTTATTATTAGTTGATCCTTAGTAGAAATCTTCAATCTTTGTGCTTAGTTAGTCAAAATTTGTCAAGATTAGTGGATTTCATAGCCTACATTGTATGAAATTGGGGGAATTGTGAGAAAAGTGGTTGAAAATCTGCATTTTAGCAAGTATTTTGGTTGGGGTTTAGTTGTTGAACTAGTATTGTCCTTAATCAGTCATAGTCCTTTGAATGCTAGTTTAACAACTCGGGTTGGATTATTTTGGACCACACTTCAAGTATTTTGTTCAATTATGTCAAGAATGTCAACAAAAAAAAACACAATATTTTTACAATGTTAATAAGTTTAGAACACTTAGTCTTTAAATCAAATTGAAATAAAATACAATTAACAATGTCAATATTTAATTTTATTTTCAATTTTCCTATTTTTAAAACTAAGTGTGGGAAGGGGTAACGTCATTTACATTACATGTTATATATTTGGACACCCTTCTATTATCTCTTATTTATAATCTTAACATTGTGATGATTGTTTTAAATATAGAAATAACAAAAGACTGCTGCTTCTTCATCAGCTGGAGGCCGTGGACGTGGACGCGCCCGTGCTTGTTCACCTTCCCATGTTCCTGCACCGGGACCCGAACTCTTAGCTGATGGATTCCCGGCTGAGCTCAAAATAAATAGAACACACGTGTTCCTCAACTTTGACAATGCAATTTCAGCGGGACTGACACTTGATTGTGAGAGTAGGAAACAAAGACTCTCAAACAAGAAAGTTACCGTCAGAAGGAGTCCGGACATGGAACTATTAAATGATGTGGGTCAACGGGCTACAATTAAAGAGTACTTGGTACGCTATCACAAGGATCATGAGGGGGATATCCTTTTCACTTGTCGGGCATGGGAGAGAGCTCTCCTCATTAACGAACCAACCTTTGACGAGCTCCTCCTAGAATTTTACTCCACAATCAAATTTGAGCCCCGTGTAGCAATGAAAAATCCTAGAGACCCATGCATACAATATCGGGTGGCGAACCAATGGGTCCATAGTAATCTCATTGAGTTTGCGGTCAATTTGGGCATATATACCCAAGAGGAAACCACGGCTAGGAACTTTAATCACTATCTGAAGTGGTGTGCAACCAATGAAACCCGGAATGTTGACGGGCTTTGGAGCCAAATTGGAGTAGGCGATTACCGAATGTCTCATACCAAAGAGTCAAACATTCGAAGCGGCACCCATCGATATTTCCATCGGATGATCTCGAATACTGTCTGCCACCGAAACCAAGGTCCCGAAAAAGTCAATAAATATGACATGTGGTTGCTCCACCAATTGATTAACAAGAATGCAACAATGAATATTCCATTTGTAATCGCAAAATTTTTGAGTGGTGTAGCAAAGGGGCTAAGAACGGATAGTCCGATGGGTGCAGCTCATTATATCACACGTTTGGCTCGAGCCTCGATTCCCATACCTCAACGAGTTTGGGATAGCTTGACGTATCGACCTATGGGCTTAATGGACGAAACATTGCTAATGGTTATGGAAGTGATTGTTAGACATGCGGGTGGCTATGTTTGGAATGAACATCCGAGAGTGGAAGAACCGGTGGGTAGTAGTAGTGATGATGATGATGATGATGATGCGAACATGGAAGACGTGTCGGGTGACGCATTACCCTAAGGGGGTCATGAGTTTGGTCAACAGGGAGCACCAGGCTCCCAATTCGGCGATCAAGGTGCCTCGGGATCCGGGTCGGGTCCGTCCTCTTTCGATCCTTACTTTTCTTACAATCAACTGGTCGAGAGGATGGATGCAATGCAGGTTGATATTTCGCATGTCCGATCATCAAACGATCATTTGCAATCAAACTTTCAAAATCATATGCAAAGGTCGTATTACAACGAAATGCGGGTCGGACATCAAATGAGTTGGCAAACCGATGTTGCCAATTATAACTTATATCCCGATCAATTCGCCCGTCCTCCACCTTATGATCACTCTACATTGCCAACATGGGCACCGAATGCCCCCGCACCGCCTAGCTACCCAGATTATGAAGCTTGGTACCAAGATCCGAATGGTTGGTATCGTCAGTACCCGCCACCACAATGAGTGCAACAGAAAAGTAATCTAAAAAAAAAAAAAGAGTTTTTGTTTTGTTTTGTTTGTAGGTAATCAACATAATTGCTGTTAGCTGCTGAATACTTGTAGATTGTTCCTGAATTCCAAGACCCACCGGGAATGAAGCCAAAGCACCCTCATGTCGTACACTTTTCTATGACCTCGATTTCCTAAATTTTGTCAAGTTTATTGCATTGGGGACAATGCAAACACTTAAGTGTGGGAAGGGGGTGTATTTAAGAATCCACAATTTAAAATTTGTCAAATCTCAAAAAAATCATCCAAGTAATGAAACCGATTTAATTGATAATTTTTTTTTTATGACACAACTCAGTGCTTTTGAAAACAATTTTGGGAAATAAAGTTCAATTTAAATGATAAAATTTTATCTAGCGTTTATGTTTCAATCTTTGTGGCTTTTCATAAATTGAAGAATTTTAGCTCTTTAATTATAGTACTTTTAATTTAGGAGATTGAAAATGTCTTGCACAATATATAAGCATCACCTTTAAGAGAATTAAGGTTAGTATTACTAGCTCCCGATGACATTAGGTTAAGTTATGAGCCTTTAGTTTACGTGCCTGTCATATTAAAACAAAGAAATATTAAAAAGTTATCAAATAAATATTAGGGAGAACACACAACCGGCCTTATGTCACTCGGACAAGTAAGCCCGAGGGGTCCTTCAAACCTGGCATTCTAAGGCAACTGATCTGGAAATGTTGGTGGAAAGTTCGTTACGCGGGTGGCATTCGAAAGCTGAGGCTCTTCCTACTAAACAAAATAAATAAAGAAGCATGCAAAGCATGAATAAATAAATAAATAAGCATGCAAAGCATGAATAAATAAATAAATAAAGATATAAGCATGCAAAGCATGAATAAGTAAATAAATAAACATGCAAAGCATGATTAAATAAAGCAAATAAGCTACGAAATGAATGATTAAACTAAGTTTTTTTTTAATTTAACCTTACTAATTGGGGAGTTCTCATAAAGATGATATTTGTAGATTATGCAAGAATGAGAAGATGCTAAATTAAAGTAACTACAATCAAGGTAGCCAAAGAATAATAGGTCTATGAGAAGTTAGCTAGTTTAGTACACAAACTTGGATATAAAATCTAGATGAAATTTTAACCGTTAAATTGAACTCGATTCTGAAATTGTTGTCGATTGTGATTGAGATGATTGTCATATGCATTAAATTGGTATCGTACTAACACATTTTTCAGGATGATTTGCTTGAGGACAAGCAAAGTTTTAAGTGTGGGGATTTTGATATTGACGTTTTTAGACACATATAATCCCGTCAATATCACCTATTTTGAGTACATTTTGTAAGTAAAAGTATGTGATATTACTCAATTTAGTATTTGTTTTGCATTTCAAGGTGTACAACAGAAAAGATGTCAAAAACGGGTCAAAAGATAGCCGAAAACACAAGATTCAGGATGCCATGGAGTTCGCGCCGCGAACTATAACGCGAACTCCTCCCGATCGAGAGTCAAATTCTCTGTTTGGTTTTCACGATCGGTAACTCAAGATCGCGATCGGGAATTCTGTACTCAAGGGAGTTCGCGACGCGAACTTGTTCGCGATCGCGAATTATGCGTCTAAAAAAAAGTGATAAATCGCAGATCAAGGCCAGGAATCAGTTATCTTTTGGACGTTGTGCGTTTTTGGGCAGTTAGAAGACGAATTTGAGAGCATTTCTTCAAGGGTTTCACCAATTCTACAAGCAATTATTGACTTCTTATCATTTGGGAACAATTTTATGGTTGTAATTCAACTCTTAAACTCTTGTTTTGTGATTTCTAGCATGTCTATGTGCTAGTAATCTTCATATTTGCTATGTTTGGATGATTCTAGGTTTAAGTATGGTTCAATTTTAGGGTTATGTTTATGTTTAAACAAATTGTTGGTATTTAATTACTCTTTTGGTTTAATCTATGAATTTTCTTTTCTTTATCGTTGGTAATTGATTTAATTAGGTATTGACAACACTTGATTGATTGATTATTTGCCCAACTTTTCACTTGTGACCTAGTTGGTAATTCACTAGAAATAGGGATTACAGACAAGATTCCAATAAGTTAGATTAAACAAGAAGTTCAACCCTAGTAATGAAAATTCTAGGTTAGAAGACTTAGGTAACCCAAGTTGGTAATATTAACAAATAGAAGTGTGATTAATTATAACTTGTGAGAGAAGAAATTCCTATTAGTTGTAATTAGTTTATTAAATGGGATTGAGAGAAATCTAATACCGTGACTTCTAGAACATTAGACTGACCGGTGCTTAATAACCATACTTAGAACTAGATGAATCTAGACATAGTGAATATCTCTTAATTATCAAATCAACGTTCGTCATACGTTCTTGTTGACCTAAATTTTATGTTTACAAATTACAAAAATCAAACTATGTTTACAAATATTTTCTTAATTAATTCTTTGACTTTCAGTTGCTTGATTACATAATCTATTCCCTGAGGATTCGATAACCCGAAATACTTGCCTAACCTACATTACCCACGATTAGGTATACTTGCCTATAAATGTGGTAGTCTATATTAGTAGTATTTAGGAGACATATTTTTATAACTAGATCTTGCACATCATTAATGTAGGCATAATTCGGATTAATTTGATCCGTGAAATGTGGTTGGTTTTGAATATTTAGATGCATACTTGAGTCTTAAGTAAAGCATTGGCCGATACAATTAATCATGCATAAAAGCCTAACTAGGTCACGTTTAGGCCTTGTATGGGCATAACAGCACATTCCTAATACCTATGCGTACCTTAGTTTGAAGGTATCATTTTAAGAAAATGACAACTTTTGGGTACTCATTGATGATTGAAAGAGAGGGACAGTAAAAATGATTTTTAATCTGGTGATAACCGAGTGATATGGACTTTTTAATAAATTCCTAATGGTCACATATTTGATGTTTTCGTTATATATACGGAAACAGAAACTAGTATATCGATCATAAAATATTTAATTCATCAAATTAAGAGTTGGATTTAAATTACAACTAATTACCGTTAACAAGAAGAAACAAATTAAGACCAACGAGTGATTCATGCTTTCTCTTTCTTACACACACCGGAGGAAAATTAATTAATTGATGAATGGAAAACCAATTAAGGGAAAAAAAAACTTTCAAAATTTTAACCAATCAAATTGCTACACGTCATCTTCCCATCTACTTTTACAAGAATTCAGACTTGGACCAACAAGATTTGCGGGTCTTTGTCCCTGAATTCTGGTTTAGCCTTTGGTATTCGTTGGTAAATATGAACCGGAAAATATTCTTCCTTGAATTATGGTTTGCAATTTAAACATTGGTTGTAAAGTGTTTCTAATATATATAAAAAAATCATCTTTATTTGTAACACGTTGTAACTTAAAAGAATCAAAATATGTCTCTAGTAACCTTCTTTTTCAATAAATTACATATATTGCATTATGTGTAATGATGGGAAATATACCTGCAAAATTCAATTCATTGACTAAGATAAAACATGTCATTTATGCAAATATTTTATGCGGACATGTATAATTATTTGTTACAGGGACACAATAGATGAAATTATAGCTAAATTATTAGCTATGAGACTAGCGCAGGTGGCGGATTCGGTGGTCAGCGTGGAGCAGTCGGCGTTTATTAAGGGCCGTCAAATTTTGGACGGTCCAATGATTGTTAATGAGATCATTGCTTGGTACAAAAATAAGAAAAAGAGTGCTATGGTGTTTTTTTTTTTTTTTTTGACTAGCAAAAAGAAGGCAACGGGTCAAGCTTCGGCATTGCCATCACCCGCCCGAGGACCTCAACACTAACATAAAACTCTTGAATCTAGCAAATTGCTAGATTATGTAACATTACAATACATAGGGTTTCTTAACCAGTCATCCCATGAAATCTTGCATTTCCGATTTCTATGAGATAACCACGAAAAAGAAAACAAACGAATACAATAAAAAATATCAGACTGTTTAAACCTACCACAGTCAAATAACACCGAATTCCTGAGCCTCCAAATTAACCAACAAGTCGTATACCCGATCACTTGAAGTTTCATCTTCTTTTTATGTGAATTTGAAAGCTGCTCGAACCACTCCCACATATCCCGAGCAGTAGCACCTACATCCGCAACCCCCAAATCACATGCAAACATACACCCAAAAAACAAATGGTCTACAGACTCCATACTTCTTTGACAAATCGGACATGATATCTCAAGTATTTCAATCCCTCTTTTTGAAAGGTTTTGCCTAGTCGGAAGACGATCCAAAAGAAGCCGCCACATAAAAATATTAACTTTTATTGGAACACTCTTACACCAATTAAACTTATAGTCAATACCCATATGTATCTTTTTATCAATAATTCTACGAGCCCCGGCAACCGAATACCCCATTTGTTGATCTAACGACCAACATAATTTATCACTACCCACACCAATATTTATATTGTCAAGAAGCAACTTCAAATTTTCAAATTGTTCCTCTTCTACACCCCTCGAAGTTGTCTCCTCCAATTCCACAACCAACCACCATCACTCCATTTTTGATTAACATAACTTCCATTATCCAAGTCTAAACGGAAGAGCCGATTAAATTTATTAGATAACAAAGAATCATCTAACCAAATATCCGTCCAGAATTTAATCTTATCACCACTCACTAAATCAAATCTAATTGAATTAATATCAATAACATTATTATCATGTAGATAGTTAACATAACCTATTATACGAGACCAAGTTCCATTAAAAGGATGAGCTGTATTATTTCTAGAAAAACCCCCATTTTCTCCATAAATAGCTTTAATCACTTGACACCATAAAGCATTTGACTCATTATAGAATCTCCACCTCCACTTAAGTAAAAGCGCTAAGTTCAAAGCTTTAAGGCTCGCGATATCAAGACCACCTTTCTCTTTGGCAGCAATAATCTTCTTCCAAGAAACCCAATTTAATTTCTTTTCTTGGTCCTGGCATCCCCAAAAAAACCGAGCTCGCATTCGTTCCAGTTTATCAATAATCGATTCTGGGACTCTAAATAAGGACATCCAATATATACCGACACTTCCAAGGACTGACTTAATAAGAGTTAAACGACCTCCAATAGATAACATCATCACCTTCCAATTAGAAAGACGTTTACTAAAAGCCTCAATAATACAGTCCCAATTACTCTTCCGAACCATACTTCCACCTGTTAAAACTCCAAGATATCGACATGGAAGAGTACCCGCCTCACAGCATGTCCGCATGGCCATAGACTCAATAGAACCCGTGCTCATCCCTACAGCATATAAATTGGATTTCTGGACATTTAACTTCATACCAGACACATTATAAAAAACATTAAAAATTTGTATAATGCCATCCATGTCGTTTACGGACCAATCCGTCACCACAATTACATCATCGGCATAAAAAAATGTGACATATTTAAGCTTGAAGCACCAATAGAGACCCCTTTTAAACAATTCTCATCAACCGTTTTTCAATCAACAAATGTAGCCCCTCCATTGCAATTATAAAAAGAAAAGGGGAAAGAGGATCCCCTTGACGTAAACCCCTGAACATCTGAAACTCTTCCGTAGGACTACCATTAACCAACACCGAAAGAAAAGCCGAAGAGAGACACGATTTAATCCAATTCTGTGACAACCCTCGAAATCGGGTATTTGACTCGATTCTTAGTTCAACCTTTTTATTAAAAAAAATTTTGAATCATTAATAAAGTACATATTTCGCGTCTAAGTCTAGAACAATCAAGCACATTAGGTATTGTTAGTGCACATCAGTATGTATGCATATTATTGTTTGTCTGTATTTGTACATTGGAAACTGTGAATTAACGAGTTGCTGACCAAACCTAAACCGAAGTTATGAACTTTGTATTCTATAATAAAGTTTTAAGTAAACCAAAATAGTTGGTATGAAAATGTGTACAAAGTATGTAGTTAAAATAAAGCTACAAATCATAACATTTAGTATATTCCGAGAATGTCAAAAGTAATTAAATATTTACCGAGTCCAAAGAATCTTATCAGTAAATGACTGAAATCACAAATCAAGTAATACCCCGATTAAAATAAATAGGCTAAAGTATTAAATACTTGTGCAAGTTTGAAATAACAAATTAAAATTTAGAAAACTCACTCTTATCACCTCATGATCACATCTAAAAAGCACGTACCTAACTCTCCCATAAGTACGTACACGTTCTCATTTATATTATTAAAATATTCAAATTTAACTTATCACCACCTTAAACCGTGAACTATCTATACGGCTATACCTATGACCTACTACCTCATCTTGTTTTCTCTCTATCACCGGCGAAATCAAACCAAGGAACGCCACCACCTTGTCTCTCTCACTACCCTCTCTCAGGTTGAAAACAAACCACCATCACCATCCCACCTCGTGTTCCTCATACAACTCGAACAAAGAAGAAACCGGCTATTTTTTCTTCACAAGTGACGACCGACGAGCATCTCAGGCAACACAAACCCTCCGACGAAGATAGTTTTTCACGGCGACACCAACATTTTCCAACGAAGCGGCAGGCGATCTCAAGCTCTCTCTCCCACCTGTTTTACAACACCCACAACCAGAAAATGTTTCCGGCGGCAGCGTTTCCGGCTCCGACGATCTCCATCTTTTGCTCGGTCTCTTTCTCATCTCGTTAGGTATACCATCTTACCCTTTTAATATCATCTTACATCATGCTTGTGTGAGTTAAACTGTAAGTTTTGGGTGTTGTACTCTCTGATGTATCTCACGAAAATGAACAAGAAAGTGGAGCAAATTTTATGTGTATTTCTCTTAACTAATTACAAAGGAAATGACTTCTATTTATCCTACTCAAAACATAAAACGTGGGCCACTAACCCATCTTCTTAACTATCCTACATAAAGGAAATACTTGGCCAACATGGCCTTGATTGAGTCAAAACATAACTGAAGTAAATAACTAACTTAAACTTAAACAAGTCACGTGCAACTTTTTGGATTAAACTAACATACTCCCCTTAATCCAAAATCTTGAAATCTTTCAAACCAAGAATGTCCTTCATCTCTTTGAACTTGATTCTTGCCAATGGTTTAGTCATTATGTCTGCTCGTTGACTTTGGCTCGACACATGCTTTACAATCACATCTCCCCTTTCAATACATTCCCTTATGAAGTGGAACCTTATATCAATGTGCTTGCTCCTACCATGGAACACGGGATGCTTCACCAATTCTAGAGCCGCCTTATTATCAATAAATATCGTTACCGGGCTCACCTTTTCACAAATGATTTCGTGAACCAGGCGCCGGACCCAAATACCTTGACATGTAGCCATCGTTGCAGCCATAAACTCGGCCTCACATGTCGATAATGCAACACAGTGTTGCTTTTGCGAGCTCCATGAAATTAAACTTTCATTCAAGTAGAAGGCCATACCTCCTGTGCTCCTTCTATCATATGTATCCCGTGCATGATTGCTATCTGTGTATCCAGTGATAGCAATGTTTCCTGTACTTCGTTTATAAAATAAGCCACAATTTAAGGTGCCTTTTATGTACCTTAATATCTTCTTGACTGCTTGGTAGTGTACCACAGTTGGGTTCTCGAGAAATCTGCTCACAATCCCGACAGAATATGAAATGTCGGGTCGGGTATGACACAAGTAACGGAGCCCCACGACAATGCTTCGGTACTCCGTTGCATTTACGAGTTCACCTTCTTCATCTTTTGTTAACTCGTGTTTGTGTTCCATTGGGGTATCGGTTGGATTACAATCCAACATATTTGTTTTCTCCAACAAACTTTTAGCATAACCAGTTTGTTTCAAGCTTACCCCATTTGCCCCTTGACTTACTTCAATAACCAAGTAGTAAGACAGCACCCCTAGGTCACTCATATCAAATTCTTTATTCATTTGCTGCTTAAAGAAATTTACCTCATTTGTGTCGTTTCCGGTGACAATTAAATCGTCAACATACACTCCAACAATCAATGTCTTCCCGGGTTTCTTTGTGGTGTATATAGCGTATTCATGGGCACATCGTTTGAACCCCAATTGCTTCAAGTACTTATCCAGACGTGAATTCCAAGCCCGAGGAGCTTGACGAAGACCGTACAGGGCTTTGGACAGCTTATACACCATTTCAGTTTTGTTCTTGTTCACAAAACCTTCCGGTTGGGTTACGTATACTTCTTCCTCCAATTTCCCATTCAAAAACGCTGACTTTACATCCAAATGATGGACAGTCCAGCCGTTTTTACCTGCAAGAGCCAGTAAAATTCTTACCGTCTCAATTCGAGCTACAGGGGCAAACACCTCTTCAAAGTTGATCCCCTGTTTTTGTACATACCCTTTAGCCACCAACCTTGCTTTGTATTTTAATACCTTTCCCGTCGGGTCTCGCTTTACTTTGTATACCCATTTCAGACCAATAGGTTTGCGATTTGCAGGAAGTGAAACCAACTTCCATGTGTTGTTCTTCTCAATCGAATCCAATTCGATTTTCATAGCTTTCACCCATTCTCGATCTTTGCTTGCAACAGTATAAGATGTCGGTTCTTCAGTATCGCAAGTAAAGTGCAACTCATCCAACTCTCTGTCAATACTCGATAATCGTCGGTATCGTTTTGGGGCTCCATCCGACGAAGGGTCTGGACCAAGTGAGTCTTCAAAGAAATTAGGTTTAGACGTGACAGAGTTTGGAGAGTTTAATTGAGGTGTGTGGGCTGTATTTTGAGCATTTGAGATGTCTTGGGCTTCAGACACGGTTTGGGCTTGACTTATGTGTTGGGTTTGGTGTGTAGCACTTGATTGTGCTTGTGGGCCGTAGGACCCATCATATTGGGAATGATATTGGGGACTTAAATTATCATCCCACACTTCATCAATTAAGGGATTAAAGGGTTCCAGCTCTTCGCCGCCTTCATCGTCAAAATGGTGACCATCATCACTTTCATACCCTTCCAACACGAACGGAACTTCAATCAAGTTCCTGAAATTCTCTGTACTTTCCCACACCCAACCTTTTTCTTCTTGAAAACAAACGTCTCGGCTCACACAGATTTTACCGGTTACGGGATCAAATAATCTGTATGCCTTACTGCCGAGTTCGGTTCCCAGATGAACCATTGCTTTGCTTCTATCTTCAAGTTTCTTAAGATGCCCTTTATTGATTCTTGTATGAGCGACACAACCAAACACCCTTAAATGATCTAAATGAGGCTTTCTTCCGTGCCACATTTCATACGGGGTTTTGTTATCAAGTGCTTTGGTTGAGATTCGATTCAAGACATAAGCTGCGTGTCTAGCAGCTTCTCCCCATAACACATTTGGCATATTCATAAATTTCAACATCGTTCTTATCATCTCCACAACGGTTCTGTTTCTTCTTTTCACAACCCCGTTCTGTTGTGGAGAGTAGGGAGCTGTGTAGTGTCTTTTCAAACCCGATTCATCACAATAATTTGTAAATTCTTTTGACAAGAATTCACCACCGGATCTGTTCGAAGTGTTTTAATCTTCTCCCCGGTTTCATTCTCTACTAGTGCACGGTATTGTTTGAAGGTACCAAAGGCTTCGTCCTTTGATTTCATCAAGTAAAGCCACATTACACGGGTATAATCATCAATTAAGAGTAAGAAATACCTCTTTCCCGATGGTGTGGCAGGAGAGATCGGGTCACAAGTGTCACCATGAACAAGTTCTAAATGTTTGCTTGCTCTGTATGTGGCTTGGCTCGGGTAGGGGCTTTTTGTCTGTTTTCCAACCAAACAGCTTTCACATACATGTGATATGGTTTTGATGTTTGGCAGCCCACATACTATATTCTTTGGGGACATTTGTTTCAAAGCAGTGAAGTTCACATGACCAAGACGTGCATGCCACAACTTGTCGTTTTTTGTCTCTTCTATTTTCAAGCACTCTGAACCGAAATCATTTAGTACAATTTTGTATAAACGATTTTCTGACTTCTTCACTTTCATTAAAAGTCTTCCTTCTTGGTCATGTGCCCATAAAAACGAGTCGTATATCAGCACTCGATCTCCCGTTTCCGCCAATTGCCCCAAGCATATAATATTGTTACATAAGCTCGGGATATAATATACGTCTCGTAGCAAACGTTGGTCACCATTTCTGCTTTGAAAAAGAATAGAACCTTTTCCTTCTATTCGAACCTTCGAGCCATCCCCGAACCTCACGAAGCCCTTTATCATTTTATCTATTTCACGAAACTTCTCTACCTCCCCTGTCATATGGTTACTAGCACCATTGTCTAGGTACCACACATTGTTTTTCAAACTTTCAGTCTTGGTTGATCGTAGTCTCGGGGTGACACGATCTTCATTTAGAAATACTTCTTCAAGTACCTCCGTATTACATGCACTTAAGAAAAGAGCAGGCTCATCTACACCTTGTGACAAATTTGCTTCTTGAGTTCGATCCCGTTCACGTCGCGGGTTTTTGCAATCTGCTGCATAATGCCCATAATCTTGACAATTATAGCATTGTACCTTATTTTTATCACGGTTAGTCGAGTCACCACGGCCTCCTCCGTGGTAACTACCTCCGCCCCGACGTCCACCCCGGCTATTGCTTCTGCCCCGGCCTCTACCCCTTCCTCGGTAGCTTTGTTGCCGGCTGTTTCGTGGGGAGGAACATTGTTCATCTTCGTTTCTTTTCTTTGATTTATCCATCCACTCTTGATGAGTTAAGAGTAGTTTTCCATCATGGTTTTCTGATTGACCACGAATTCTTTCTTCATGAGCTTTTAGCCTACCGACCACCTCTTCTACTGACATCTTATCTAAGTCAGCAAATTGTTCAATAGTTGACGCTATTTGAACAAATTTTGATGGTACCGCACGTAGCAACTTCTTCACTACGTAATCTTCTTCTACACGATCACCCAATGCTCGTATGTTACTGACCACGTTGTTCACCTTCGCGGAGAACTCGTCGATCGAATCCGTCTCCTTCATACTTAAGGTTTCAAATTCTGCCTTGAGGGTTTGAACCTTCGCGGTTTTAACCCGTTCTGCCCCTAAAAACATCGTTTTCAAAGCACCCCATGCGTCTTTTGCCGTTTGCTTTTCAGCTAACGACAAAAGCAAATCTTCCGGGATACCTTGATATATGGAAGCCATCGCCATTTTGTCTTTCTTCATCTCAACTACCGTATTCGAGGTGCATGGTTCGACTGCATCCCACACGCCTTGAGCCTGCATGAACACCTTCATTTTTATTGCCCATGCAGCGTAATTGCTTTTCCCAAGCATGGGATAATTGAGACTAACATAGCCTTCTTTCAAGGGGTTATCATTCTTATCACCCATTGTGATTGACAGATCTTAATGAGGGATTGTACCAGTGTTTGCTCTGATACCAAATGTAAGTTTTGGGTGTTGTACTCTCTGATGTATCTCACGAAAATGAACAAGAAAGTGGAGCAAATTTTCTGTGTATTTCTCTTAACTAATTACAAAGGAAATGACTTCTATTTATCCTACTCAAAACATAAAACGTGGGCCACTAACCCATCTTCTTAACTGTCCTACATAAAGGAAATACTTGGCCAACATGGCCTTGATTGAGTCAAAACATAACTGAAGTAAATAACTAACTTAAACTTAAACAAGTCACGTGCAACTTTTTGGATTAAACTAACATAAACTTCTGGGTTTTGTAAGTGTGTGTATGTCCGACCATTTTGTCGTCTCGTTGCTCGTCATCTCTAGAACTCCGGTATTGTAACAACCCAAAAATCTAGGGAAATTTAAAAATTTTTAAATAATAAAGTAAAACAATTTCCCCAAGAGTACAAGTAACTCGAAGGTCCCAACTCATGAATAAAAATATAAAACGTCTCGTGGTTTAAATGCGGAATAATAAAAGGTTTTAAAACAAAACATGTTTGACTCGAAATAAATGTTTTAATCCAAATCCATAAATATAAAAATAGAAACGCAGCTCATCAACCATTGACCTTCTCTTTGCCCTTGCTAGTACCTGTAGAATAGGGGAGTGATTGGGGTCAGCCACCGCTGAGTGAATAATATCAAAATAAACAAATAAATACAAACAACTCAAGCCACATAAGTGATCCCTAGAGACTCTACTCAACTCTCAATTACTCAAGTTTATTTTCTCCGATTTTAAATTTATATAGCGCGTTTGTATGACTTGGGACGAGAGATCAACCTCGACCCGCCTCATACAACTCAAGGCTCAACACCTGTACTCTTCGGTGTTGAGTCAAAACGTCTGGCACCAGTACTCTTCGGTGCCAAGACAACTCAAGTATATTATGTTTAATGTTTTAACTCAAGAACTCAAAACTCAGATAACTCAGGCTCCAGATAACTCAAATCACAGATAACTCAAATCACAGATGACTCAAATAATTCACCCAATCAATACTCAAGCTCAATCAACAAGACAATTCACAACACATAGCACAAAATCATGAATCGAAAGTAAGTACAAGTTTATAGTGAGATTACCCACCTGAATAACCGTAAGCTCCTAAATATCCTCGGTACTGAAGAGCGTCTCTAACCGGTCCTAGAAGGTCCTACAATGTACAAGGAAGCTCGGGTTAGGATTAGGCTCAAAGGTTATTTCAGCAGAAACTAAACAGCACTCAGAACTTTCGCGGGAACGGCTATAACTCTCAAACCGCTCACTAGATATTATTCAAATTTTTACAGTAGTTAAATGACTCAGAGGACTACAATTTTACAGAAGACTTCGGAAGCTAGATCCAAACGGAAAAGGCTCAAAACAGGCTCACGAGACAGAATAGCTGAACCGAAAACTATCCAGCGAATGTTTACTAAAACAGCAATAACTTTTAAGCCGTGAATCAGATTAACGAGCCGTTAGCGGCATTGGAAAGAGGACTCAGAAAACTAGTGACCAGAACGTGCCAAAAATTCAAAAATGTATTTTAAGTGTGACAAAAACAGTCCCGAACTCAGGTTACAAAATCTGTCCCAAAATTCAGCATGTCATTTAAAACCCGTTTTAAAAACCGACATCAACCCGTTTATTCCCGAGGCACCCGACAGCCCCGGAATCTATTTTTAACTCCGAAAACTAGTTTAAGAATAACTTAACTCTTTCTTTAAAAATCTCTTTCGGTTTAGGAAAACAAGAACCTTAAGGTTCGTTTCCGGTTTTTCGGTTAATAAAACGTCTAGCCTTCAACAAAAGGTTTTACCCAACCCTAAACACGACACTCGTGGAAATTCAGTGAACAATCAATCACAACCCTGGACAATTACAATAGAAGCAAAACATTTTAACGATCCCAACAACAAAACGATTAATTCTCGATACCACAATTAACTTAGTAAAAACTCAACACCAAAAACCCAAATTATCAAATCTGCCAAACAAGCGGCAGCTCACTATAACGGCCGTAACTTTGAAACCGTTAATCCGATTGACGAGTGCTCGGTGAATTCGGAAAGCTAACTCAGATGGCTACAAATCTTTGTGAGACGGACTTCATGTAAAACGTACTCTAAGACCCTCGAAAACGGGTCACAACATGGTCAACAGAATCTGCCAGCACTACCACGATTTTTAATAGTAACAACCCAACACCGTCCCCCGAACGTCTACCGAGACGTCAAGAAATCACGGGTTCATGGGTTTTTCGAGCATGGCTCGGAATCATAATAAAACTAATGAATTAATAAGAAAAGGGATAAAGATTTATACCGTGCAATCGACTCACGAGGAAGACGGTAACACCCGAATACCGCTCGCACAATATCACTACTAGACTTGCCATTCGGATTGCTGGAACTCGACAACTAGGGGGCTAGAAGTAATCATGATTGAAACATGAGAGGCTGAGATCAACCATTAAAATAAAGGACATGTGAATTGCCATGTCGACAAAATAAAAAAAATAAAAAGGAAACTAAAATAATCTAGATGCTTGCCTGCTTCATTTCTTGATATTCGAAAATATTGTTTTGGTTGGTCGGTGTCTTCTTTCTTTTCTCCACCACCGCCTCTATTAAACCACCTAATAACACCACACGTTTTCTTCCTTTAAATAATTGACTACACATTTCTTTTCCTCATTTCTTTTTAATCGACGAACAAGGCAAAGGGGAGAAGAAAAGAGATAGACGGCTGGGAGAAAACTGTCGATCGCACTAATTCATAAGAAACCACGAGAGGCTACGGCCGAATATAATATTTGTGGGATTAAGGGAATGATTAGGTTTAGGGATTTCTTTTGATGCAAAGCTAACCAACTAAACAAGCCTGCAAACAAAGGCCCGGGGCCTTGGCCCTTGGCCGGCCCAACTCACTAATACATCCAAATTCTTATGGTTAACTAACCGGTCAAAACCCGAGACCAACTAAATAATTTACATCACGTTAAAACTATACGAGACGTCTAATTTAATTATTATAAAATTTCTAATAACCATTTATTAAAGTTTAATTAATATGAATCGCTTGATTACGGGTCGTTTAAATAATACGAACCGTCTAACTTCATTAATTTATTAAATATCCCATTTAAAAATTAGTATGACGATTAAATTAATATTATTTAATTATTAAAATTTCAGGGCATTACAGGTATACAGACTAGTGTGTGTGGTGTTTGGGTACGTTTTCTAGTGGGTGTTGCCCCATAACCGGTATTTTCTTTCCCGTCGCCGACCGTCATTCCCGGTTGTCACATACTCGTTCTCGGTGAATATTCGTTGCCGGTAAACCCAGTTCCCCGGGGGTGTTCGTGTCTTCCAACCTGCGACTGCTCAACCAATTACTACATCTTCTCGTTTTTGCGTCGCAGGCCGCAACAAAATCAATGGGCCAAGTCTTATTTTAATTTTTACCCAGTAATCTTTTGGCAGTAAACGAGCCCAACTTATTTTACAAGGCCAAGTCTAGTTTAAACCCATTTCTGATTTTCTGTGTAGCCGTCCCAGTTACCAGCCAATTTAGTTTTATCTGCTGGGCCCCGGACTTGGGCCGGCCCAACTGACTTCATTTTCAGTCAATTTCGAGTCCGATCCATTATATCGTCCGATTTGAAACAGTAAACGTTTTCTTAATGTTAGCTAACTGATATAGTTTTTTTTTATTTTAAATATTTATAAATGGTTTATATAATAAATGGCTATCAATAAATTAATTATTCACTTAATTACTTTTAGTTATTAAAATACGATTCGGAGTACTTTCAAATTAAAACGTGACGATTCTTAAACTTGTTTAAATTAAACAAAGGTACTTTTAAATACGAGACCGACCCAATCGAGCCACCAACGTTTCACTCAAGTCTAGTTTCGTGTCAAAAGAATCTCCATGCATCATGTAGTTTAGGCGTACCGTTTATACCGTCACTCATTTAATTATTTCTATGCGTTTAGGACGCTAAGATCATTTTGTTGGAAACCACGTTTTTATCTACATTTTTGGATAGCAGTTCATCAGGTGAGTTTCACGGCCCCACTTTTACTGTTTATAACTATTTTTATTTGGGGGAGAAAACATATACTACTCAAACTATTTTGCAATAATTGATCTTTGTATAATCATTGTGGTGTACACGTACCAACTGTTTAAGGACCACAATACATGTCCTCGTTTAACCGTAATCATTAACTATGCGTTTTAGCCAAGGAATATAGAGATAGTACTATCGGGATTGATCCCCTGCTCATGGTTAGTTATGCGCTAGCCCAACTGGGTTTGAGCTTTATATTCTAACTACTTTAAATTTTGGTTTGATTATAGGCTCTTTGATTATACCTTAACTTGTATTGCTTCGCGAGCTTGCGAGGGATTATGCATTGCACCTAAACTATTTGTGTACATGATTTGTACCCAACGATTTTGATGATATAACTTATTGAGTCACAAAACCTGTGAACTCACCAACCATTGTGTTGACACTTTTTCTATATGTTTTCTCAGGTAACGGAAACTAAGTAATTTCAAGGTTCATTTTGTCAAGGATTGTCATGCATTGGTTTCAAGAATAAGTCTTTAGGACACAAGTTTTTCATTTACAAACATTTATTTTGGTTTATGTTAAAACCCTTTCTTTATGAATTTTTGTAACGACTATGACAAACTATTTTTCAATTTATGTGAAGTTTAATATTATTGATATGTAATGTTGCTAATTAGTCGCACCTCGTTCTTTCGCAAAACTACTTTTGGCGGGGTGTGACAAATTCCTCCACTTAACACCAAAACCCATTTTCAACATTATATAATCTAAATAGTTCCAACTCAACGAATCGTATGCCTTCTCAAAATCTACTTTAAGAAGAAGAAAATCGCTCGAACCTAATCAAGCTCGATCTGCTCATTTAGAGCCCAAAAGATGACTTCTAGTCTCTAGAGAAAGTGTCGGGAAAGAAAGAAATCTGATTATATAGTTTTAATTAAAACAACCCTCAACTTTCACTACTTCACAATTTTAAAGTGGACTAAGTCAGCCACTAACGGTCGGATGAACCACGTGGGCTCCTTTTGGCAGATAACGGGTTTGATGTCTTTTTTTTTTTTAGAAACGACTTTCATTAAAAAACTAGCTACAAGCTAGAAGAACAAAAAGTTAATAGTTACATGGTAAAATAAGCCATTCGGTCCAACTAACTTTATACTTAACTTTACGATTACAAATCCAAAGATACGCGACTTCTTTTATAGCGTCTACGAGCATATTTCTTCGGGCATCACCATTGTTGAACGTAATTGCATTTCTATGACGCACATGATCCAAATAACCGTAAACTAAACCGCCTCTATGATCAACTTCCATTTCGTACTTATAGAACTAGCATCCAAATTATTCAACAGTTCATCCAAGTCTTCCACATCTGTATCAACCACTTGTAACCAATTCCCAATTGCACGCCAAACGACTTTAGTAACCTCACAGCCCCAAAAAATGTGATTCGTATCTTCAACATCATAACTACACATCACACATTTTAAATCTTCAAACGCAATTCCTCTTAAAAACAAATTCATTTTGCAAGGAATCCGATTTATATTGATCTTCCAAAAAAGGATATTCACTTTCCGAGGCACTAACGGGTTCCATCTTGTACACACTACTGAGGATGGCAAAATACGATTATCAAGCCATCGTCTGGTGCTTTTTACTTCATACACCCCATCATCCCCAATATCCCAAACCCAAACATCCGGTTCATTAAAGATTCTAACTTCATCTAATAATCTAGATATCTCCCCGATTTGAGCTTCTTCTCTCCCTCCCCGAATTTGTCTATGCCACGCCCACCAAACCGACCCATCTCCAACCCGGTACGCCACCTTGCAATCCTTGTTAACCTCCAACCGGAATATTCTAGGAAAAATCGAACACATAGGGGCATGACCAACCCATTTGTCCTTCCAAAATCTCGTAGACCGCCCACTTCCAACCCGGATTTTTTAATGAGATAAAAAATCCAACCCATTATTCTTAAACTTTCGGACCATATTCAACAATTGAGCCCATGGTTGCGGCCCAAACTGTCGGTTACCACCCGAATCCAAAGCCCCAAACTCCCCATAAATGGATTTAATCACATTAGACCACAACATATTTTCACTCTTCACAAATCTCCAAATCCATTTTAGGAGAAGAGCAGTATTAAAGGCATATAAACTACCAATATCCAAACCACCATTTTCTTTAGAAGCCAAAACCAAATCCCAATTTACCCAATGGATCCTTCTTTTTTCCTCGGATCCATCCCAAAAAAATGAGGATCTTAATTTTTCTAAAAATTTGGCAACCGTTTTGGGTATCACAAACATAGACATATAATAAATCCCCATTCCACCCAACACCGTTTTTAAAAGAATATATCGACCACCTACCGAAAGCGTATCCGCCTTCCAAATTGATCAACTTTTTCTTAAATCTATCAATCAAAACATCCCAATTTTTCTTTTTTGACATACAAGCCCCAACCGGTAGGTCCAAATATGTGAACGGGACTTTGCCATTACAGACACCAATTTTTAACGCCATATCTCTGACCTCTCTATCCGGGATCCCAATACCATATAAATTCGATTTATGAAGGTTTATTTTCAACCCCAAGGCCATATGAAAATAATGCAAAATAATAAGTAACTTTTGCATATTATTTAAAGACCATTCCCCCATAAAAATCACATCATCAGCATATAATAAATGTGAAATTGTAACCGAGTCTTGCTTCACCTGAATGCCTTTATACAAATGCTGGGATAACGCTTCTTCCATGGACACATGCAATCCTTTCATGGCAATAATATAAAGAAAAGGAGATAACGGGTCACCTTGACGAAGACCTCTTTCAAGTTTAAATTCTTTAGAAGCATTACCGTTTAAAATAACCGACGCCCTTGATGATTAAAGAATTGCATTTATCCACTTCCTCCACCTTTCTGGAAAATCCATAAATTGCATTTAACAATGAAGTGGGCGGACTACGAGATTTTGGAAGGACAAATGGGTTGGTCATGCCCCTTTGTGTTCGATTTTTCCTAGAATATTCCGGTTGGAGGTTAACAAGGATTGCAAGGTGGCGGACCGGGTTGGAGATGGATCGGTTCGGTGGGCGTGGCATAGACAAATTCGGGGAGGGAGAGAAGAAGCTCAAATCGGGGAGATATCTAGATTATTAGATGAAGTTAGAATCTCTAATGAACAAGATGTTTGGGTTTGGGATATTGGGGATGATGGGGTGTATGAAGTAAAAAGCACCAAACGATGGCTTGATAATCGTATTTTGCCATGCTCAGTAGTGTGTACAAGATGGAACCCATTAGTGTCTCGGAAAGTGAATATCCTTTTTTGGAAGATTAATATAAATCGGATTCCTTGCAAAATGAATTTGTTTTTAAGAGGAATTCTGTTTGAAGATTTAAAATGTGTGATGTGTAGTGATGATGTTGAAGATACGACTCACATTTTTTGGGGCTGTTAGGTTACTAAAGCCGTTTGGCGTGCAATTGGGAATTGGTTACAAGTGGTTGATACAAATGTGGAAGACTTGGATGAACTGTTGAATAATTTGGATGCTAGTTCTATAAGTACGAAATGGAAGTTGATCATAGAGGCCGTTTATTTTACGGTTATTTGGATCATGTGGCGCATAGAAATGCAATTACGTTCAACAATGGTGATGCCCGAAGAAATATGCTCGTGGACGCTATAAAAGAAGTCGCATATCTTTGGATTTGTAATCGGAAAGTTAAGTATAAAGTTAGTTGGGCCGAATAACTTATTTTACCATGTAACTATTAACTTTTTGTTCTTCTAGCTTGTAGCTAGTTTTTTAATGAAAGTCGTTTCCAAAAAAAAAAGACATCAAACCCGTTATCTGCCAAAAGGAGCCCACGTGGTTCATCCGACCGTTAGTGGCTGACTTAGTTCACTTTAAAATTGTGAAGTAGTGAAAGTTGAGGGTTGTTTTAATTAAAAATATATAATCAGATTTCTTTCTTTCCTGACATTCTCTCCAGAGACTAGAAGTCATCTTTTGGGCTCTAAATGAGCAGATCGAGCTTGACTAGGTTCGAGTGATTTTCTTGTTTTGAGTCTTTGTGTAAAGATTGAGCTCGGCTCGTAGTTTTTGTGGGCTCGGACTTTAATCTTACATATACACAAAATATGTAAATTTGTTAATTAATTATGATATCTAATATATAATGTAAATATGCTTTTAGAGTGGCGTTCAAAGAGGTCCATCATTTTTATTAAGTCCTGAGGAACAAATCTCAACCGTTGATCAACAAGATCTAGTGGTCAAGATTAATCACATATTTGATACATTGAGGGATATTTTGGTCATTTTTAAAAATATATTTATTTTTTATTTTTTATTTTTTATTTTTTATTTTTTATTTTTTATTTTTTATTTTAGAATTATTCTTTTTTATTTTTTTTTATTTTCTATTTTTTATTTTTATTTTTTAAATATTATTTTTTATTAATAACACATAATGTGATTGCGTACTGGATCACATGTGATTGCGTACTGAATCACATGTGATTGCGTACTGAATCACATGTGATTGCGTACTGAATCATATGTGATTGAACTAAAACATAAAATGTGATTAAATATACAATCACATGTGATTTTACACTAAAATCACATGTGATTAAGTACTACACGTAATTATCAAATAAATATTATTTTTTAACAAAAAAATAAAAAATAAATAAATTAATAAATTTAAAATAAGAAATAAAAAAAAAAAATTTTTTAAGTGCCAAATGACCAAAATACCCCTTCATGTATAAACTATGTGATTACTTGATCATTAGATCTTATAGATCAATGGTTGAGATTTGTTCCTCGAGACTTCGTAAAAAGATGAACCTCCTTGAACGTTTCTCTATGCTTTTAATATCTTTTACCTACAAGAAAGCAAATGGGTTTTGAGACCACCTCGTTGAGGTGCTTCTCCTTATCCAATCAGAAGATCGCCGACGTCTACAACCTGTATCAGGATTTCACATCCACCGCCTCAATCACAATTATAGAACGGAAATTATAATAACTGTTAGTAAGATGTTGATATTAATGTAACTAACCCTTGATGCTCTCATTAATAAATTAGCACGTTTTTGTTTAATTATTCTAGCCTTAATCCACATCAAACTTAAGAAATTAGCTTAACCAAGAGGATATAAATATGTGATGGGTAGTTGATCCAAAGTGTAAATAGATAGTACATGATAGAAGACCGATTCGAGATGGTCAATCTCCCAAGAATAAGGCCAATTCGAGATGGCTAATCTCCCAAGAATTTAAGAAATAAACTAAGAACTTTTAACAAACAATTTTATTAATCCCTTTCTCAAAGCAAAGTACAATACTTAAATAGGAAACGATATAACTAACACAAAACTATATGCCATAATTAATGCAAGTAAATAAACGTGGTAGCATGCAATTGAAACTGTAGAATTGGAAGTTAAGCATTTATGGACTAAATGCCGCTAACCAACTTGGACCTTGTCTCCTACTTCATGCACGTATCAATACTCGTGCTTAAAAACGACCTTGTCCTCATGGTCGGAGTTCTTGTCTGGTGGTTTGGGAAGAGGTTTGGGTTGGTGACTCTTGTAAAATATTTTTAGGAATCACATAAAATCCTTGACATCGATTAACTTGGATTTCATTGGGTGAAAGACATTGTAATGATAGTGCAACGGTTTGTTTTGAGGTTGTGAACTTGTGCTCGATGAGATTGGCAAGGTTGTAACATTGGTGAAGTTTGGATGGATGAAAAATGACTATCTCGTCTTGAACTTTTGGGGTGTTTGGAGTTGGTTTGGTAGGTGGAGGGTGCGGTGGTTGAGAAGCTTCGTTGGTGACCTCCATGTCGGTCTTGGTGATATTTGTGGCGGTATTGGTTAGGGGAGAGGAATCTTGGGTGGTGAGGTTAGTGTTGTTCTTGGTTATGGCCTTAGACTATGGGGTATGGGCACCACCACCACCCCATTTTTTCTGCCACATCATCCGCCACCTCAGCAACCACACCACACCACACCACTCCACTTTATCCAGGAAATACCCACCACTCCACCCCACACCATTTTTTTTCCAACTCATCATTTCTTTTCCATTTATTTTAATAAAAACACAAATTACATTTAAATAAAAATACAAATAACAATTTAATAAAAATACAAATAACATTTATTTTAATCTTCGTCTTCATTATCGTCTTCATTTGGGTTTTGATTTCGGTTATTGTAGAAATGTTCCGCCAAGTCGATTTGAAGTCTATCGTGTGTTGCGTTGTCTCGAATGTCAACAACCCTATGCAAATATTCAGCGGTTCCCGGTACATACATTGTTTCTCGAGGACCGTCTGGCACGTAATGTGAAATATTGCGACCTTTGTCTTCGACAACCATATTATGCATGATGATACACGCATACATAATGGATCTTAAATTATGAAGTTGATAGGTACCTATTTTCTAGCATCATATTTTTGTTGAAAGAAAGGATACCTGTTTTCTAATGCACTACATATGCGCATGAACAAATTTTTGCTCAAACGAAACCGTCGTTTGAAATCTCTATCGTTATAAACGCTATCATCTGCAAAATAATCTCGATAAAGACGTTGGTGTCCATCGGCACGATTACGGTTGAGCTTCGCCGTCCTACTGTCGAAGCGGGCGGTGCTACTTTCCGCCGCCTGTGCATTCAAACGCGATGCGCAATACGCAATCAGAGCCATTTCGTATGAGTCGGATGATGACGATGATGTTGACGACGACGGTGGTGGGGTATCCATGATTAAATGTAGTGATTATAGGTTAAAAAAGATGGTAAGGAAATGATATAGATTGTGTTGTGATTGGGTTAATTGTATTGTGTTGTGATTGGGGTATATATATATATATATATATAAATATAAAATAATTTTATTTTTATTTTTAAATTCCAACGGTCAAATGACCGTTCAACGGTCGAAAATCCCGAACACCCCGATCGTTACAAGCCGTGGCCGTGGCCACCATCGAGCACCACACACCCCCACGCTGTGTAGGGGGGCGGTGTGCCCCTCTCCTCCACGCCGTGCCTGTCGCTCCACCTCAGATCCCCCACGCCCCCCTTGGCCCATACCGCACAGTCTTAAGAAGATTGTGTAACGACCGTAAATTTTGATTGATAAATTAAATGGAAATATTGAGAATTTAATGTGGCAAAATATTCAAACTGAGCCTTGGATGTGTTATTGTAGGTAAATAATCGTTTAAAACTCGTGTTAATTGGAAATGGGTCAAGAGTTGGATTGTATCAAATTGGAAAGCCAAGTATAGCTGAAACATGGGGTTCACGACGCGATCTCAGGGTTCGCGACGCGATCTCAGCGTTCACGACGCGAATCGGTCATGGACCAAACAGCGAACTGAAATAGCGAAGTGGATAGCGACGCGAATTAACGCGAGTGTGGAGTTCGCGGCGCGAACTTGGAGTTCGCAGCGCGAACTTGTGTCTGGCAGTATAAAAATGTGAAAATTAGGGTTTTTGCTCATTTCTTCTCCAAAACCCTTGCAGCCGATTTGAGAGAGACAAAGGGCGATTTTGGTGTTCTTGAGCACAAATCTTCACCATCTTTTGAGATTTTAACATCAAATGTAAGGATTCTTGATTATCTTGGTTATCTAGCTAGTTGGTTAGCTTTATTTGGGAAAAAATGGTGGTTTGGATAACCTATCATGAATCTTTGGGGAAGATGACCATGGTGAGTGTAAAAACACTCATAGTTACCTTAAGAACCGTGTGTTCTTGTTAAATCTGGGTTTGATGATGAAAATATTGATCTAGGGTTTGAGATTTCCACCAAGTTGGGTGAACTTTGTGGTTAAGGGTATCATGATGATGTCTAGTTGTGGATAATAACTAGAAATGTGTTGATTATGTTGGTTGCAAAGACCTAAGATTTGGAGTTATTCTACAAGTTGGGAAGCAAGGATTCGTGTTGATAAACACGATCTGGATTTAGCTATGGTTAAGGTGAGTACATGACACTTTTAACTGAGTACATAGCAAACGAAGTTTTGCAAATGATTAATATTTATCGAGTCTTTATTAATAAATGTTTAATAAAGATTGTGTTAAGAAAGATAAGAAAATGTGATTGAATTGCTAATAAAATATAGTTATTGTAATTGATGATTTTGCAAGTAAGTGTGACTATATAAATTGATTAATGAGTTTTTATGAATAAGAAGTAATAATGAAGATCATGATTAGAAGAGTATGATATTGAGCCCTATTAGTAAAATGCATTAATAAAGCTAATAAAAAAATTATAAAGTAATGAGTATATATTAGTAATTTATACTAATAAAAGTATTGATTGAATTGTTAATGAAATGAGTATGAGGTGACTAGTAATAGAAATGAAGTTCTAAGTCAAAGTAAAGATAAAATACTTATGATTTTGAAAATGGGAAATGAATCTTATTTAGTAAATGACTTGATAAAGTTTATGATGAAATTGATAAGAAAACATAAGAGGATTGAGCTATTGATAAATAAGGAATGAGTCTTATATAATGAATAATTGATAAGTGACCATGTCGAAAAGATAAGATGATGTCAATGATATGATAATTAGAATAGATGTATTCTAATGAAAGAATAAATGTGAACGATTGGAGCTGATACTCATAGTTTGTTATGAAATGATTATGTGATAGAATTGACGTCCAGACTTACGATAACCCAATCAATTTGGGGGAGTTATGGGACACCTACTCGGGGAGGTACCACCATGCGCAAGAGTAGCATGTCTTGTTTATGATAACCCGGAAACGGGGGAGTAATGATCACCCGGGAACGGGAGAGTAATGATAACCCGGAAACGGGGGAGCAATGATAACCCAGATACGGGGGAGTTTACCTATGATAACCCACATCGGGGGAGCTTGCTTCGGAGAGGTCCGTAGCTTATGTGTAAAGAACGTGTAAGCTTAAGGTTAGCTTACACGTATGTGATTATGTATGAGTAAGTTTATGGTTAGCTTACTAGAGTGTGTATTATAATGAATAGAATATGAATTGATAATTAATAAATGAATTAAAGAATGAATAATTATGGCTTATTATATTTAAGCATTGGGTCGAAAAACCCATGTATCTCACGAGACTATTTTGTCTCACGTACTACTTTGTTTTTGTGGCTATGTATGCAGGTTCATGATTGAAGAATTAGAAGGTCGCGATAGAAGTGGCATAGAGATGTTTAGCTCAGGAGCTCTTAGGTATCTCCCGTTATCCTATGGTTATGATATTGTTTTGTAATACCGGTTTTAATACTCTGATAAACTTTCTAAAGGTTTTTGTTAAACTGTATTTTGGGACAATATGAAAAATGTTGCAAATATATTTTTAAATGATTTAAAAGGTGTTTTAAAAAAATTGAGGTGTTACAGGTTGGCGGTGACGGTGGTTTGGAAGGCGATATGTTTCAAGATGATTTCAAGGTTGGTGTTAAATGAAGTGAACACGGTAACCAACTTACCCATGGATTCAGCTAAGGTTGCCATGGATTCAGCTAAGGTTGCCATGGATTCTTCGAGGGGTGGTGGGTTATGATTAGGAGGCATGAGACGATTGAATGAAAGCACCATTTGTTAGACAGCTAATAAAATCAAATAAGGAAACAATATCAACCTCTTCATTCCAGCTCATTACACGATCACAGCCATGATTTATGGGACGCTCATCAATATTTTTCCCTTTATGTAATTCTCTTTTTATGTATAAATATGAGACTAAAACTTGTAATGAAAAATACGAAAGTAATAAAAACAGAAGTAAATTCTCATTGTTATCATGGTATCAGAGCAGGTTTGTTCATCATTTACCGAATAAATCTGCTTTCTTTCGATCTCGACGAGCAGCCATGACCACTGAAACAGAAGGTTTCGGTCTAGCCAAAAAATGGTACCGACAACCAGAGGAAAAACATACCGGAATGTTTGTTAAGGAGGATAAATCTCCTCTAATATGCGACAATTGCAGTATGAACAAACATACCAAAGAATAATGCTTCAAGCTCGTTGGTTATCCCGATTGGTGGACTGACGGGCACAAGAAGAACACCAAAAATAGCGGACATGAAAGGGGGCGACAACCGACGGACGAGAGTAACTCCGATCGGAAAATCAACTCTAGTTTCGGTGGTGTTGCAGCGGCGGCTGACTTGGAGAAGGAGGAGTTAGGTTTCACGGTGGTAGAAGGTACAGGGGGTAAGAGTGTTGAAAACTCAAGCCCCCACCCTTATCCTTTCTCTTTATTTGAAAATGACCCTTATCTAAATTTGAAATCCATGTTAAACACCAATGTTTATAAAAGTTGTCAAAAAACCCCCTCCGTACATAACGATTATTGTCAAGATGGTAATATTTTATATAATGCCCACACCAATGTTAAAATGTTAACTAAATTACCTTTGTATACGTTTACTTATTTTTTTAATAAAAGTTTTGAAAGGTGTAATCCTTTTTTAAAAAATAATGAAAAGGTAAATAACAAAGGTGGTTTAGTTAATATGGTAAAGTTTATTAAAGATGGGGAAAAATCATGGATATTTGATTGTGGAGAAACGGACACAATGACCTACGACTTATCTGATTTTAAAACAACTAAAAGACCAACGAAATCGTATATTGAAACTGCAAACGGAGAAAAGTTAAGTGTGAAAATGGGAGGGAATATTGAGATCTCTCCAACTTTAAAACTCTCTAAATGTCTCTATATTCCCGACCTATCACATAAACTTTTGTCCGTTAGCCATGTCACTAAAGAATTAAATTGCTCGGTCCTCATGCAACCAACTTTTTGTATATTACAAGATATAAGGACGGGAGCGATAATCGGGCGTGGCACTGAAAAGAATGGGTTATATTACGTGGATGAGGTAACTCAAAATGGGAGTGCCATGTTATCTCACGGGACTACCGAAAGAGAGGCTTGGTTGTGGCACAGGAGACTAGGTCACCCATCTATAAATTATTTGCATACTTTATTTCCTAAACTTTTTCCTTTAAATTGCAAGACACACTGTGAAACTTGTGTTTTTGCCAAGAGTCATCGAAAAACTTTTAAACCTAAATTTACACGAGCTGATACACCTTTTTCGTTAATTCACTCTGACGTATGGGGCCCAGCCCCAATTACCGGAGGACACAATTTTCATTTTTTTGTTATGTTTGTTGATGATTGTACCCGTATGACGTGGGTATATTTTTTAAAAAAAAAAAGTGAAGTTTTTGAAAAATTCACCATTTTTCACACCATGGTACAAAATCAATTTAAAAAATCCATCCAAGTCCTTAGGACTGACAACGGTGGAGAATTTATTAACTCTGATATGAAACTTTTTTGCCAAGAAAAAGGTATAATCCATCAAACCTCGTGCCCACATACCCCTGAACAAAATGGTGTCGCTGAACGGAAAAATCGTATTCTTTTAGAAATCACCCGGGCTCTCCTAATTGAATCGCAAGTCCCAAAATCTTTTTGGCCAGAAGCTCTTGCCACAGCCGCCTACCTCATAAATCGCCTTCCAACCCAAATTTTGAAATAAAAAACACCATTACAAGTTTTCACTGAATATACAAAACCACCAACATTTCTAACTCTTGAACCCCGAATTTTCGGTTGTACTGTGTTTGTTCACATGCCCAAATCTACTAGATCTAAACTTGACCCATGTGCGGAGAAATGTGTGTTTGTCGGGTACGGAGTAAACCAAAAAGGATACCGATGCTATAATCCAAAAACAAAACGCATGTTTACCACAATGAATTGTGACTTTCTCGAAACAGAATATTACTATACCGCCAATCTCAGTCGTCAAGGGGAGAATGAGATGAATAATACTGTTGACACACTGAGTTGGCTTGAAACTATTGACACAATACCAACTCAAAACGTTTCAACACAAGATCTCCCTCAACATACGGAAGACAGTCCACCTGAAGACAGTGAAGACAGTGCCCCCCAAGACTCGACTCCTATCCTGGTACCCGAGGTAAGTAATCCAACCCTTAATGAAACTAACGATTCGTGTGTACAAGATAATATACAGGAATCAGAAAATGAAGATGGAGAAGAACTTATCACAGAAGATGAACCCGAGCAATACACCTTACCTCCAAGGACAAATCGGGGCGTTCCACCCAATAGATACTCACCAGAAAGGGAACCAAGGAAAAGCAGGTATCCAATGGCCAATATAGCAACAGGAAATCTATCTCAACAAGCCAAAGCCTTTACAGTCGCTCTTTGCTCTGAAGAAATACCTACAAACACCGAACAAGCCCTGAAATCTAGAGAATGGAAAAGAGCGATGGATGAAGAAATGGAAGCCTTGAAAAAAAACAAAACTTGGATCAAATGCATCCTACCACCGGGAAAGAAAACTGTTGGGTGCCGTTGGGTGTTTACAATCAAATACAAACCTGATGGCACAATTGAACGACATAAAGCGAGACTAGTGGCGAAAGGGTATACACAAACATATGGAATTGACTACTCCGAAACTTTTTCACCCGTAGCAAAAATTAATACTATCAGGGTTCTCTGCTCTATAGCTGCAAATCAAGGATGGCCCCTGCACCAGTTCGATGTAAAAAATGCTTTTCTACACGGAGAACTAAAGGAAGAAGTCTACATGGAAGCTCCACATGGCTTCACAGATAACTTCAGAAACAGGGTAGTGTGCCGCCTTAAAAAATCTCTTTATGGTTTAAAACAATCCCCCAGAGCTTGGTTTGGGAGATTCACCATAGCCATGAAAAGCTATGGGTTCAAACAAAGCAACTCTGATCATACTTTATTTCTTAAAAAATGGGGAAAATTAATAACATGTCTAATAATTTATGTTGATGATATGATCATTACAGTTGATGACAAAGAAGAAATAGCAAAGTTGAAAGGAAGATTGTTCTCAGACTTTGAAATGAAGGATCTAGGAAATCTCAAATACTTCCTAGGCATCGAAGTTCTAAGGTCAAAGCAAGGAATTTTCATGCACCAGAAGAAATACATTCTTGATCTATTGGCAGAAATTGGTATGCTCGACTGCAAACCAGCTGAAACCCCAATGATTATGAATCAAAAGCTCCTAAATGAAGAAAATGATGACTTGGCTGACAAAATGAGATATCAACGAATGGTGGGAAAACTAATATACCTCTCACATACTTGACCAGACATAGCTTACGCCGTAGGGGTAGTAAGTCAACACATGCACAAACCCCAAAAACCTCATATGGAAGCAGTCTTAAGAATTGTAAGATATCTCAAAGGAACGGTAGGACATGGGATCTTTTTTAAATCTAATGGTCATCTAGAGACACAACTATATACCGATGCAGATTGGGCAGGAGACAAAAACGACAGAAGATCTACAGCAGGGTATTTTACACTTGTTGGTGGGAACCTTGTAACATGGCGTAGCAAGAAACAGAAAGTAGTGGCCCTATCTAGTGCCGAGGCAGAGTTCCGAGGAATTGCAAGAGGAATCACCGAAGTGCTATGGGTCAGACAACTCCTGACCGAGATAGGGTATTCGCCAAAGAAATCCAGTGAAGTGTTTAGCGATAATGAAGCTGCAATCCAAATATCTGAAAACCCGGTTCAACATGATCGAACTAAACACGTAGAAGTGGATAGACACTTTATCAAAGAAAAGTTAGAAGCAAAAATCATCACACTTCCGTTTGTGTGGTCCGAAGACCAACTTGCTGATATCTTAACCAAAGCCGTTAGCGGAAAAGCTCTACATGAAGTTCTAGACAAGTTAAATTTTGGAAATCCCACAATTCAACTTGAGGGGGAGTGTTAGACAGCTAATAAAATCAAATAAGGAAACAATATCAACCTCTTCATTCCAGCTCATTACACGATCACAGCCATGATTTATGGGATGCTCATCAATATTTTTCCCTTTATGTAATTCTCTTTTTATGTATAAATATGAGACTAAAACTTGTAATGAAAAATACGAAAGTAATAAAAACAGAAGTAAATTCTCATTGTTATCACCATTGATAGAAGACCGGTTCGAGATGGTCAATCTCCCAAGAATAAGGCCAATTCGAGATGACTAATCTCCCAAGAATTTAAGACATAAACTAAGAACATTTAAGAAACAATTTTGTTAATCTGTTTCTCAAAGCAAAGTACAATACTTAAATAGGAAACGATATAACTAACACAAAACTATATGTCATAATTATTGCAAGTAAATAAACGTGGTAACATGCAATTGAAACTGTAGAACTGGAAGTTAAGCATTTGTGGACTAAATGCCACATTTAACTATTTAAAAAAAATGGCTCCAATACCTATAATTCAGTCACATTGTAACAACTCCAAAATCGATATAATTATGGCATAAATTCAGGAATTATTTTTGTGAAATCGTGCCTTAAATCATGGACTATCCATGATATCCTAATCAATTAACCACTATAATCGATATAATATATTCTCGTTGTATTCATTGATTCTCGTTGTATTCCTCTGTTTGTTTGTATACATGTTGTCTTAACTTCCGTTTCATATGAAGTTGAAGTTTGTTATTTTTGATTATGTACTTCTTAACAAATTTGTAGGTATGCTTACTGCTTACTGGAATATTGCTTCATTACATTCACCTGTACACAAACATTAATTAAAAGTTATGCCAAAGAAATGAGGGACTGTACCAATGGGGGGAAGTGGTTGACGTCCTTCGGTGTGCCATTAGACAAGGAAACTAATGCACATTTAACTATTTAAAAAAATGGTTTTCTAACAATAGACTACTAAAAGTTGGAACAATGAAAATCCATGCTACTCGTTTTTTAAGAATAAATATACAAACTAAATAAATAAATATCATATATCTAGATTTAAATCCATAACCTCTAGTTAATATGTTTTTTTAGAAACGGCTTTCTTATTAACAAAACTAGCTTAAAGCTAGACAAAACACGAACAAAAGAAGAAGCAACTAACTATTACAAGGTAAAATTAGCCATTCGGCCCAACTAACTCTAAATTGATGTCTACGACCACAAATCCAAAGAAATGCCACTTCTTTAATTGAATCAACCAACATGTTCCTTCGAGCTTCTCCATTATTAAAAATGATAGAATTTCTGTGACGCCAAAGGATCCAAGTCGTCGTAAGAGTCACCGCTTCAATAAGCAATTTAGACTTGGAGGGAATAGAACTCGAATCCAAATTAAACAGAAATTCATCCATGTTATCCACATTAGTATCAATAACTTGCAACCAATTACCAATTGCCCTCCAAACGCTTCTAGCAACCTCACACGACCAAAAGATGTGATCCACATCCTCCACACCATCTCCACACATAACACATTTAAGATCTTCAAACGTAACTCCTCTCGAAACCAAATTCACTTTAGAAGGGATTCTATTCAAATTTACTTTCCAAAAAAGAATGTTAACTTTCCGTGGCACTAAAGAATTCCATCGTGTCTGAATGACCGATGACGGAAGAATTAAATTGTCAAACCACTTTCTAGTACTTTTCACAACATAAATACCATCTCCCTCAATATCCCACCTCCAACTATCCGCATCATTTGACAACGTAACATTGCCCACAACCCGAGTTAATTCCCGGACTTGCTCCTCCTCTCTTCCTCCCCGAATCTCTCGACACCAACTCCCTAAAACCGAACCACCTCTCACCCGATCCGCCACTGTGCATTCCGCGTTCACGTCGAGTCTATAAAGCCTCGGAAATTGCTCCCGAAGAGTGTTCGAACCCACCCACATGTCACTCCAAAACCGGGTCATACTACCATTACCAATACGCCTTTTCAAATGACTTAAAAGGTCAATACCGTCTTCTTTAAGCCTATAAATCGTCTTTAAAATCTGGGGCCATGGGGCCGATCCAAGCACACAAGGATTAGCCGTATCCATAGCACCATTCCGACCATAAATCGCCTTAACCACCTTAGACCACAATAAGTTCTCATCTTTGACAAATCGCCAAATCCATTTCATAACAAGCGAGATATTAAAGGCATATAAACTACCAATATTTAGACCCCCATTTTGATACGAGGCCAACACCGAATCCCATTTAATCCAATGAATCTTCCGTTTTTCCTCAGTTCCTCCCTAAAAAAATGATGCTCTAAGTTTTTCTAATTCATTTGCAACAACTTTCGGCATAACAAATAAAGACATATAATAAATGCCCATCCCTCCCAACACCGTCTTCAGTAACGTAGACCTCCCACCAATCGATAACATATTGACCTTCCACCGGGACAATTTTTTCTTAAACCGGTCGGTCAAAACATCCCAATTCTTCTTCCTCGTCATACACGCACCAACAGGAAGACCCAAATAAGTAAACGGAAACTTATCATAACAAACACCGATCAACGAGGCCATGTTTCTAACATCTTCATCCGGAACCCCAACACCATACATATTAGATTTATGAAGATTCAATTTCAAACCCGACACCATATGAAAATAATGTAATATAATGAGAAGACTTTGCATGTTATTAAGCGACCATTCCCCCAAAAAAATAGCATCGTCCGCGTACAATAAATGAGAAATAATCACCGAATCAGTGTTTACCTTGACCCCGGTGACTAAATGATTGGATATAGCTTCCTCCATGGCCACATGAAGGCCTTCCATAGCTATAATAAACAAAAATGGCGATAGAGGATCCCCTTGTCGCAATCCCCTGCCGAGTTTAAATTCAGACGAGGCATTCCCGTTCAAAATAACCGAAGCTCTAGAAGAATGTAGTGTTGCATTTATCCACTTCCGCCACTTAGCCGGGAAGCCCATAAACTCCATCATTCTATCTAGAAAATCCCAACTAATAGTATCATATGCTTTCTCAAAAGCGATTTTAAGCACCATTGCCCTTCGTTTCTTCTTTTTACACCAATCAATAACCTCATTCACTATCATAGGGCCATCCAAAATCTGCCGACCTTTGACAAAAGCAGTCTGTTCTTGACTAACGACCGAGTCCACTACCAAAGCTAACCGAAGAGCCAACAACTTAGCAATAATTTTATATTGAACACCAATGAGACTGATGGGCCGATAATCAGTAATAGCAAGCGGGTTAGCAACTTTTGGAATCAGCGTGATGAAAGAAGAATTGCACCCCGCCGGAATATAACCTGTGTCAAAAAACTCAACAACAAAATTAAATATATCTAACTTTAAAAGATCCCAAAATTGTTTAATAAAAGCAAAAGTAAAACCGTCAGGCCCCGGGGCCTTGTCATTTCCACAGCTCCAAACCGCCGCTTTCAGCTCAGTCATTGTAACCGACCCCACTAGTATCTCGGTCTCATCACGTGACAAATTTTTGAACTTTTCACTACGTCTTGCAACTCTAATAACCGGGACATTTTTAAATTTGTCCGCATAATAATCATGAAAAATCTTCTTCACATCTACCGGGGAAGTCTTCCACACCCCATCTTTTTTTACCCCTCGTATCAAAGAATGTCTCCTTTTACTATTAATAATCCCATGGAAATATTTAGAGTTTTCATCGCCTTCAATACACCATTTTACCTTCGCTTTTTGAGACAGATCCTTCCACTCTTTATCTTCCAACTTATATAACAAAAATTTGGCATTCTGACGTTCCCGCACGTCTTCGTCCGTGGCCTGAAACTCGTCCATTTTCTGCTCAATTTTGTGGACTTTTTCCTTCAATAATTTCCGATCCGCAACATATTCAACGTTTTTATTCCGCCACCAAATTTTACAGTTTTCCTTTAAATTTTTCAACTTATCTTTAAATTTAATGAAATGACTGCTACTAGAACTTTCCACGTTCATACCCCACGCTAGCTTAACCATCTCTTCAAAAGAATTATCCTCCATCCAGGAATTAAAAAACCGAAACACCCTGGGACCATAATCGACCAAATCGTGCGTCAATACAATTGGCCGATGGTCCGATATTATATCGGACATAACATTAGCCGCAGTATTCCCACAAACCTCGAGCACCCCTTCGCTAACAAGAAACCGGTCAAGCTTACTCATTTTCCGCCCATCCGAGCTAATTCTGGTATATGCAGAACCACCCATAGGGACTTCAACAAGGCTTGCCGAATCAATAAACTCATTAAAATCACTAGTTTCCCTTGAGTGAATTTCACAACCCCATCTTTCATTTTCCTCCCGAACCGCGTTGAAATCCCCAAATAATATAAAATTCTCTTCGTGTGACTGCATATAAGTCACAATAAACGCCCATAAACGTCTTTTATCGACCACACTTTGTGGAGCATAAACGTTCCCCATAACACACTTAAGATTATTAACCTTCCACTCCCCATGCACAAAAAGTACATTTTGAAAGCTTTCAATTCGATAGCTCGAGAAAATATCCGGGTCCCAAACTGACATAATACCACCCGACGCACCAATAGCACTACTAATAGCAAAATCAAACGATAAATTTGCCCAAGCTTGTTTAATCATAAACCAATCCACCTTGGAAACCCTTGTCTCTTGAATTCCAAGGAAAGAAACCTTATACTTATTACAAATACCGCCAATCCGTCTCCGCTTAACAACATCGCCAATACCGCATGCATTAATGGACATAATATTCATTAATTACACTTAGCGCCTCCCATACTACTTATCATACGTTCGAGCGAGATTTGACACCCTTCCATGTCGAGACCCATGGCACCACCAATGTCAATGTACCTATTCAAGTCATCAATCAACGATACTATCTTTCCATTTTTCTTCATATACCCGGTGGTCTCGGATGATTTTTCTGTAGGTGTTCTCTGCTGTTCTCCCTTCTCCTCACCTCCATTTCGTTTTTTATTTATAATCACTTCTTCAAATCCCGGCGGCTTAGACAAAAAAGATTGGTCCATACCTGGCTCCTTTTCCGACCGTGTCTCTTGTACCGGATTATGTGTACTGCTATTTTGTGGGATATCTTGCTCCACCGAAACACCCTCTGCTGCCCCTGCATCAACACCATCAGATTTCTTCGACCCTGCATTCATGGGCGGCTCCATATCATCAACATCGATTATTGGTTTCACCGATCCCATATTCCCACTGCCGCCTTTTTCTGTTTCATTCCTGTTATACTTACTACTTCCACTTCATCATCACTACTTCCCATCGAACCCTCCTGGGACACGGACACATCATCCTCATCACCGTTGCTTTCTACGTCCGCATTTTTCATAGAGGGTTGCCACAGTGCAATTTCGTACACCCAGACATTATGTTTTTTGTTATTTATAACTACCTCAACTTCTTCATTTATCCTCCCCCCCTAATTTGGTTTTAATGCACACTTTCTCCGTATGCCCCTCTCCATCGTCACCGTCTACAAACTGCACTTCTCCCCAACCTGCCACTATCTTCTTAATAGCACTAACTGTCCCGGCAAGCAGAGGTAGTCCGTCTAGACGGACCCATACCACTTTATCATCCACAATAAACTCATCATCTAGCTTATGTAATTTAGTGAAATAGAACTCCATGTCTCTGTGATGCAGGAAATTCGTATAAGCCATTTGGTCATCAAATTCCATCCACACCCATGACCCACCGATATAGTGGAAGTCTATATCTGAAAAACCTTCTTTTGCACAGACTATTTTTATGTTCTCTATCAGGGAAAGATCCCTAACTTTGCCAACCAGAACAGTCCCTTCATCGTGCATGGGCATAACATCTTTCCGTTCTAACGTGACAACTTTCTTGCTTTTTCGATGCCGCGTTTCGGTCACCTGTTTAGTCTTGGCTTCTGTTTTAAACAGATCAGAGAATTTAACCGACTTATTGACTGTATGTGAGCTAGCCGTGTGTCGATCAGGTGCAACGTTACATGGCTGCTTCACATTATTGACCGACTTATTGGCTGTACGTTTCTCTGGCTGTTGCACAATACGAGCCTTACGCTCAAACCTAGACAGAGACGCAAACAAGTGGTAGGACCCATACCAAGCATCGTTCAAACGACCCGCTAGGGTTTCTGCATTATCAACCCTAATAAACCTAGCAAAACCGAATCTACAGCCGATTTTTGGCAGTTTTCGGGGAATAAAGACATCTACAACCGTACCAAATACCTGCATTGCTTTCCACAGATCGATCTCCTCCCAATGAGTAGGGAAGTTCGTGACGTAGAAGGAGATCACAATTCTTTTCAGATTCAATTCTTCTCTGTGTGCCGCAGCTCTCCAATTCGCATTATTGGACGACATTCTGTTTTGCATACTACCGTTCGCTATCAAACCCAACCCTTCCCTCCCTCCCGATCGCCGGGGAGAAAGTCGAACTCAAACCCTAGAGGTCGCCGGAATCGCCGGCCCTAGAGAGAAATTTTTTTTCTAAAAGACTAACCTCTAGTTAATATGTAATAGAGAATATATATTTTATGGAGTTGAGCAATATCACATGGTTAGGTTATTAATATACGAACAATAATTTATTGTATCATATCATATCATGTTTTTTAAACTAATATTTGAAGCTTTCGATAAACGTTTGCCCCCCTTTTTAATTTATCATCAAATTAACATGTTTTTGTTTAATTATTCTAGCCTTAATCCACATCAAACTAAAGAAATTAGGATAACCAAGAGGATATAAATATGTGATGGACCAAGACGATATAAATATGTGATGGGTAGTTGATCCAAAGTGTAAATAGATAGTATAACTATATTAATGTGATATTTATTATTACAAAGTAGTTGCACCACAATGACCTTGCACAAGGGTACGTGTGGCAATTATAATTATTTTACGAAAATAAAAATCAAATATAATAAAAGATCTTTCCCAAACACAATCCTCATGCTCGAACTCACAATTCATACTGTACATTTGTTGATAGCGCCGTCATTTCACGCCCTTTCACAAAGTCACTGTCAATTTAAATACGTGATATGTTATTAACTTATTCACATAAAACAAAAATGTAACAAAAAAAAAAAAGAAAAGAGATATAAGGAACATACCTCACTGGGTCCACTTCCCATTCGCCTGTAAATATACCGTATTCACCATGTGGGTTGTCTAAAGCTACCAAAGATGGAAAATTAGTAACCCCAAGAGTTTTCTCAAGTTCCGGTTGTTTACCGGCAGCAGCCCACCCATAGTTATAGCTGCACCAAAATTTTATTGCTTTCTTTTTTATTGATGTCCGAAAAAAAGAAAATAAATTAAATATAGATAAATAATTTACCTTAAATTATCATAAAAACATCTGTTTCTTGCAGCGGCCTTTTGTAGTGTCTCCATATTCTTGTCCTTGCCCTCTTCTGGGAGGAAGGCCAGAAAACATAATTTAGATGATACGCCTTGAAATATTTCCTAGAACGGAAATGATTGTAATTAATTAGTGTGATAAGAAAGAAATTAACAGGAAAAGATGAAATTAAATTACTCACTGGGCTGGTCAACTCGGTTATTTCTACCGGTTCATTCAGAGTTTTCATTAGACCAAGTGCTTCTTTTTCGAGTCCTTTAACACAACTTGCGTAAATATAGACTGGTATTGTTTTGTCTGCGCCGAACATGTAAACAGTGGGGTATCCTCGTAATGGATATTTGCTAGCAGCCACCTGAGAACAAGAGAAAACCGCAAAAAGGGTACGGTACGTATTTTATTAGTAAATGGTAAATAAAACCCAAAGTGACAAATTATTGGATGAAAGACAATATAATATATATACCTTTTGCTCTTCGCAGTTAACTGTGCCCATTTTCACCTTTCCTTCTAAGACGTTTGCGGTCTTCTTCCACTCGGGAAGAAGTTTTTTACAGGGCGGACACCTGCAAATGATTTATAACTCAAGATCGATTGGATTAATTTAAGTAAATAATTATTTACAATTACCAGGGTGCAAAGAAAGCCACCATCCAGAAATCCTTGCTATTAGTAACCAATTCATCAAAATTAGCGTCAGTTAGTTCAATATTTGCAGTTGGTTCTTCATCTGCGAGTAGTCTCTCTGCTTTCACCTGTACGTACGTGCCATTTACAAACATTATATACCTAAGTTAATGTATGTATAATTCAGATTAATTTGATCCATAAAATGTGGTTGGTTTTGAATATTTAGATTCATACTTGAGTCTTAAGTAAAGCATTGGCCGATACAATTAATCATGCATAAAAGCCTAACTAGGTCACGTTTAGGCCTTGTATGGCTATAACAACACATTCCTAATACCTATACGTACCTTAGTTTGAAGGTATTTTTTTAAGAAAATGACAACTTTTGGGTACTCATTGATGATTGAAAGAGAGGGACAGTAAAAATGATTTTTATTCTGGTGATAACCGAGTGGTATGGACTTTTTAATAAATTCATAAAGGTCACATATTCGATGGTTTTGGTTATATATATGGAAACGTAAACTAGATATATCGATCATAAAATATTTGATTTAAAGGGTGTTTGGGAAAGCTTATTAAGGGGACTTATTAGCTTATTAGCTTAATAAGCCCCCGTAATAAGCTTTTCCAAACATGCCGACATTAAATTAAGAAATGGATTTAAATTACAACTAATTACCGTTAACAAGAAGAAACAAATTAAGATCAACGAGCGATTCATGCTTTCTCTTTCTTACACACACCGGAGGAAAATTAATTAATTGATGAAGGGCAAAAACTTTCAGAAATAGGCCTTCCTTTGTTTCATTTTAACCAATCAAATTGCTACACGTCATCTTCCCATCTATTTTTACAAGAATTCAGACTTGGACCAACAAGATTTGCGGGTCTTTGTCCCTGAATTCTGGTTTAGCCTTTGGTATTCGTTGGTAAATATGAAGTGGAAAATATTCTTCCTAGAATTATGGTTTCCAATTTAAACATTGGTTGTAAAGTTTTTCTAATATATATAAAAAAAATCATCTTTACTTGTAACACGTTTTAACTTAAAAGAATCAAAATATGTCTCTAGTAACCTTCTTTTTCACTAAATGACATATATTGCATTATGTGTAATGATGGGAAATATACCTGCAAAATTCAATTCATTGACTTAAATAAAACATGTCATTTATGCATACTTTTTAGGGTTTTGTTAATGACAGCCCTTAGGGCTGTCACTAACATGAATAAAAAACTTGTACATTGATTAAAAAAGTAATATTTCTAAAATTCAGGGGGTTGCTTTTGTTATTTTGTCTTCTTAATGACAGCCCTTAGGCTGTCATTATCATTTTCCTACTTTTTATGCGGACATATATGCTTATTTGTGACAGGGACACAATAGATGAAAATTTTAGAATGGTAGAAAGCATGAAATGATAAAAAGAATAGTTTAAAAGTAGTTCTAAGAGCATCTCCAATGGAAGCTTTTTTAAAAGCTTTTTACTATTTAATAAGTCATTGAAAGACATTTTACCATTGGATTAATTAGTTTTTTTAAAAACTTATTCCAATGATTTTTTTTCTACTAACCTTTTAACTAAGTTTTAATGTTTGTCCTTTTTAGTCCCTTATGTTAACTTTTCATTTTAAATCTTAGATATATTATATATACATTATTTATTATATTTTTATTAGTTAATAAATAGTTTATATAATATTTAATGTCAATTATTATAATATTTTTATATGAGACATTTTAAAAAATATTATATTTAGTAAGATGTCAAAAAAGTGTCAAATTATATATAGGGGGTATTTATAAAACATTTGAGATATATAAAGGTATATTAGAAATATTGTAAAAGAAAAAGCTTTTTAAAAGGTTAACCATTGCAGATGTAATTTATGAAAAGGTTTTTTATTAGTGGATTGTTGATGTGGTAAAAGTAATAAGTTTTTGCTAGGTTAACCATTGGGATGCTCTAAGAGCATTCGCTATCCAGACATCAAACCCGTTATCTGCCAAAAGGAGCACACGTGGTTCATCCGACCGTTAATGGCTGACTTAGTTCACTTTAAAATTGTGAAGTAGTGAAAGTTGAGGGTTGTTTAAGTAAATGTTTTAATTAAAACTATGAGAAATGATATTTAGTCCTACTATTTATAACTACTTATAAGACTACCCACTTGATAAGATGACATGTGTATTCCACTAATTCTCTCGCCTAATATTATCCATTGATTTTGACACGTGTCTTCATCTAATAAGTAGGCCTATGAGTAGGTCTAAATGGTAGACCTAAATATCATTACTCTAAAACTATATAATCAGATTTCTTTCCTGACATTCTCTCTAGAAGTAATCTTTTGGGCTCTAAATGAGCAGATCGAGCTTGACTAGGTTCGAGTGATTTTCTTATTTTGAGTCTTATGTATAAAGGTTGAGCTCGGCTCGTAGTTTTTGCGGGCTCGAACTTTAATCTTACATATACACGAAATATATAAATATTTTAATTAATTATGATATTTAATATATGATGTAAATATTCGTTTAATATCTTATACCTGTAAGTCTGTAACTGTAAGAAAGCAAATGGGTTTTGACTTTTGAGACCACGTCGTTGAGGTGCTTCTCCTTATCCGATCAGAAGATTGCCGACGTCCACCGCCCGTATCACGATTTCACGACCACCGCCTCCATCAGTATTTCACGTCTACTGCCTCAATCACCATTATAAAAAGGGGAATGATAATAACTGTTAGTAAGATGCTGATATTAATGTAACCAACCCTTTGATGCTCTCATTAATAAAACACTTACAAAAAAACAATATCAATTTCTATACTCATTTTCCTCTTTCTTATTATCGGGTCATTCTATGTAGCTCGTTTTCTATAGGTGTCATGACACCGTAAGCCGACTTAGGGCACGTTTGAATGTGTTTTTTGAAAAACGCTTATTAACCTTTTTAAAAGTAGTTTTAAAAAATTTGATATTTCTTTTTTCATACTTTTACCCAAACCTTGATTTCTTAAAAATACAATAAGTTGAATAAGTTAATTTCCCAAGCACCCACTTAAACATCACAAACAGAATCAAAAGGTGAAAGAAAACACACGATATTATAAGCCACTGCCATTCCCACCAATACCATCATATTTTTGGTACCTGTCTGTGTGTATCACCATTTATGTTCGCCGACTTTCCTTCCACCGCCTAAAAAAGAGTAATGGTATTTAGGTCTACCATTAGATGAAGACACGTGTCTAAATCAAAAGATAATATGAAAAGAGAGAATTATTCATCTTATCAAATAGGTAGGCATATGTGTATGTTTAAATGGTAGGACTAAATATCATTTCTCCTAAAAAAAACACCACAATCTTTGAATAAATGGATGAAAAATCACCTTTTTTTTTAGTAAGTGGATGAAGAATTACTTGAACTACAAGGTCAATTTGAGTTCGAACCAGCTTCGGTTCTTCAATTCTGAAGGTACCGACTTCTTTTTCTTCTACATTACTTTATATATACATTGATGGTACAAAGCGACTGTTCATTAGAGTTTTATAACGCAGTTCCGTTCTATTATTCAGATTATTCACGCGCTCCGTTCCGTTCTATTTTTTAGATTATTCACGCACTTGACTTTTTAAAGTTCGCTTCACTTATCATCACAATTCTTAGAGCATCTCCAATGGTAGCTTTTTCTAAAGCTTATTACCATTACAATAAGTCTTTGAAAGACTTTTTACCATTGTAATACCTAGCTTTTTGAAAAGCTTATTGCAAAGACTTATTATCTACTAATCTTTTAACCATCTTTCAATATTTGTCTTTTTTATTCCCCTATGTTTAATAACATTTCATTTTAAACATTATATATGTTATATATAAATTATTTACTATATTTTTGTTAGTTAATAAATAAATTATAAAATATTTAATGTCAATTACTATAATATTTTCGTATAAGACATTTTAAAAAATATTATATTTAGTAAGATCTCCAAAAAATTGTCAAATTATATATAGGGGGTATTATAAACATTTGAGACAAATTATATATAGTTCTCACGCGCTTTTTTTAGATAAATACATAATAAATGATTCAATGAAAGCATATAAAGTAGGAAGTGACCCACAAGAATATAAATTTCCAAAATACTTACCAATTATTAATGAATAAAAAATTACAAGCGTAAATCAAATTTTTTTAAAAATTGTATTATATTTCCTTTATAATTGTTATAATATAAAGACAAGATATAAAGTCCGCAGCAACGCGCGGTAATATATAACCTCGTACCAAACATTATTAAAAAAGATCTGAATTATATTAACTTTTATTCTTTGGATTCCCATTTCATTCCTTTTCTCTCTCATCTATTAACTTCTTCCCGATTTCTCTTCTCTTTGTGACACATAAAAGACACTTCTTCTTCTTCCCTAATAACACTAATGTCATTCAAAACAAAATCCAAAAAACAGTACACCCTAAACTTCAAATAAAAATTTAACAGTAACCCTAATACCTAAATCGCACCTATTTCGGATCAGGCCAAGCCATTTTTGAGAACTTTTAACATCAATCCGTCTTTGATTTTGAAGCCGGCAACACCGCCATACTCAGAAAACACCGCCACTATCTCCGGCGAAAGTAGCACCTTTTCCGTTTGACGACGAGTGACGATGATGATTATGAGTAGGGGTGAGCATAAAAACCGAAAAACCGAAACCAAACCGTTGAAACCGAAAAATCCAAACCGATAAAACTGAAACCATTTCAAAACTGACTGTTTGGCTTTAGATTTTAAAAAAACCGATGGATTCGGTTCGGTTTCGGTTTTAACCAAAAACCGCCCCCATTAAGAAACCGCTCCACTAATATTTAATATATTATATTTTTTTTTAATTTTATATTTATTAAATAGAAGTCGACATATTTAAGTATTTGAAAGTCTATCTATTATGGTTCATTAATGCTTATATCGTTATTATATGCTACAAAATACGTTTATAATTTTAATTTTGGGCCGAAAATGGTATTAATTGTTGAAATATGTTATTAGACATTAAACTTAATGATGTAAGTTAAGTATTATTACTAAAATTTGTTTGTAATTTTGAAAAAAATAAAGATTAGTGCATGAAATTATGTATATATGTTTAAGACGAGTTGGATTCGGTTTTAAAACCGTAACCGAACCGTTAAAGGTAAAAACCGGTTAAAACCGAAACCTTTAGATACCGAAACCATTGGGTTTGAAAATCCTAAAACCGAAATTAACGGATTCGGTTCGGTTTGAGCCTAAAACCGCCCCAAACCACCCCATGCACACCCCTAATTATGAGTATTATTGTGAAGATAAATCTTTTTGTGACGTGGATAAACAGAAATCTGAACGACGGTAAAAAGATGTATCAAGTGGTTTTTTTATTTGGATTGGGTTTTCAATTTCGACAGCTTTTGTTTTGACTTTGAATCTTTTGAATTTGAGTTCTTCAACTTGATATTGCTGTGTTGGGATAAGAGAAATTAGGAAGAAGAAACATAATTGGGGTTTTTGTATAAAATTGAAGAAGATAAAAGCTGAAATGACATAAACACCCTCATGTGATGAGCATGTGCATGTCTTTAACAGCAAAAATTAATGTCTGTTATGTTTAGGGACTAAAAGCAAGACGAAGTCTCGAAGTTAGTGAGTATTCATATAATTTCTAAGATTTAGTGACTAAATCCAAAATTTACACTAATAAAAAGATCTGTTAATTCTATTAACTTATGTTCTTTGGATTCGAATCTCATTCATTTTCTCTTTCATCTGTCTCATTGTGTCCTCCAATTGGGCTCAGCAAGGATCAATCCAAGTGGGATATTTAACTGTTTCATGTTTGATATTGTAACTTGGTTTTAAGCTGCTTCGAGAAAAGGTGCACACCACATGTTTGATATTTTGTCTCAGTGAAAAAAGTTTTGAATAAACATATTGTTTTGCTGTGATTTTAACGAAATATAAATAAACTAGCAGGTACCGGCTATAGTCATTTTCAATACTTAAATTTAAAGAGTAATTTCGAAACATCATCATAGCTTTTCCTATTGTTAAAATTGCTTATTATTGGATCAAAAGTAGTACAACTGTGAAATGTATATATTAGTCCTTGCGTAACATACTGTAAATATTTCACGTGCATTTCAAAGTAGAAAAACTTATACTCATACCAATTTTCCAACCACTGAGTTTGCAACCAATTACGGTTACGTAAAATGTTGGGATAATCTATTACTGATATATGGATAATACTGATGCTGCAGTTGGTACTGATCAAGTCTTGATACTGCTTACAAGACTTACTACCGATGGGGCAGAATTACAGAGTTACTACTGATCTTAGACTTACTACTGATGATGGCTTTTAATACTGATGTCGATATATGGAGCTGATCGTGTCCGAGATCTTAGTAGAATTAGTTTAGAATTTAAATCTTTTTGTAATTCGATTGTAATCTAGTCCTAGAATAACTAGGGTAAATTGTTAGGCTTCAAGGACTATTATATATAGTTCCTTATGAATTGTAAACATACGTGTGTATTGATCGGTCAAAATTAATATACATTTAAGCTTTTTGTGATAAACTGTGTTCTGAATAATTCATATTATTTACAGTTTATTGTTCTTGTTAAATCAAGATAGTGTTAATCCGCTGTAACTTCTATTGTTGAGTAGATCATTGTGTTTTAATAACTGTTTTGGTTATTCGATCCTGACAAGTGGTATCAGAGCATTAAGGTTCTAGATCTACGAATCAAGAAACATCAAAAAGTTTCAATACTTTGAAAACAAAATTGTTAATCATATCTGATAACAATGAAATCACAAATGCTAACAAGATCCCAATTCTCACTCTCAATAACTTTGGTATGTGGAAAAACAGAATTAAGCAGTACATGCTTATTACTGATTACTCCATGTGGGAAGTTGTTTTAGAAGGCAACAAAACCATTCTTATACAAATCACTAGCACATCAACTGAATTTGACAAGCTCAAAAGTGATAAGGAAAGGAAGGACAGAGGCATTGAACTAAAGACATTAAGCACTCTGTTGCTTGCAATTCCAAATGACTATCAACATCTCTTTGTTGAATATGATGATGCAAAGAATCTATGGCAAGCACTGGAAAAACGGTTTGTTGGTACTAAAAGCACAAAAAGAAACATGAAGTCTGTGCTGAAACAGGAGTTTGAGAACTTCAAGGGACAAAAGAATGAATCTTTGTCACAAGTTTTTGACAGATTCAACAAACTAATTGGTGAACTCAACCAAGTTGGAGTCAAACTAGACAATGATGATGTTAACAGGAAGTTCCTCGGATCTCTTGGAGAAGAGTGGTCTATGTATACTGTTATATATAGACAATGAGATGCTTTGGAAGAGAAAGAGCTTGATGAACTATATAATGAACTTAGAGTATTTGAATTTGAGGTAAGTCAAAAAAACTCCTAGTTTATCTACAAACAATGCTGCTTTTGTGTCTAGTACAGGTACAGGTCAAGATGCTACAACTATAAAGCATAAAGAAATTGAAGACTTAGCAAGAGAATCGTTCTTTACTAGTCATGTACACACTGCATTGATTAGTGAAGACTTGGAACAAATCAATCCTGATGATCTGGAAGAGATGGACATAAAGTGCCAGATGGCAATGTTGAGTTTGAAAACAAAAAAGGTTTCTTCAAAGAACTGGAAGAAAGAATCTAAACTTCAATAAAGGAGAAAGAGCGGGGTTTAACAAAACCAAAGTCAAGTGCTATAACTGTAGTAACTTTGGTCACTTTGCTAGAGAATGTCCTAGCAAAGATCAAAGATCAAATTACAACAAAGGCATCTCATCTGACTCTACTGCTCTTGTGTCTCAAGAAGGACAAGGCTATGACTGGAGCTTCCAAGCTGAAGAACATAATCAAAATCAAGCACTTATGGCCTTCTCTGATCACAACACTGAGGTACATTCTAAATCTTGCACTCCTGAATGTATTAAATCTTATAAAGATCTTGAAAAAGAAAATAAAGAAATCTTATAAGACTTAATAAGAAACAGAAATAGAAGAATTGAATTTAATGGGGTCATAGCTGATTTAGAAAACTTAACATGTTTTTGTTTAATTATTCTAGCCTTAATCCACATCAAACTAAAGAAATTAGGATAACCAAGAGGATATAAATATGTGATGGACCAAGACGATATAAATATGTGATGGGTAGTTGATCCAAAGTGTAAATAGATAGTATAACTATATTAATGTGATATTTATTATAACAAAGTAGTTGCACCACAATGACCTTGCACAAGGGTACGTGTGGCAATTATAATTATTTTACGAAAATAAAAATCAAATATAATAAAAGATCTTTCCCAAACACAATCCTCATGCTCGAACTCACAATTCATACTGTACATTTGTTGATAGCGCCGTCATTTCACGCCCTTTCACAAAGTCACTGTCAATTTAAATACGTGATATGTTATTAACTTATTCACATAAAACAAAAATGTAACAAAAAAAAAAAAGAAAAGAGATATAAGGAACATACCTCACTGGGTCCACTTCCCATTCGCCTGTAAATATACCGTATTCACCATGTGGGTTGTCTAAAGATACCAAAGATGGAAAATTAGTAACCCCAAGAGTTTTCTCAAGTTCCGGTTGTTTACCGGCAGCAGCCCACCCATAGTTATAGCTGCACCAAAATTTTATTGCTTTCTTTTTTATTGATGTCCGAAAAAAAGAAAATAAATTAAATATAGATAAATAATTTACCTTAAATTATCATAAAAACATCTGTTTCTTGCAGCGGCCTTTTGTAGTGTCTCCATATTCTTGTCCTTGCCCTCTTCTGGGAGGAAGGCCAGAAAACATAATTTAGATGATACGCCTTGAAATATTTCCTAGAACGGAAATTATTGTAATTAATTAGTGTGATAAGAAAGAAATTAACAGGAAAAGATGAAATTAAATTACTCACTGGGCTGGTCAACTCGGTTATTTCTACCGGTTCATTCAGAGTTTTCATTAGACCAAGTGCTTCTTTTTCGAGTCCTTTAACACAACTTGCGTAAATATAGACTGGTATTGTTTTGTCTGCGCCGAACATGTAAACAGTGGGGTATCCTCGTAATGGATATTTGCTAGCAGCCACCTGAGAACAAGAGAAAACCGCAAAAAGGGTACGGTACGTATTTTATTAGTAAATGGTAAATAAAACCCAAAGTGACAAATTATTGGATGAAAGACAATATAATATATATACCTTTTGCTCTTCGCAGTTAACTGTGCCCATTTTCACCTTTCCTTCTAAGACGTTTGCGGTCTTCTTCCACTCGGGAAGAAGTTTTTTACAGGGCGGACACCTGCAAATGATTTATAACTCAAGATCGATTGGATTAATTTAAGTAAATAATTATTTACAATTACCAGGGTGCAAAGAAAGCCACCATCCAGAAATCCTTGCTATTAGTAACCAATTCATCAAAATTAGCGTCAGTTAGTTCAATATTTGCAGTTGGTTCTTCATCTGCGAGTAGTCTCTCTGCTTTCACCTGTACGTACGTGCCATTTACAAACATTATATACCTAAGTTAATGTATGTATAATTCAGATTAATTTGATCCATAAAATGTGGTTGGTTTTGAATATTTAGATTCATACTTGAGTCTTAAGTAAAGCATTGGCCGATACAATTAATCATGCATAAAAGCCTAACTAGGTCACGTTTAGGCCTTGTATGGCTATAACAACACATTCCTAATACCTATACGTACCTTAGTTTGAAGGTATTTTTTTAAGAAAATGACAACTTTTGGGTACTCATTGATGATTGAAAGAGAGGGACAGTAAAAATGATTTTTATTCTGGTGATAACCGAGTGGTATGGACTTTTTAATAAATTCATAAAGGTCACATATTCGATGGTTTTGGTTATATATATGGAAACGTAAACTAGATATATCGATCATAAAATATTTGATTTAAAGGGTGTTTGGGAAAGCTTATTAAGGGGACTTATTAGCTTATTAGCTTAATAAGCCCCCGTAATAAGCTTTTCCAAACATGCCGACATTAAATTAAGAGATGGATTTAAATTACAACTAATTACCGTTAACAAGAAGAAACAAATTAAGATCAACGAGCGATTCATGCTTTCTCTTTCTTACACACACCGGAGGAAAATTAATTAATTGATGAAGGGCAAAAACTTTCAGAAATAGGCCTTCCTTTGTTTCATTTTAACCAATCAAATTGCTACACGTCATCTTCCCATCTATTTTTACAAGAATTCAGACTTGGACCAACAAGATTTGCGGGTCTTTGTCCCTGAATTCTGGTTTAGCCTTTGGTATTCGTTGGTAAATATGAAGTGGAAAATATTCTTCCTAGAATTATGGTTTCCAATTTAAACATTGGTTGTAAAGTTTTTCTAATATATATAAAAAAAATCATCTTTACTTGTAACACGTTTTAACTTAAAAGAATCAAAATATGTCTCTAGTAACCTTCTTTTTCACTAAATGACATATATTGCATTATGTGTAATGATGGGAAATATACCTGCAAAATTCAATTCATTGACTTAAATAAAACATGTCATTTATGCATACTTTTTAGGGTTTTGTTAATGACAGCCCTTAGGGCTGTCACTAACATGAATAAAAAACTTGTACATTGATTAAAAAAGTAATATTTCTAAAATTCAGGGGGTTGCTTTTGTTATTTTGTCTTCTTAATGACAGCCCTTAGGCTGTCATTATCATTTTCCTACTTTTTATGCGGACATATATGCTTATTTGTGACAGGGACACAATAGATGAAAATTTTAGAATGGTAGAAAGCATGAAATGATAAAAAGAATAGTTTAAAAGTAGTTCTAAGAGCATCTCCAATGGAAGCTTTTTTAAAAGCTTTTTACTATTTAATAAGTCATTGAAAGACATTTTACCATTGGATTAATTAGTTTTTTTAAAAACTTATTCCAATGATTTTTTTTCTACTAACCTTTTAACTAAGTTTTAATGTTTGTCCTTTTTAGTCCCTTATGTTAACTTTTCATTTTAAATCTTAGATATATTATATATACATTATTTATTATATTTTTATTAGTTAATAAATAGTTTATATAATATTTAATGTCAATTATTATAATATTTTTATATGAGACATTTTAAAAAATATTATATTTAGTAAGATGTCAAAAAAGTTTCAAATTATATATAGGGGGTATTTATAAAACATTTGAGATATATAAAGGTATATTAGAAATATTGTAAAAGAAAAAGCTTTTTAAAAGGTTAACCATTGCAGATGTAATTTATGAAAAGGTTTTTTATTAGTGGATTGTTGATGTGGTAAAAGTAATAAGTTTTTGCTAGGTTAACCATTGGGATGCTCTAAGAGCATTCGCTATCCAGACATCAAACCCGTTATCTGCCAAAAGGAGCACACGTGGTTCATCCGACCGTTAATGGCTGACTTAGTTCACTTTAAAATTGTGAAGTAGTGAAAGTTGAGGGTTGTTTAAGTAAATGTTTTAATTAAAACTATGAGAAATGATATTTAGTCCTACTATTTATAACTACTTATAAGACTACCCACTTGATAAGATGACATGTGTATTCCACTAATTCTCTCGCCTAATATTATCCATTGATTTTGACACGTGTCTTCATCTAATAAGTAGGCCTATGAGTAGGTCTAAATGGTAGACCTAAATATCATTACTCTAAAACTATATAATCAGATTTCTTTCCTGACATTCTCTCTAGAAGTAATCTTTTGGGCTCTAAATGAGCAGATCGAGCTTGACTAGGTTCGAGTGATTTTCTTATTTTGAGTCTTATGTATAAAGGTTGAGCTCGGCTCGTAGTTTTTGCGGGCTCGAACTTTAATCTTACATATACACGAAATATATAAATATTTTAATTAATTATGATATTTAATATATGATGTAAATATTCGTTTAATATCTTATACCTGTAAGTCTGTAACTGTAAGAAAGCAAATGGGTTTTGACTTTTGAGACCACGTCGTTGAGGTGCTTCTCCTTATCTGATCAGAAGATTGCCGACGTCCACCGCCCGTATCACGATTTCACGACCACCGCCTCCATCAGTATTTCACGTCTACTGCCTCAATCACCATTATAAAAAGGGGAATGATAATAACTGTTAGTAAGATGCTGATATTAATGTAACCAACCCTTTGATGCTCTCATTAATAAAACACTTACAAAAAAACAATATCAATTTCTATACTCATTTTCCTCTTTCTTATTATCGGGTCATTCTATGTAGCTCGTTTTCTATAGGTGTCATGACACCGTAAGCCGACTTAGGGCACGTTTGAATGTGTTTTTTGAAAAACGCTTATTAACCTTTTTAAAAGTAGTTTTAAAAAATTTGATATTTCTTTTTTCATACTTTTACCCAAACCTTGATTTCTTAAAAATACAATAAGTTGAATAAGTTAATTTCCCAAGCACCCACTTAAACATCACAAACAGAATCAAAAGGTGAAAGAAAACACACGATATTATAAGCCACTGCCATTCCCACCAATACCATCATATTTTTGGTACCTGTCTGTGTGTATCACCATTTATGTTCGCCGACTTTCCTTCCACCGCCTAAAAAAGAGTAATGGTATTTAGGTCTACCATTAGATGAAGACACGTGTCTAAATCAAAAGATAATATGAAAAGAGAGAATTAGTTGAATACACATGTCATCTTATCAAATAGGTAGGCATATGTGTAGGTTTAAATGGTAGGACTAAATATCATTTCTCCTAAAAAAAAACACCACAATCTTTGAATAAATGGATGAAAAATCACCTTTTTTTTTAGTAAGTGGATGAAGAATTACTTGAACTACAAGGTCAATTTGAGTTCGAACCAGCTTCGGTTCTTCAATTCTGAAGGTACCGACTTCTTTTTCTTCTACATTACTTTATATATACATTGATGGTACAAAGCGACTGTTCATTAGAGTTTTATAACGCAGTTCCGTTCTATTATTCAGATTATTCACGCGCTCCGTTCCGTTCTATTTTTTAGATTATTCACGCACTTGACTTTTTAAAGTTCGCTTCACGTATCATCACAATTCTTAGAGCATCTCCAATGGTAGCTTTTTCTAAAGCTTATTACTATTACAATAAGTCTTTGAAAGACTTTTTACCATTGTAATACCTAGCTTTTTGAAAAGCTTATTGCAAAGACTTATTATCTACTAATCTTTTAACCATCTTTCAATATTTGTCTTTTTTAGTCCTCTATGTTTAATAACATTTCATTTTAAACATTATATATGTTATATATAAATTATTTACTATATTTTTGTTAGTTAATAAATAAATTATAAAATATTTAATGTCAATTACTATAATATTTTCGTATAAGACATTTTAAAAAATATTATATTTAGTAAGATCTCCAAAAAATTGTCAAATTATATATAGGGGGTATTATAAACATTTGAGACAAATTATATATAGTTCTCACGCGCTTTTTTTAGATAAATACATAATAAATGATTCAATGAAAGCATATAAAGTAGGAAGTGACCCACAAGAATATAAATTTCCAAAATACTTACCAATTATTAATGAATAAAAAATTACAAGCGTAAATCAAATTTTTTTAAAAATTGTATTATATTTTCCTTTATAATTGTTATAATATAAAGACAAGATATAAAGTCCGCAGCAACGCGCGGTAATATATAACCTCGTACCAAACATTATTAAAAAAGATCTGAATTCTATTAACTTTTATTCTTTGGATTCCCATTTCATTCCTTTTCTCTCTCATCTATTAACTTCTTCCCGATTTCTCTTCTCTTTGTGACACATAAAAGACACTTCTTCTTCTTCCCTAATAACACTAATGTCATTCAAAACAAAATCCAAAAAACAGTACACCCTAAACTTCAAATAAAAATTTAACAGTAACCCTAATACCTAAATCGCACCTATTTCGGATCAGGCCAAGCCATTTTTGAGAACTTTTAACATCAATCCGTCTTTGATTTTGAAGCCGGCAACACCGCCATACTCAGAAAACACCGCCACTATCTCCGGCGAAAGTAGCACCTTTTCCGTTTGACGACGAGTGACGATGATGATTATGAGTAGGGGTGAGCATAAAAACCGAAAAACCGAAACCAAACCGTTGAAACCGATAAAACTGAAACCATTTCAAAACTGACGGTTTGGCTTTAGATTTTAAAAAAACCGATGGATTCGGTTCGGTTTCGGTTTTAACCAAAAACCGCCCCCATTAAGAAACCGCTCCACTAATATTTAATATATTATATTTTTTTTTAATTTTATATTTATTAAATAGAAGTCGACATATTTAAGTATTTGAAAGTCTATATATTATGGTTCATTAATGCTTATATCGTTATTATATGCTACAAAATACGTTTATAATTTTAATTTTGGGCCTAAAATGGTATTAATTGTTGAAATATGTTATTAGACATTAAACTTAATGATGTAAGTTAAGTATTATTATTAAAATTTGTATGTAATTTTGAAAAAAATAAAGATTAGTGCATGAAATTATGTATATATGTTTAAGACGAGTTGGATTCGGTTTTAAAACCGTAACCGAACCGTTAAAGGTAAAAACCGGTTAAAACCGAAACCTTTAGATACCGAAACCATTGGGTTTGAAAATCCTAAAACCGAAATTAACGGATTCGGTTCGGTTTGAGCCTAAAACCGCCCCAAACCACCCCATGCACACCCCTAATTATGAGTATTATTGTGAAGATAAATCTTTTTGTGACGTGGATAAACAGAAATCTGAACGACGGTAAAAAGATGTATCAAGTGGTTTTTTTATTTGGATTGGGTTTTCAATTTCGACAGCTTTTGTTTTGACTTTGAATCTTTTGAATTTGAGTTCTTCAACTTGATATTGCTGTGTTGGGATAAGAGAAATTAGGAAGAAGAAACATAATTGGGGTTTTTGTATAAAATTGAAGAAGATAAAAGCTGAAATGACATAAACACCCTCATGTGATGAGCATGTGCATGTCTTTAACAGCAAAAATTAATGTCTGTTATGTTTAGGGACTAAAAGCAAGACGAAGTCTCGAAGTTAGTGAGTATTCATATAATTTCTAAGATTTAGTGACTAAATCCAAAATTTACACTAATAAAAAGATCTGTTAATTCTATTAACTTATGTTCTTTGGATTCGAATCTCATTCATTTTCTCTTTCATCTGTCTCATTGTGTCCTCCAATTGGGCTCAGCAAGGATCAATCCAAGTGGGATATTTAACTGTTTCATGTTTGATATTGTAACTTGGTTTTAAGCTGCTTCGAGAAAAGGTGCACACCACATGTTTGATATTTTGTCTCAGTGAAAAAAGTTTTGAATAAACATATTGTTTTGCTGTGATTTTAACGAAATATAAATAAACTAGCAGGTACCGGCTATAGTCATTTTCAATACTTAAATTTAAAGAGTAATTTCGAAACATCATCATAGCTTTTCCTATTGTTAAAATTGCTTATTATTGGATCAAAAGTAGTACAACTGTGAAATGTATATATTAGTCCTTGCGTAACATACTGTAAATATTTCACGTGCATTTCAAAGTAGAAAAACTTATACTCATACCAATTTTCCAACCACTGAGTTTGCAACCAATTACGGTTACGTAAAATGTTGGGATAATCTATTACTGATATATGGATAATACTGATGCTGCAGTTGGTACTGATCAAGTCTTGATACTGCTTACAAGACTTACTACCGATGGGGCAGAATTACAGAGTTACTACTGATCTTAGACTTACTACTGATGATGGCTTTTAATACTGATGTCGATATATGGAGCTGATCGTGTCCGAGATCTTAGTAGAATTAGTTTAGAATTTAAATCTTTTTGTAATTCGATTGTAATCTAGTCCTAGAATAACTAGGGTAAATTGTTAGGCTTCAAGGACTATTATATATAGTTCCTTATGAATTGTAAACATACGTGTGTATTGATCGGTCAAAATTAATATACATTTAAGCTTTTTGTGATAAACTGTGTTCTGAATAATTCATATTATTTACAGTTTATTGTTCTTGTTAAATCAAGATAGTGTTAATCCGCTGTAACTTCTATTGTTGAGTAGATCATTGTGTTTTAATAACTGTTTTGGTTATTCGATCCTGACAAGTGGTATCAGAGCATTAAGGTTCTAGATCTACGAATCAAGAAACATCAAAAAGTTTCAATACTTTGAAAACAAAATTGTTAATCATATCTGATAACAATGAAATCACAAATGCTAACAAGATCCCAATTCTCACTCTCAATAACTTTGGTATGTGGAAAAACAGAATTAAGCAGTACATGCTTATTACTGATTACTCCATGTGGGAAGTTGTTTTAGAAGGCAACAAAACCATTCTTATACAAATCACTAGCACATCAACTGAATTTGACAAGCTCAAAAGTGATAAGGAAAGGAAGGACAGAGGCATTGAACTAAAGACATTAAGCACTCTGTTGCTTGCAATTCCAAATGACTATCAACATCTCTTTGTTGAATATGATGATGCAAAGAATCTATGGCAAGCACTGGAAAAACGGTTTGTTGGTACTAAAAGCACAAAAAGAAACATGAAGTCTGTGCTGAAACAGGAGTTTGAGAACTTCAAGGGACAAAAGAATGAATCTTTGTCACAAGTTTTTGACAGATTCAACAAACTAATTGGTGAACTCAACCAAGTTGGAGTCAAACTAGACAATGATGATGTTAACAGGAAGTTCCTCGGATCTCTTGGAGAAGAGTGGTCTATGTATACTGTTATATATAGACAATGAGATGCTTTGGAAGAGAAAGAGCTTGATGAACTATATAATGAACTTAGAGTATTTGAATTTGAGGTAAGTCAAAAAAACTCCTAGTTTATCTACAAACAATGCTGCTTTTGTGTCTAGTACAGGTACAGGTCAAGATGCTACAACTATAAAGCATAAAGAAATTGAAGACTTAGCAAGAGAATCGTTCTTTACTAGTCATGTACACACTGCATTGATTAGTGAAGACTTGGAACAAATCAATCCTGATGATCTGGAAGAGATGGACATAAAGTGCCAGATGGCAATGTTGAGTTTGAAAACAAAAAAGGTTTCTTCAAAGAACTGGAAGAAAGAATCTAAACTTCAATAAAGGAGAAAGAGCGGGGTTTAACAAAACCAAAGTCAAGTGCTATAACTGTAGTAACTTTGGTCACTTTGCTAGAGAATGTCCTAGCAAAGATCAAAGATCAAATTACAACAAAGGCATCTCATCTGACTCTACTGCTCTTGTGTCTCAAGAAGGACAAGGCTATGACTGGAGCTTCCAAGCTGAAGAACATAATCAAAATCAAGCACTTATGGCCTTCTCTGATCACAACACTGAGGTACATTCTAAATCTTGCACTCCTGAATGTATTAAATCTTATAAAGATCTTGAAAAAGAAAATAAAGAAATCTTATAAGACTTAATAAGAAACAGAAATAGAAGAATTGAATTTAATGGGGTCATAGCTGATTTAGAAAACCAAATTATAATTTATCAAATAACTGATCAAAAATGTAAAGAAGAATTATTACAAGCATTATGATAAAGAACGTGCTGAATTAAAAGCAAAAGAAGCTATCACTAAGTTAGAAGAATGTCAATTAGAGCTAGAACAGAATAAACTTACAATTAAGAAATTTGAAAGAATCTCTAAAATAATTGATGAACACACAAGTAATCAAACTACTGAAAAGATTGTTCATGGTGTTGGATACCATGCAGTCCCACCTCCAACCAACTTTATTCCTCCACTTAAGTCTAGCTCAGAAAAAATATTAGATGAATTAAAAATAGAAAGCCAAACTGAAACAAGCAATGATTCATCTGATGAAGAAAACACCATTAAATCAACTGATACAAGTTTTTATACCACACAAAGTCAAGAATCTCCCAAATATAATTCTGAACACATACCAACCATATTAAAAAGGGGAAATCAAAGAAACTTGAATCAGTTAAAAGAACAAAGAAAGCCTGAAAATGTCAAAACAACAAAATTAACCTGTTTAATTTGCAACAAAGTTAATCACTTAGCTAAGGATTGTCACTTCAATCTAATCAATTGCAAAGAATTTAAGGAGTTTAAAGAAAATAAATTAAACTTAAGAGACCTTAAATTAAAGGAATCAAAAGTAAATCAATCTAACAAAAAACCACATGTTGATGTCCCTAAATTTGGAAGAACTGCTCAAAGATTTGTGCAAAATATCAGGCATGGAAATCCTAAAAGAAGATATTATTTTGAAAATATCAAAAACAAAATCAATTTTCAAAATATACAAGATCTTCAAACATCAGTAGAAACAATCAAAGATTTGCTACTGGTCATAAACCGACTTATAATGTTGTCAGATATAACTACAACAATACTACTGATTATGCCAAAAAGAACTTTCACTCACATACTACTGGTCCATCAGTAGTAAAATACTCAAAAACCAAACCTTGGTCAAATAAATCTAAATCATTAGTAATTCAAACAACAATATCAAAAGGATGAACCCAAGACAAGATACCAAACCTGCATCAAAAATTCATACTGAGAGTAAAACTCATTATTCAAAGGATGAACCCAAGACAAAACAAGCTTGGGTTCCCAAAATGAACTAATCCAATTTTTTTTGTGCAGAGTATCCAGGTCCCTGAAGAAGGAAGAACATGGCATATTGATAGTGGATGCTCTAGGCACATGACTGGAAATCTTCAAATTCTAAGAGATTTCAAGTCCTTTGAAGGTGGATATGTTGCTTTTGGTGAAAATCCAAAACGTGGTAAAATCACTGGTAAAGGTACAGTATCAAATGGTAAGATTACTTTTGATGATGTATTTTATGTTGCTGAGCTTAAGTATAATCTGGTCAGTGTCTCACAAGTATGTGATAAAAAGAACAGGATTCTTTTTACAGATATAGAGTGGATCATTCTTTCTCCTGATTTTGTTATAGATGAAAAAATTGTCGTATTGAGAACACCAAGGAGAAACAATGTGTATTGCCTGGATATAGGGGGAGAACTCATTTCACCAAATGAGATCAACTGCTTTATATCCAAGGCAAACACCAATGAATCAGATCTTTGGCATGGAAGGATGTGTCACACAAATTTCAAAAACATGAAAAATTTGGTCAAAAAGAACTTAGTAATTGGTTTACCTCAAAAACAATTTATGTGTGATCATCACTGTGTTGCCTGCCTAAAAGGTAAGCAGCACAAGACTTCTCATAAGTCCAAATCAATCATTTCTATTTCAAACCCATTGCAGCTACTGCACATGGATTTATTTGGGCCTACTAATGTGATGAGTATAGGAAAGAAGCAATACTGCTTAGTTATTACTGATTATTTTTCCAGATATACTTGGGTATTTTTTCTCAGAACTAAAGATGAAACAAGTGAAATCATCAAGAATCTTATAATCAAACTGGAAAACACCAGAGATCTCAATGTGAAAGCCATTAGATGTGATAATGGCACAAAATTTAAAAATGAAAATTTAATCTCTTTTTGTGATCTAAAAGGTATTGACAGGCAGTACAGCTCACCTAGAACTTCACAACAAAATGGTGTAGCTGAAAGAAGAAATAGAACAATCATTGAAGCAGCCAGATCCATGCTTGCAGATTCAAAATTACCAATTACTTTTTGGGCTGAAGCCGTTAATACAGCATGTTATGTGCAAAACAGAGTATTAATAGTTAAGTCACACTTTAAAACACCATATGAACTTTTTAATAAAACAAAACCTTCAATAAGTTTCTTAAAATCATTTGGTTGTCCTTGTACAATTTTAATTACAAGAGAACAAATTGGTAAGTTTGACTGCAAAGCTGATGATGGAATCTTTGTGGGATACTCAACTCAAAGCAAAGCCTACATAGTATTCAACAAAAGACTAAGGATAATTGAAGAAAGTGCAGATGTATCCTTTAATGGAAATTTAATGAATAAACAGGAAAATGGTCCAGATTGGCTATTTAATATTGACTCACTAACCAAATCACTTGATTTTAGCTATGATTTCAATGCAGGTGGAACAGATAATCAACCACCACAAGGAGGATCATCATCACTCAATGGCAGTCAAGATAAAATGAAGTATATCCTAGTTAATACTAATCCCACAGTGAATTCTGAAGACAGTAATAACTCAGATAAACCAAGCAATCTTGATACCGGTAATAACTTGAACTCCCAAGATACTACTGATACCAGTAGTAACTCTGAAACTCAAAATAATGATGTTGAACCAAACAATACTGATGTCAGTAATAGCACTGGAACACATGATTTTAATGACAATCAAGTTAATATTGATACCAGTATCAATGAAGAAAATCAAGAAAATTCAGAAAATCAAGAAGATAACTGGACTGATGGACAACTCCCTGAATCAAATGAATCTAACCTGGAAAGTCAAGTAGTGGTTGACAAAGTTTTCAACTCAAGAGCTCAAAAGAACCATCCCTTAGACCTTGTTCTAAGTGATGTCAATTCAAACATGCAGAGAAGAAGCAAATTCAATTCAAGTTTAGTTTCAAATGTTTGCAACATAAGCCTAATTTCTAATGAATGCATGTTTGCATGTTTTCTATCTCAGGAGGAACCTAAAAATATTCAACAAGCTATGAAAGATTTAAACTGGATTGAGGCTATGCAAGAAGAACTTCTTCAATTCAAATTACAAGCTGTCTGGACACTTGAACCTCTTCCAAAAGGAAAAAGAGCCATTGGAACAAGATGGATTCTCAGAAACAAGAAGGATGAAAGAGGAATAGTGATAAAAAAAATAAAGCAAGACTTGTGGCACAAGGATACACTCAAGAAGAAGGAATAAACTATGATGAAGTATATGCACATGTTGCAAGAATTAAAGCAATAAGAATATTTCTGGCATATGCTTCATTCAAGAAATTCAAAGTCTATCAAATGGATGTAAAGAGTGCTTTCCTGTATGGAAAAATTGAAGAAGAAGTGTATGTGTGTCAACCTCCAGGATTTGAAGATCCTGAACATGATGATTATGTGTATCAGCTAGACAAAGCTCTATATGGCCTTCATCAGGCACCAAGAGCTTGGTATGATACATTATCATCATACCTACTGAAAAACAATTTCTAGAGAGGTGCAATTGACATGACTCTATTCACAAGAAAAGTCAAGGATGATATCCTACTGGTTCAAATTTATGTAGATGATATCATTTTTGGTTCAACAAATGATCAACTGTGTAAAGAGTTTGAAGAATTAATGCAGATCAAATTCAAGATGAGCTCAATGGGTCCAATGAACTTCTTCCTTGGACTTCTGATCAATCAAAGATCAGATGGTATTTTGATTAATCAATCAAAATATGTCAAAGACATCTTGGAGAAATTTGCAATGAAAGATTGTAAAAGTGCAAGCACACCAATGGAAACACATAAACATCTACATCCTGATATTGAGGGGGAGGATGTATATGAACACCTGTATAGATCAATGATAGGGTCATTAATGTACCTAACTTCATCAAGACCTGACATTATGTATAGTGTGTGTGTTTCTGCCAGGTATCAAGCAAAACCAAAGGAGCTTCACTTAAAAGCAGTCAAAAGAATCTTCAGATACTTAAAGGGAAAACCATCACTCTGTCTTTGGTATCCACGTGACTCACCATTTGAATTTGTAGCCTACACAGATAGTGACTATGGTGGTGAATGTCAAGACAGAAAATCTACCACTGGTGGATGTCAGTTCTTTGGATCAAGACTGGTGTCATGACAATGTAAGAAACAAACAAATGTATCAACATTAACTGCTGAAGCAGAGTATGTAGCTGCATCTGCTTGTTGTGCTCAAGTGCTATGGATTCAAAATCAACTATTGGACTTTGGTATCTCTATTCTTAAAACTCCTATTTTTATTGATAATCAAAGTGCAATCAGTATTGTGAATAATCCAGTAAAACATTCAAAAACCAAACATATTGAAATCAGATTTCATTTTATAAGAGATTGCAATGAAAAGAAATTAATTAAGGTAGTTAAAATTCATACTTATAATCAACTCGCAGATCTATTCACAAAAGCATTTGATGTAGGAAGATTTAGCTTCTTGGTTAGCAGTATTGGAATGATTTTAATAAATTAATACTAATCTCATATGTAAAGTTTTTTTCAATTGCAGCAGCAGCAGCCTCCCTCTTAAATCTAAGAGAAGCTCATGGTGAATCAGGTCAGTTTATTGATGAAGACCTGGATAGGGGAGTTAGAAGTATGGATGAAGATGTATTTATGTCTGCACCTCAATCTCCAGCAGTAGCATCAGTGCAAATTACTCAAATTGCAGACCAAACACCATCTCCAGTTACCACCGATACTAATACTACTGATGAATTACCAGTAGTAACCATTGAAGAAGAAACATCAGTAGTAGACTCCTCTAACTTACAGCTGGTGATCTACATATCATTCAACTTATCAGCATTAATACCAGTAACTACTCTAGTTACTACTGAGACTGTAGAAGAGATACCAGAACTCATTGAACCAACAGTAGTGATTCCAACGACAACTACAACACCAGATCTAAAACCCCTAGTAATTCCAGACTTTGATGAAGGTGTAAACTGGGATGAAGTAGATGAGTGTGAGTTACCTCCTCATCCTAAAATCCTCAAAGAAGAAGACATTAAAAAGTTTCATCCAAATATAGCCATTATTCCTGTAATTGATGGGAAGTACACTCCACTTCCAAAGTGCATTGGTAAAGGAAAGGCAAAAGTTGATGATGATTATCCACACAGAGCCTTAGGTCATCATATGGTCAACAAGATAAATTGGGTTAGACCACTAAAGCAAAGTCATTGGAAGGTGAAAAGAATGAGGTATCAAAGAAAATGTGCTAAGACACTTGAATCGGAAAACAAGAAGAAAACTGAAAGAGAAAACATAACAGCTGAAGCAATTCAAGAAATTGAAGATTTTCTACTAGAAGGTCAACAAGAAGAATTTGAAAAGATAAGAATATTTGAAGAAGAAAGACTGAATCTTCTTGAAGATCAAATAAAGGAATGCAAAAGGCTGAAGATTGATATGCCTGAAGCATTTGATGAAGAAAAGAGAGAAATGGTTGAGTATCTTAAATTAAAAGGGCACAGTGCAAAATCCTTTGGAAGAATGAAGATTATAACTCTGGTTGAAAGATTTTACATGGAGAAAAAGAAAGAATTAGTAAAGTCAGAAAATGACTGGTGAATCCTCAACCATAACTGCCAAGAAAAGAAAAGCAATGGAAGCTGCAGAAGAAGCAAGAAAGAAAGTCAAACAAGACTTACTCATTCTTAATCTCCCTCAATAAATTCAACAACAAAATCCTATTATAAACTGGAGAGTGATAAATGATGTTATTGAAATTATCAGGGAAGATAAAGCAATTCAAAGATTTAAGGCATGGAAACCAATGATAATGTATTTGAACAGAGAAGATGTGTTCACTATGCTTAGAATTGGAAGACCAAGAATGCTCAATGATAGATGGAGATATCAAGGGTCTGGGTACATTACAGAGATGATAGATGCTGCATTTTATCCAGAAAGATACCCTGAAAGATTCACAAGTACAGAACCTGTCTATGCTTGGAATGTCCTCCCTACAGTGAACATGTACTTCTTTGAAAGAGAAAATAAAAGATGTGAGCTGTTCATAAAGGAAAAAGAGTACAATCATTCGGAACAAGTAATGTATCAAGCTATATGTTGCTCATTAATCAGACCTCATGATGGAGCTATATTCTCTGAGAAATACAACTATTTTATTAAAAAGAACAAAAGGTTTCTCATTGAACAGAGAAAATTAAGAAATCAACAAATCAAAGAAGGTGATGAAAGAAGAGCAAAACTGTTAGAAGAGAAGAAGAGAAAGGAGGAAGAAGATAAGGAAAAGAAACTTTGTTAATTTAAATTGAGTTAATAAGTTTAGGGGGAGATTGTTGGGATAATCTATTACTAATATATGGATAATACTGATGATGCAGTTGGTACTGATCAAATCTTGATACTGCTTACAAGACTTACTACTGATGGGGCAGAATTACAGAGTTACTACTGATCTTAGACTTACTACTGACGATGGCTTTTACTACTGATGTCGATATATGGAGCTGATCGTATCCGAGATCTTAGTAGAATTAGTTTAGAATTTAAATCTATTTGTAATTCGATTGTAATCTAGTTCTAGAATAACTAGGGTAAATTGTTAGGCTTCAAGGACTATTATATATAGTTCCTTATGAATTGTAAACATACGTGTGTATTGATCGATCAAAATTAATATACATTGAAGCTTTTTGTGATAAACTGTGTTCTAAATAATTCATATATTATTTACAGTTTATTGTTCTTGTTAAATCAACATAGTGTTAATCCGCTGTAACTTCTATTGTTGAGTAGATCATTGTGTTTTAATAATTGTTTTTGTTATTCGATCCTGACATAAAATTATCATTACAAGTAATCATTTAATTATTATGGGTTGAAAAGTGCAGGATGGCTTGACCCATGAATTGTATTTAACAAATTGATAACTAGCTTTAGTGTCGACCAACATTATGAAAATAGACTACTAACAAATTTCAAAACGTTCATCTTGATTTTAGCTAAAAAAATTCATTTGACCCGTTTGAGATATAACACAGTTCTTGTAGATAGATAAATTCATCAATCGTTTGTCAATAAATTGAAGAATAAATTTATGGAGGAAAAATATATACACGATAGACAACTAAAAGAAAGCATCAAATCAAAGGCGTAAATAAATTCAACCAGGCCGAATCTGTATTAACACACGTCAAATGGTACTATAAAAAACAGGTCAAACAGGTATTATTAAAATTTGTTTTGAGAGCCATAGCTAACACTTAACTCTTGAATGAGCTAGACTACAAAAATCAAAGAACACACAAACTTAGTTTACCACTTAAATATCTTCCCATAAGACAAATAAATTATTTTATCTTTTTTTTTTTTTTTTTGAACGGCACCTAATCTACACCATATTGTCCACGACGGGACTTGAACTCATGACCCATTTAACCCGTTAGAGAAAATACCAATTTGACCCTTCTCTAATAATACTCATTTGAGTATAACCTACTCCTTTAGATCACTTAAAGTATTTTTCAAATAGAAAAATCTAGTTCGGTCAATATACAAATGATTTTTTTTCTTTAACTCTAATGATCTTTTTAAAATAAGTTAAATCTTGGAATGTAACCTATATTTCAGTTTGACCCTTTTGATAAAAAAAAATATACTATTTATGATTAAAAAAAACACATATTGCAAGTGTGTGAAAGCAAAACAGATTTATGTGCTGTAGATTAACTGTTTGTGCTGTGAATTTAAGCGAAAAACAGATTCATGAATGTTTTGAAAAACCAGTTCATATTGTTGGAGTAAATCACAGGTCAACTTAATACTGATGCTGCAGTTAGTACTGATCATGGTTACTACTGGTGACTACTATGGTTGATACTGATGGGGCAGAAACTTACTACTGATGAAGTTGATACTGGTGAAGTCTATAACTTAGTTACTACTGATCAAGGCATATTGAAGATACTACTGATCAATAGTAGTTACTACTGACGATAGTTTTGGACTTACTACTGGTCACCAGACTTACTACTGGCGTTACATATTTACTACTGGTGATTAGTTTTACTACTTATATGCGCTTATGGAACATATCAAGTCCGAGATCTTCGCAGAGATAGTTATAGAATGTAATTCAATGTATATCTTTTATAATTCGAATGTAAATCAAGTCCTAGAATAACTAGGGTAAATAGTTTAGCTTCAAGGACTATTATAAATAGTTCCTTACGAATTGTAAACGTACGTGTGTATTGTGATTCAATAATATACATTGAAGCTTTTTGTGAAACTGTGTTCTTAACATTTTCGCATATTGTTTTACAGTTCATTGTTCTTAATACATTGATATAGTGTTGATCCGCTGCAACTTCTATTATCAATTAGATCTAAGGTGTTTATTAACTCTTTTTAGTTAATCGATCCTGACAAGTGGTATCAGAGCTTATTGGTTCTACATCTACTATTTTTAAGAACAACAAAAAGTTTTAATTTTTAAAACACACACATTATTAATCATGACCGATAATAATGAAAGCACTCAAGCTAACAAAATCCCTATACTCACTCCCAATAACTTTGGGATGTGGAAGAATCGTATTAAGCAATACATGCTTATTACTGATTATTCTATGTGGGAGGTTGTTATTGAAGGCAACAAAACTGGTCCTGGTCAAGCAAGAAGTTCTGTAACTGAAGCAGACAAACTCAAATGTGAGAAGGATAAGAAAGACAAAGGAATCGAACTTAAAGCTCTAAGCACTCTCCTACTGGCCATTTCTAATGACTATCAACATCTCTTTGTTGAGTATGATGATGCAAAGGTGTTGTGGCATGCACTGGAGAAGAGATTCGTTGGCACCAAGAGCACCAAGAGGAACATGAAATCTGTTCTCAAGCAAGACTTTGAAAACTTCAAAGGAAAGCCCAATGAGACACTTACTCAAGTGTTTGACAAATTCAACAAGCTAATTGGTGAACTTAACCAGGTTGGGGTTAAAATGGATCAAGAAGATGTCAACATGAAGTTCCTAAGGTCTCTTAGTGAAGAATGGGCCATGTACACAGTGATGTACAGACATAGAGATGCACTAGAAGAAAAGGAGTTAGATGAACTCTACAATGATCTCAGAGTATTTGAAACTGAGGTAAATCAAAAGAACCCTTCTATTTCTTCTAATAATGCTGCATTTGTATCTAGTACAGGTCAAGGTCAAGAAACTGCCACAGGAAAGGCTACAGATTGTGAAGATGCTGCAAGAGAATCCTTCTTCACTAGTCATGTGCATACTGCACTAATTAGTGATGATTTGGAACAATTGAATCCAGATGATCTTGAGGAGATGGATCTCAAATGGCAGATGGCTATGCTGAGCCTTAGAACCAAAAGGTTCTTGAAAAGGACTGGTAGGACAAGTCTCAACTACAACAAAGGTGACAAAGCTAGATTTGACAAAACTAAAGTCAAATGTTACAACTGTAACAATCTTGGTCACTTTGCAAAAGAATGTCCTCAGCCAGACAAAAGATCAAAATCAACTGCTCTTGTTTCACAACAAGGATAATGCTATGACTGGAGCTTCCAAGCAGAAGAGCATGCTCAAAATCAAGCTCTTATGGCCTTTACTGACAGCAAATCTGAGGTAAAACCTAAACCTTGTACTTCTGAATGCATTAAAATTGTTAAAAATTTAGAAAAAGAAAACACTAAATTAAATGAAGATCTTGCAAAAGCATTAAGAAGAAATTATGAATTTGATGGTGTGATTGCTGATCAGGAACATCAGATAAAGGTGTACCAGATGATTGATCAAAGGATAAAGGAAGAATTGCTTCAAGCTGTAGATGAGAAAGACTTCTATGAATTAAAAAATAAAGAATTAACAAGTAAATTAGAAGAATTTCAACTTGAAATTGAACAAAATAAATTGACAATTAAGAAATTTGAAAGAAGCACTAAAATTCTTGATGAATTAACTAATAATCAAACTACAGAAAAAGTTGTTCATGGAGTGGGATATCATGCTGTACCACCTCCATATAAATTCATCCCTCCACTTAAAGATAGTTCAGAAAGAATCATAAATGAATTAAAAAGTGAAAATCAAACTGAATCTAATAATGAAACATCTGAATCAAATGATTTTTCTGATGATGATAGAACTACAAACTCAATTGAATTTACAATCTTTCAAACTGAATCTCCAAACTCAATTGATACAAGTTTTCACACAGCACAAAGTGAAGAAAATTCTCCTAAATATGATGCAGAAAATATACCAAAAATTTTAAAAAGGGGAAATCAAAGAAACAGGAATCAACTCTTAGAACAAAGAAAAACCATAAGGGCTAAAGATAATAAATTAAAATGTGTTATTTGCAACAAAGTAAATCATTTAGCAAAGGATTGTCACTTCAATCCAATAAATTGTAAAGAGTTCAAGGAATTTAAAAATTTTAAAGAAAAAGCAAAAACACAAAAGTTAAAAGATACTACTGGTCCTTCAGTAGTGAATAAAAATAAAACTCCAATTGCTGAAACACCAAGATTTGGAAGAAGTGCACCAAGATTTGTGCAAAACAGAAGAGTTGGAAGCCCACAGAACAGTAATTACTTCAAGAACAATGGAAAATCAAATCAAAATAAACAATATTTTAAATTTTCCAACACCAGTAAAAACTGTAACAATTTTACTACTGGTGTTAACCCTAATTATAATGCTGTCTAGTACCAGTACAAAAACACTACTGGTAAAAACCCTATTTTTAAAAATACTACTGCTGCAAAACCATTTGCTCAAAATACTACTGATCATTCTAAACATGGTAAGTCTCCAAATACTACTGGTCCATCAGTAGTAACGTATTCTAAAGCTAAAAACAATGGGTATAGACCACGATCAGTAGTAAACTCTGAAAAATCCAAAAGGGCAGTAGTAAAACAGAACACCAGTACTAAAAAGGTATGGGTACAAAAAATGTTGAAGGTTAACTGTTCTAAATCTGATTTCTCAAAGGATGAACCCAAGACATATAAAGCTTGGGTTCCCAAACTTAACTAACCTTTTTATTTACTTGTGCAGAGCATTCAGAACCCAGAAGAAGGAAGAAGATGGCACATTGATAGTGGATGCTCAAGGCACATGACTGGAAATCTACAAATTCTAAAGGATTTCAAGTCATTTGATGGAGGTTATGTAGCCTTTGGTGAGAACCCAAAGGGAGGTAAGATTACAGGTAAAGGTACTGTTACAAATGGAAAAATTACCTTTGATGATGTATTTTTTATAGCTGAACTAAAATACAATCTTGTCAGTGTGTCTCAAGTGTGTGATAAAAAGAACAAAATTCTTTTCATAGACATTGAGTGCATCATTCTTTCTCCTGACTTTATTTTATATGAAAAATATGTTGTTTTAAGAACTCCAAGGAGAAACAATGTGTATTGCCTGGATATAGGGGGAGAACTCATTTCTTCAAATGAGGTCAACTGTTTTATATCCAAGGCAAACACCACTGAATCAGAACTATGTAATAGAAGGATGTGTCACACAAATTTCAAACACATGAATAATTTAGTAAAAAGAAATTTGGTCATTGGACTACCTCAAAAGCAATTCATGTGTGATCATCATTGTGTTACATGCCTAAAAGGTAAACAACACAAGACTTCTCATAAGTCCAAATCTGTGAACTCTATTTCTGTTCCTTTACAACTCTTACATATGGACCTACAAATGTAATGAGTATTGGAAAGAAACAATATTGTCTTGTTATTACTGATGACTTTTCCAGATATACATGGGTTTTCTTTCTTAGGACAAAGGATGAAACAAGTGAACTCATCAAGAACTTAATTGTTAAACTGGAAAACACATCTGATCAAAAAGTTAAAGCCATAAGATGTGATAATGGCACAAAATTTAAAAATGCTAACTTAATAAATTTTTGTGATCTTAAAGGTATTGACAGGCAATACAGCTCACCTAGAACTCCTCAACAAAATGGTGTAACTGAAAGAAGAAATAGAACCATCATTGAAGCAGCAAGATCAATGCTAGCAAATTCAAAGTTACCAATCACGTTTTGGGCTGAAGCTGTTAATACTGCCTGTTATGTTCAAAACAGAGTATTAATAGTGAAGCCACATTATAAAACACCATATGAACTTTTTAATAAAAGAAAACCATCTGTAAGTTTTTTAAAATCATTTGATTGTCCTTGTACCATTCTGATTACAAGAGAACAAATTGGTAAGTTTGACCGCAAAGCTGATGATGGAATCTTTGTGGGATACTCTACTCAAAGCAAATCATACAGAGTGTTTAACAAGAGATTAAGGATAATTGAAGAAAGCATCAATGTATCCTTTAATGAAAATGTTCCTAATGAACAAGGAAATGGTCCAGATTGGCTATTTAACATAGACAATCTAACCAACTCCTTTAATTCCAACATGAATTTAAAAGCAGGTGATTCAAATTGTCACACTCAAAAGGAAGGAACATCATCTGTTAATACTGGTCAAGAAAAGATGAGATACATAGTAGTTGATACTGCTCCCGCAGTTAATACTTAGGACAGTAATAACTCAAATTCTGGAACCAGTAGTAACTCTGAGAATGAGGACAGTAGTAATTCAAATACTACTGGTACCAGTAATAGTACTCAAAATACTACTGGTCCTAGCAATAACATAAATTCTCAAGATACTACTGATCTCAGTAACAACAACAATACTACTGATCTCAATGAAGATAATAGCAGTAGTAACTCTGACCAAAATGATGATGAACCAAACATCAATGACAATGAAGGATCACTAGAGGAGCAAATGCCTGAGACAAATGAGTCCAATCTTGAAAATCAACTAGTGGTTGATAGAGCTACAACTACAAGGACTCAGAAGAACCATCCTTTAGACCTTGTTCTAAGTGATGTTAACTCACCACTGCAAACAAGAAGCAAATTAAATAAAAGCTTAACTGCAAACACGTGTAACATAAGTTTAATTGCTAATGAATGTATGTTTGAATGCTTTCTGTCTCAGGATGAACCAAAGAAGATTCAACAAGCAATGAAGGACTCAAACTGGATTGAGGCAATGCAAGAAGAACTCCTTCAATTCAAGTTACAAGCTGTTTGGACACTTATACCTCTACCCAAAGGAAAAAGAGCCATTGGAACAAGATGGATATTTAGAAACAAAAAGGATGAAAGAGGTATAGTGATAAAAAACAAAGCCAGACTTGTAGCCCAAGGATACACTCAAGAAGAAGGAATAGACTATGATGAAGTATATGCTCATGTTGCTAGAATTGAAGCAATAAGAATATTCTTAGCATATGCTTCATTCAAAAAGTTCAAAGTCTATCAAATGGATGTGAAGAGTGCATTCCTATATGGGAAGATTGAAGAAGAGGTCTATGTCTGCCAACCTCCAGGTTTTGAAGATCCAAAACATGGTGATTATGTGTTCAAATTAGATAAAGCTCTGTATGGCCTACATCAGGCACCAAGAGCATGGTATGACACATTATCATCATATTTATTAAAGAATAATTTCAAAAGAGGAGCCATTGACAAAACTTTGTTTACAAAGAAAGTCAAAGATGATATACTATTAGTACAAATCTATGTAGATGATATCATTTTTGGTTCAACCAATGATTTATTATGCAAAGAATTTGAAGAACTGATGCAGATTAAATTCAAGATGAGATCTATGGGTCCAATGAACTTCTTCCTTGGACTCCAAGTCAATCAAAGAACATATGGTATTTTGATAAACCAATCAAAATATGTTAAAGACATCTTGGAGAAGTTTGATATGAAAGACTGCAAAAGTGCAAGTACACCAATGGAAACACACAAACACCTACATCCTGATGTTGAGGGGGAGGATGTAGATGAACGCTTATATAGATCAAGGATAGGCTCTTTGATGTACTTAACTGCATCAAGACCTGACATTATGTATAGTGTTTGTGTGTGTGCAAGATACCAAGCAAAACCTAAAGAACTACACTTGCAGGCTGTCAAAAGAATAATTAGATACTTGAAAGGCAAACCATCACTTGGTCTATGGTATCCACATGATTCACCCTTTGAACTCATAGCCTACACAGATAGTGACTATGGAGGTGAATGTCAAGATAGAAAGTCCACTACTGGTGGATGTCAATTCTTTGGACCAAGACTGGTGTCATGGCAATGTAAGAAACAAACAAATGTATCAACATCAACTGCTGAAGCAGAGTATGTAGCTGCATCTGCTTGTTGTGCTCAAGTACTCTGGATTCAAAACCAGCTTCTAGACTTTGGTATCTCTATCCTTAAAACTCCTATTTTTATTGATAATCAAAGTGCTATTAGTATTGTGAACAATCCACTAAAACACTCTAAAACTAAACACATTGAAATAAGATTTCATTTTACAAGAGACTGTAATGAAAAGAAATTAATCAAAGTAGTTAAAATTCATACTGATGATCAATTAGCAGATCTTTTTACAAAAGCATTTGATGTAGGAAGATTCAACTTCTTGGTTAGCAGTATTGGAATGATTTTGATAAATTAAAAATCTCACTTAAAATCGTGTGTAAAGTTTTTGTTGTAAAAAGTCATTTATCTGTTTAAGTGTTTTACTACTGGTAGGTCTGTATTACTGGTGTGTATGAATATGCACAAAATACTACTGGTAGATCAATACTACTGGTGTGTATTAGGTTTACATAAGTACTACTGGTAAGTCAGTACTACTGGTATTCACATATACTACTGGTCTTGTGTGTTAGTAGTTACTACTGATGTCTATAGTTACTACTGATGTAAAATTCTTAGTTACTACTGATGTTCGTAGATACTACTGACGTTTTCTTACAGGGCAATTTAGTCTTTTTGCAAAATTCTTAGTTACTACTGATGTTCGTAAATACTACTGATGTAAAATTCGAAGGGCAATTTAGTCTTTTTGCAGGCTAAATCGAAAGATATAAAAGGCGACAGTCGATTAACTTAGCATTATCTTCACTTCGATTTGCTAAAACCTCTCGACAAACCCTAACTTACGATCAAAAACCCTTCATCAGTAACAAAAATTCTTACTTGTTCCTCTCAAATCAAAAGATCAAAACATCAAAATCAACAACAATGGCAACTCTACAATCTCTCAATGTTCAAACAGATCTTAAATACTCAGAGTTCCACAATATGTGTGCGTTTCTACGAAATCCAGATGGTACTAAAGACTTTCGACCAGTCGTACAATTCTTGAAGAACTCATACATTAAGTTCGCTTTATCTGTAAAACCGAAAGCATATCAACAGCACTTGGTGGATTTCTGGACCAATGCTGAAAGAACAGAAGGTGCAACTGTGCCTATGATAAAATCATCGGTGGATGGAAAGACGATCACAATCACTGAACAATCTATTCGACACCATCTACAACTACATGATGATGCAGGTATGTTTACACTTCCTAAGGAATTCATTGCTGAAATTTTAAATAAAATGGGTTATGAGGGAAGACTCAACATAGTAACCTTTCAAAAAGGTCTTCTCTCCCCACAATGGAAATTTCTTGTACATACTATTCAGCATTGTATTTCTCCAAAACGAAGTACTTGGAATGAGTTTAATAAGGCAATAGCCTCTGCTGTTGTCTGTTTATGCACAGACCAAGTATTTAATTTTTCATACATGATTTTTGAAGGTATGTTGGGAAATCTTAGTTCTTCAAAAATTTTAATGTATCCCAGATTTCTCCAACATATTATAAACTGTGAATTACAAAACTTGTCAACTCCTAAAAACATTTTTATCATTCCTGAGTTGAACAAGAAAGTTTTCTCAAATATGAGAAAACAATTTAAATTTTCGGGCAAGGAAACCCCTTTGTTTCCTAATATGATCAAAGATCAACCACAACTTGGAGAGGGTTCAATCATAGATACAAACCAAATTGAACCTCAACCCACTCCATCACCCCCAAATGCAGCCCAAACACCACCCCAAACTGTCACTCAATCACCCACACATAGAGAAGTCCTGAATGTGTCCCAGGAACTTGAAATAAATCCTCAGAGTGCTACTCTTCACTCTGTGGAAGACCTACCAAATTTAACCAAAAATATTTCCACAATTTATACAAGGAAGAAAACTTCCTTCAAGGACACCAGGGGACAAATTGAGTCAAACCCCAGGCTCCAAGAGTTGTCCTCCAAGGAGGAGAGAGGACATGAGGCGAGGGCTTTCACTACTGATGCCTCAAAGGTGGGTGCACAAGACAGTGAAAAGATAACTAAGACCCAGACCTCGGCAACTTTAAGTGATGACTCCTTTGAGGAATTACTTAAAGGACCCCGGTGCTAAGAAACCACAAGGGGGGGCACTTCTGCTTCTTCTAGGAAGAAGAGAGTGTCTAAACAACCCAATGAATCACCAAGAAGTGATGAGGGTAGATCTTTTGAATTAACGGAAAGGATGGAAGACCTCAAAGCCAATGTACCTGTTAGTTAGCCCGATGATCTTGCTAGATGGAGTGAGGGCAGTATTAAAACCAAACAATTGACGGATAAATTGGATTCTCTTGAATCCACTGTACATGACTGTCTTACATATATCACAAATCAAGGAAAAACAATAACAATAATGAAGAAGCACATGAATACCATCAACAAGATAATGAGACTATATGAGCACAGGCTGCATCAACAAACAAAGCTCATAAGGAAATTAAAGAGAAAGATTGAAAGTAGTGAGGCTCCACCAGTTGAGCTCACTAAGGGGGAGAAGGACAACATTCAGAGTATGATTGATGAATCAATTGCAGCAGCAGCAACTTCTCTCCTCAATCTCAAAGAAACGAATGTTGATGAAGGCCCAGAAAGGATGAATGTTGATGATGAGCCTACTACTACTGCTCCTATGGAAGAACAAGCTCAACAAGAAGTATCAGTAGTAACTCCTACTACTGATATCATAGCAGTAGTAAGTCAGGAAGAAGAAATAAAAGCAACAAATACTACTGATGCCCTATCAGTAGTAACTCCTGAAGTCACACCAGTAGTAACTACTTTGGTTACTACTGATGAGGAAGAACTACAACTCCCAGAGTTAATTGAAAGGGAAAGACATGTCATCATCTCCAAACCACCAACTCCTAATCAACCACTTATCATACCTGACATTGATGATAATGTGAACTGGTTTGAGGTAGATGAATGTACACTTCCTCCACACCCAAAAATTTTATCAGAAGATCAACTACACTTGTTTTATCCAAAACTTCTGATTCTGGGTGTACCTGATATGAAATACACTCCACCTCCACCATCTGCTTGTATTGGAAAAGGAAAGGAAATATATGATGATGATTATCCCAACAGAGCTTTAGGTCACCAAATGGTGAACAAAATTAATCATGTCAGATCAGAAAAGCAGTCCAGATGGAGGGTAAAACACAAGAAATTCTTGGAGAATGTGGAGATGTATCTAGCTCTTGAGGAAAAGAAGAAGAAGAAAACTCAAGAAGCAGAAATACCTGTTCAAATAGAAGATATCCAGTTAGAAGCTCAAAAGGCAGAATTCAAAAGACTCAGAAAAGTTGAAGAAGAACATATACAATGTCTTGAAGAATTGGTTTCTGAATGCAAATGAACAAAAAGTGAGCTAACTGATGATGTGTTTGAACAGAAGACCAATATGATTGAATTTTTAAAGACAAAAGGGCACAATGCAAAGTCCTTTGGCAGAATGAAGATGATGGCAATTATTGAAAAATATTGTGCTGCCAAGAAGAAGGATTTGGCTGATCAAGAAGAAAAAGAAGCAAAGAAATCTAAAGCCCTAATTCCAATCAGTCCAACATTAATAAAAGCTGGTAGTGTATCAACTACTGGTGATTCCTCAACTCCCCAATCAAAGAAGAGAAAAGCTGTTACTCAAGAACAGAGCACTAAAAAGAAGTCAAAAACAGAACAAATCATACCTGTTCTTGAAGTGCCTGTTGCTCCCTTGCAGAACAATCCAATCATCAATTGGAGAGTAATGCCTAACAATGTTATAGAGATTGTAAGGGAAGACAAAATTATACAAAGATTTACTGGATGGTTACCATTGATCAATTCATGTTCAAGAAGTGATGTAATCAAGCTTCTGATCATTGGACAACCAAGGATGTCAAAGAAATCATGGAAAGAGTCTGGTGCTGGATATTTGACAAGAATGATAGATGCTTCATTTTATCCAGACAACTACCCAGAACAATTTACAGATCCAGGAAATGTTTATGCTTGGAATGTGATTCCAACTGCCAATATGTACTTCTTTGAAAAATCAGGCAAAGTATGTGAGCTATACTTATATGAAAAAGAATATCCGCATTCTGAAAAGACTATGTATCAGATATTCACAAATACAATGATGAAACCTTATGATGCTGTAATGTTCCAGAACAAATTGAATTATTTCACAAAAAGGAATAGCAAATACATCATTGCTCAAAGACATCAACAAAATCAAAGAACATTGGAGAAAAGAAAGAAAGAAGAGGAAGAACAAAAGAAACTTATGTGATTAAGGAAGAATCAATAAGTTTAGGGGGAGATTGTTGGAGTAAATCACAGGTCAGCTTAATACTGATGCTGCAGTTAGTACTGATCATGGTTACTACTGGTGACTACTATGGTTGATACTGATGGGGCAGAAACTTACTACTGATGAAGTTGATACTGGTGAAGTCTATAACTTAGTTACTACTGATCAAGGCATATTGAAGATACTACTGATCAATAGTAGTTACTACTGACGATAGTTTTGGACTTACTACTGGTCACCAGACTTACTACTGACGTTACATATTTACTACTGGTGATTAGTTTTACTACTGATACGCGCTTATGGAACATATCAAGTCCGAGATCTTCGCAGAGATAGTTATAGAATGTAATTCAATGTATATCTTTTATAATTCGAATGTAAATCAAGTCCTAGAATAACTAGGGTAAATAGTTTAGCTTCAAGGACTATTATAAATAGTTCCTTACGAATTGTAAACGTACGTGTGTATTGTGATTCAATAATATACATTGAAGCTTTTTGTGAAACTGTGTTCTAAACATTTTCGCATATTGTTTTACAGTTCATTGTTCTTAATACATTGATATAGTGTTGATCCGCTGCAACTTCTATTATCAATTAGATCTAAGGTGTTTATTAACTCTTCTTAGTTAATCAATCCTGACACATATATGTGCAAAATTGTAGTTTAAATGCATAAACTCTCCTAAATCATTTTATTCAACACTATAAACTACTATTTAAAGAATACCGTAAAGACTCTCACTAAAAAATCCATCAGCACCATATATTATATATATCATAAAAAAAAAACAAAATTTGAAACCTTTATGGCTTTGTATTAACCACAAATTAAATAAGTGCACGTGCTGCAGCCTGAAATTCAGAAATTAAATTAACAACATTATAATTGTGAATTTTGTAGAAAAATAGTCTATGCTGAAACAAAAGTAAAAAACCAAAAACTATTTAATTTGAATAAGATAAAAATTTAATGGAACCAAAACCACAAATTTTAAATTTTTTTAGCAATCTCGGTGCTACTTATGCGTTTGTGCAAGATGAATGGAAACAAAATCTCGGAATACCTATATTAGCAAAAAAAACAGTTAGTTGATTACAAAAACAGTTAGTTAGAGATATATGTTTACCTGGCAAACTTTATTCAAATCGTCATCACTCTAGACTAAACAAAAAAGAATAAGTAAGATAAAAAGAAAATAAAATACATAAAGAATATCTTCAACCTGTTCAATATTACCAATATAGGTTTAGGATCTGCTAAAAGTAGGTACCGATATAAATATAACTATAGTTAATCGATAGTCAAAATTAAAGTCAGTCTCTGAAACATTAACGAGCTTTAGAAGCTTTATGATTATTTAATCCAATAGCAAGAGACTCAATATTAAATGATTTCTCATTCCACTTTCATCACCAACAAATACTGAAATCATGTGTCGCCTCACCCTGAATTAAAATAAAAGTATTTTATACAGAGGTTATTAAAACTAAATATTTAAAATTTGGAGACTTAGCTGATACGGTAATGTTAAAAATATTCATTCGTAACTATAATATAACGAAAAAGTACCACCTTTTGTTCAAGCCTTTTGTCAAGTTTCTTTTAGCTCGTTACCAAATTTCTTTGCAAAGAAAAATGTTCTAGCTCATCATCTTCAGAATCACCCAAAATAAATCACTATAAATATCCGTTATTTCATACTCAAAAAGCATTAAACTTTAACAACTTTTTAATGAGCAACCCATGTGACAGAATTGTTAAAATTAATAAGATTTACCAAAAACTCCAGAACCTTTAGAATCTTATTCAGAGAAGATACAAAAATTGTTAGGTCGAACTTACTAACCGATGAAGAATTGAGGATATTTAATCAGCAAATTAACTGCCTCCTGTAAAGCTTCTTTAGCACTCTCAATTGTTTTTTTGGCTAAAGCCCAGATAACATTTAGATGATGGGCCGAACATGCACAAAAACATTTTGATAGGCTAACATTTACTTTCTCCGTTTCAAAATAAGTGATACACTTTAAAGTTCACGGTTTTTAAGGTAAAATATAATAATAAAAGTTAATTAGATTAAATTGGATAGTTAGTAAAAGATGGGTCTCACATATATTGATTAAAGTGAATTTAATGATGTTTAAAAGTAAAAGTAAGACCGGTGCCAACGGTCCGCCGGTTGGGCACCGCCGGTTGGCCGCCGGTTCCGGCACCGTTGGCACGGACCGTAGGTGGTGGCGCCGGTTGAGGTGCAGTGGGTTTGGCGACAAGTGAAGGGGCGAGCGGGGTGATTAAAAAATTATTTTTTTTTTCTTTTTTCTTTCTTTTTTTTTTCCAAACCTTATTTTACTCTTATTTTAATTTTTTTCTTTTTTGTTATACTACTTTTAATATATATTTTTTAATATATTTTTTATTAAAAAATCTTTAATATTTCAAATATATTTATACATTGTTTTTTTATGTATTTTTTTTAATTATTAAAAAATATTTAATCTTTAATATTTCTATTATATTTTCTTTTAATAATGTATTTTTTTTATGCAGTGTTTTTTTTATATAATTTTTTTTAATGAAAATAATTTTTTTTATTAGTTAGTATATGTTTTAATTAGTTGTATATATTTTTATTAGAAAAAAAAAGTAAATGGTGGGGCCCAAAGTTGGTGAAGTGACGGAGTGCTGTTGGCATGTGTACGTCAGTTTAGTGTTAGTTAGTTTGTATGCTGACGTGGCGCTGAGTTGGCAGCAACTGACGGCGTCAGTTGCCGCCACCATTGGCACCGGTCTAAGGGTAAAGTGAATTTAGTTGATGATGATGGGTCCCACATATATTGATTAAAGTGAACTTAGTATATAATGGGTCCCACATATTTAGGGATGTTTATCAAAAACCATATAAAAATCATATTTATTTGTAACACGTTTTAACGTATAAGAATCAGAATGTATGTCTCTAGTAACCTTCTTTTTCACTAAATTACACATTGCATTATGTGTAATTATGGGAAATAAATTCATTGACTTAAATAAAACAGATGTAATTTATGCATACATTTTATGCGGACATATTATTATTTGTGAAAGGTACACAATAGATGAAAATTTTAGAATGATAAAAAGCATGAAATGATAAAAAAGAATAGTTTAAAAGTAGTTCTACGTGTATTCGCTATCCAGACATCAAACATGTTATCTGCCAAAAGGAACCCACGTGGTTCATCCGACTGTTAATGGCTGACTTAGTTCGATTTAAAATTGTGAAGTAGTGATTGTTGAGGGTTGTTTATGTAAATGTTTTAATTAAAACTATATAATCAGATTTCTTTCATTCTCTAGAAGTCATCTTTTGGGCTCTAAATGAGCAGATCGAGCTTGACTAGGTTCGAGCGATTTTCTCATTTTGAGTCTTTTGTGTAATGATTTAGTTGGGCTTGTAGTTTTGCGGGCTCGAACTTTAATCTTACGTATACACGAAATATGTAAATATGTTAATTAATTATAATATTTAATATATAATGTAAATATTCTTTTAATATCGTATACCTATAAGAAAGAAAATGGGTTTGAGACCACGTCGTTGAGGTGCTTCTCCTTATCCAATCAGAAGATCGCTGACGTCGGCCACCCCTTGTATCACGATTTAACGTCCACCGCCTCCATCAGGATTTCACGTCCACCGCCTCCATCAGGATTTCACGTCCACCGCCTCAATCACCATTATAAAAAGGGAAATGATAATAACAGCCTTAAGAGCTGTGAGTACTGATATCAATATAACCAACCCTTCAATGGCGGTACCAATGGGTGGGCAAGATGGGCATCTGCCCACCCTAAATTTTTTCCAATTAGTATAAATTTTTTAGGGGTCAGTTCATTTTTGGCTTGGTTTATCCAAATATACATAATATATGAGCGATAACTAATACACGTAATATATTAGCTCAGTGGCTAACTCATGTATATTAAAACATATACTCCATCAGTCCTACAAAAAACTTCTCATTTGCCTTTTGCACAAGTTTTTATGTGATAGTTAGTGGTGGGGTAATTGATAATACTTTGCATTAAAATATAAGTTTGAGTTGGAGAGAGAAATATAATTAGTGTATATTAGTTGTGGGGTCTTTAGTAATAATAGTTTTTTATTGTGTGGAGTCCATCCAATATGAGAAATGAGAAGTTTTTTGTGGGACAAAAATTTGGAGTGAAATGAGAAGTTTTTTGTGGGACGAAGGGAGTATCAATTAGTTTAAGTCCCTTCCATAACCATATATATTTTTATTCTCGAATTAACTAACACGTGAATTTTGATTTTGACTAATTTAGTTTACGTTTAGACTTTTTCATACAAAAATTGATTTGATTTGGTTTACGTTTTGACTTTAAATAAAACCTCAATCAAAAAACCTGACTTGCACTCCAAAATTTTGCCCACCCTTAAAAATTTGTCTGGTACCGCCCCTGCAACCCTTAATACTCTCATTAATAAAACAGTTGCAAAAAAACAATATCAATTTCTACACTCATTTTCCTCTTTCTTATTATCCGGTCAAAATAGTGATTTAATCAGCTTTCCAAATTCAAAATAATGACACACCGTGAAGTCATTTTGTGACACATTTCCATTTTCAATATATTTATGAAAACATAAAGATTTACCTTGCAGCAACCACTAATAATAATTTCATCTCCATCTTCTAAAAATTTACTGACTTGTTTTACCAAGATACAATTCTTTTTGTTCCATTCCATGTTAACTCTAGCAAGCATATGTAATCGATTACATTAATATGAGTATATTTACATTTAATTTCATTTATGTGCTAATAGGAAGACCCAAAAGTTACATTGATCAGAAATAAGAGTATTTTTTTATTGATTTATACTATAACTGTAAAAAACGTTACACATACATATTGTATATGTATAAGTTTCTTTATGTACGTCATAAGGAATAGACTTTTCAAAATCATTGAGGTATAAATCGTCCTCTTTTGATAGTCTGTCCTTCTTTTCCGTCCCATGGTTCGGTTTTCACGACTGTAGGCTCTCCTTGTAACGGCAAGTTATCCTTTCCTTCTAGTCCAGCCGCTTTCACAAACTCACTGTCAATTTAAATACGCATAAAACAAAAAGGTCAAAATACACTCTGAATTTGGCTAACTGAGTCTTCTACTACCCTGAACTATTCAAAGTGTAGCATGGTACCCTCATCTTGTTTTCTTAGTCCAGGGTAGTAGAAAACTCAATTAGTCAAGTTCAGGTACTAAAAATGCATTTTGGCCAAACAAAAATGCAACACTAAAAAATAAAAAACAAATAATCATACATGATTGGATTTTGTTCAAATGGCGTTTTAAGTGGAGCGTATACGCCTTTTTGAGTGTTTAAAGCTATCAAAGCTGGAACACTGGAACCACCAACACCAACAAATTTCTCGAACTCTGGCTGTTTACCTGCACCAGCCCATACATAGCTGCACCAAAATTTATTTTGATTTATTTATATTAGAGATTTGTATTAAACTGTAAATTAAATTAGATTTAATTTACCTGTAAGGACTCCCTTTGAGTTTTTCTGCAACTGCTAGTAGTGTGTCTATATGCTTTTTCCTTCCCTCTGCAGGGAGGAAAGCCACAAAACAAATAACTACTGGTTTACCACATTTCAGTTCCATTACATCCTAAAACAGAAATCATTACAGTTAATTAAGTGTCATTAATTATTTCATAACAGAACGAACGGGTATTAATTAACTCACGGGGCTAGTCAACTCGGTTACTTCAACGGGTTCAGAAAGACCTTTTATCTTATCAAGTGAAAATGCTTCGAGTCCTGCAGCATTTCTTTCTCTATCGTAATTGATTGGTGTTTGTTTGTCTTCACCAAATAGCAAAATTCTGGGGAAACCTGATACTTTATACTTGCCCATTAAACCCTGAAAAACCCGTTATTAGTAAATAATTTTATTATTATTATTTGGTGATATGCAATAATGTTGGTTTCATTTATAAGAATTTTATACCTTTTCATTGTCACAGTTAACCTGGCCAAAGTTCATCTTTCCTTTTAATTTCGTTGCAGCATTGTTCCAGTGGGGAAAAAGCTCTTTACAGTACCCACACCTGAAAAAGATAAAAGATGTTATCAAGTAACTAAAACGGTTAGATAATATAATTTAGGTTTATTGAATGATCCAAGCCTAATTGTATAGTGATCAATCATGCAGTTTTCCTTACGGGTTTCGTCATTTTACATAAAGAATTAACTCAAGATCAGAATAATTACCAGGGTGTATAGAACAACACCATCCATAAATCTTTGCTTTGAATAATGGTATTCTCAAAAATGCCTTCATTTAGTTCAATTGATGCACTCGCTTCACCTTTTAGCATACGCTTTTCTCCAAGTAATCTCTCCTTGATGAGTGCGTCCACCTATATTATATATGCCATATATGAGTATCACAAACATTAAATACCTAAATGATGCACACCCAAAAATGAAGGAACATGCCCTTAATTCGTTCCTTTGAGGTCGAAGATCATGTTAGAAAAAGGGTCGCACTAACATAACTTTTGCTATGAGTCTCTGTTTCAGCCTTTCAGGCGTTTGACCAGTCAAATCGAAGCTAGCGACGAGGACTATGACGACAGTTTATGGAACTTTCGGGACTAAACACGCTGTTTTTTGGAAGTTATTTGCATTTTAATGCTTTTTTTTTTTAACTTTGTTTTAGTACGAGTTTTTGGCCTGTTCGAAAATCTGGACCTTATTTAGGTTTGGACTTTGTTTTAGTACAAGTTTCTGGCCCATTCGAAAATCGAGACCTTATATTGGGTTTGTTTGACGCACTTGAACTATTAGTTGCTAATCTTATGAAACTTCAGTTTCCTCCTAGAATATGTGAGTTCTTGTGTTGAACAGATTTTGAAGACCAAATGGATAGTATTTTTTGAATCAGTGTGATTTTTAAATTAGATTGTCCTAAATATTGTAAAAATCAATGGAAGTTCTCGTTTTTTACTCTACATCAGTAAATGTATTTGTGTCTTGAGTTGATGAAATGTTTTTAAAGAGAAACATATGTCAAATTAATATTATGACCTGTTGTTTTGCAAATTCTACTATAGGGGTTGCTTCCCTAGGTCCTATGTAAGGCACTAACATAAGAGGTTTCCCAGAGTATTCGCCCGGTTGTTTTGACATAATCCTTCGTAATTGTAATTTAATTATATTACGGAGGGACATTTGGATGAGCTTTTTTTCTGTAATTCAATTACCACGTAATTTCAAAATACGATATTCGTTGTAATTGAAATCTGTCCCGACACCCTATGAATTCAATTACAGTCTTTTAGTGAACTAACAAATTTGAATATTTTGTATGCTTCAGATTTTAAAATCGTTCAAATATATTAAAAAAATTAGTTTTTTATAAAAAATAAAAAATAATTAAATTTTTAAAAAATAATCATAAATAAATAAACAATAATAAATAAATAAATAATAAATATAAATAATAAAATCTAAAAAAATCTAAAGAAGTAAAAAAAATGCATAAGTATGGCTTTGAATTACAGCTAAAAAATTTGTAACCAAACACGTAACGGAATTCAATTACGAAGGAATTGAATTCTGAATGAATTCAATTCTTTCGTAACTGAATCCCATTACGGATTACGGCATGACGGCCCCTAATGGTTGGAAAGCCTTTGATTAATGAAATAAAATTAGTATTTACTCACGGGGGTGGTCAGCTCGGTTAATTCAACGGCAGGAGGACGACTTTTTAACTGATCAAGTGAAAATGCTTCGAGCCCTGCAGCATTTCTTTCTCTATTGTAATTGATTGGTGTTTGTTTGTCTTCACCAAGTAGTAAAATTGTGGGGAAACCTCGTACTTTATACTTGCCCATTAAACCCTGAGAAAACCGTAATTCGTTTGTAATTTGTAAATAATTGGATACAAGACCAACGTTACTTGGTGATATGAACTAATGTTAATTTTATTATAAAGAATTTTATACCTTTTCATTGTCACAGTTAACCTGACCAAAGTTCATCTTTCCTTTTAATTTCGTTGCAGCAGTGTTCCAGTGGGGTAAAAGCTCTTTACAGTAGCCACACCTGAAAAAGATAAAAGATGTTATCAAGTAACTAAAATGGTTAGTTAGATAATATAGTTTAGGTTTATAATTGTATGATCCAAGCCTAATTATATAGACGGTCAGTAGGGTTTTCTATGTATCTTTGTGATTATTATTTTACAAAAACAATTAACTGAAGACCGATCCGTTGAATTACCAGGGTGTATAGAATAACACCATCCAGAAATCTTTGCTTTGAACAACTGTTTTCTCAAACATAGCTTCAGTTAGTTCAACTGATGCACTTGCTGGTGGCGTTTCACCTATTAGCATACGCTTTCTCTCCTTGAGGAGTGCGTCCACCTATATATGCCATATATGAATATTACAAACATTAAATACCTAAATGATGCACACCCAAATGTGAAGGAACATGCCCTTAATTCGTTCCTTGAGGTCGAAGATCATGTTAGAAAAAGGGTTGCACTAACATAACTTTTGCTATGAGTCTCCGTTTCAGCCTTTCAGGCGTTTGACCAGTTAAATCGAAGCTAGCGACAAAGACTATAACGGCGAACTTTCGGGACTAAAAACACTATTTTTTGGAAGTTATTTGCATTTTAAAGTTTTTTATTTTATTTATGAACTTTGTTTTTGAATTAGATTATCTTGTAAGAATCAACGAAGCAATCTGAGTTGTCGTTTTTTACTCTACATGACTAAATGTATTTGTATTATCAGATGATGAAATGTTTTTAAAGAGAAACAGATCATGTCAAGTAGATGACAAACGATATATATTATGACCTGTTGTTTTGCAAATTCTACTATAGGGCCTGCTTCCCTAGGTCCTTTGTAAGGTATAGGAGGTTTTCCAGGTACAAATACTTTAATGGTTGGCAACCCTTTGATTTGATACTCCTGCAATGAAACGGAATTTAATAATGCAACAAATCTAAATTAATTAATTAATGATTAAATTATACAAACCTGACCAATCCCGTTGTTTTTATCAATATCGATACCTGCGACAGTTGCTACACCTTTCAAGAGAGTAGCTGCCTTATTCCATTCTGGTGTCATAGCTACAGAATAACCGCACCATGGTGCGTAGAACTCAACCAGAACAACGCACCCTGAATCTACCACCTGATTGATCGAAAAATATCATATATAATCACTAATTACCAAACAAAACATATTTATGGCTTCAAAATGGTGTTACTTTTTTATTTGAAATATTATTGGCATGCATTTTTTTATTAAAACAAAAACAAAAAGTTATTATCAATTTCAAATTATTCGTCATCCAATGAAACTCTCAAAGACAATATTCGTATAAAATGATCGATCGATCGACATTGATTTGGTTAATTACCTTAGGCTTGAAATCAGCAAGAGTGAGCTCAACCACCGCTGATGATGGACCGAAAAATGAATCGGCATTAATTAAACTAGAACTAATTGATAGCAAGAAGAAAGAAATCAAGATCAACGCTTTTGACATATTTACAAATTTACAAACACACAGTTACGGGTGTTGGATTTAACCCGTATAATTTTAGAAGAATTGAGATGCGAATGAACAAAGAATTGGTGAATACCAAGTCTTAAATAAAACGTGTATCCAGGTGATTCTATCTATCAATGGGTGTTCCGAATTTCAAGTTTAGCCTTTGGTATATGTTGTTAAATACGAAACGGGAAATATTTTCCTAGAATTCTGGTTTCCAATTTAAACAACGATTATGAAGTTGTACGTTCTAAAAAAATCTAGTTTAAAAACATCTTAATTTGCAACTTAATTAACATGATTATAAAAATCAAAATCTGTCTCTAGTAATCTTCTTTTTCCGTAAATTACACCTAATTAACATTCCTAGCTAGTGGAGCTTACTAGATATATTCATATACAACATATCTTTGGAATTCACCGCAAAAACAAAATCAGCATGATCCTTAGGCTATGGGGTATGTGCCTCACCATAATATGAAAATTTCTGTCACATCATCTGCCACCTCAGCAACCATACCATACCACATCATTTTTTCTCTGAAAATTCTCTGAGTGGATGCTGTCGAGAATCGTTCGTACTTCATTGTATAGACATTCAATGTCTTAAGGTTCGAGAATGTAAAAGTCTCCTTCATCGATTGTGTACTCTTGGTCATCGTCCCTGCGGACCTTGAAGATGGTGTACCAATAGTAGCCAGAGAAGTGGTTGGTCTTTATTTCCAAGAGCTGCTTGATCGGTGATCTGTTGTATCGATTTGTCTTTCCTCTTAAGTACCACATGGTAAGAAAGTACATCTTTTTCTCACGTGGTGGCAAGATCACCTCTTTGTGTAGGTCTTGATAAACGACCGGTAGCTCTGTATCCTGGAAGACAGCAGTAAAGAGGTCTTCAAGATATGGCATCTTGATATGACAGAATAAGAGCTTTTTCGATATTTTCAAGCGACGTTTGTTTGCTCTATTTGCAGCCCTCATTTGTCTATCAGTTAAGACCGGTACATGGTGTGGTGGTGAATCTAGAGATGAAGTGGTTGGTGTTTCAGGTTCTTGTTGTCGTGATGAAGAAATTGATTCATAGTTGTAGAAGAACTTGTGGTAATATTCGCGAGTGAATGGGATTCGTTCCTCCTCCATTGGTACTTCGTTAACAGGGTCATTCTCAGGAGGTGGTTCGGTGAATGCCTCATTCACAATTTTGTCTTCTTCTGAATCACTTGGTATGTCGATGATTCCATTAGCATTCTTCATCAAAACCTCACGGACGTTGTGCGAGCGGTTATCTTCAACATCTGCATTGATCGATTGTTGATGACTCATAGATTCTAATCTTTGAGCTTCAGTCATCTTTTCTGACGGGATGCTGTTGATTGGCAGTATGTCTTCACTTTCTTCCACTCGCCACTGGTTTAGTGGTTCAACATCCAGAATCTCTGTGTAGTCAAAGTCAACAACCGCCCAGTCATTGATAGATGCATTTTCTTGTGGGCCTCCTCCTGGTGTTTGTTGTCAGGAGCTAGGTTGTTGGTGTGTGTGGCTTCCCTCAGCTGTGTATTGAGAACTGGATCCACCCTGTTCCAGTCTCCTTCTTTTCCCTCCTCCTTGGGGATCATCTTCCGGATCCTCCGGTCTCCATTGAAATACATTGTCTTGGGAACATGATTCTAAGAATTCTCGCGTTCGAAGCAAGAGCATCTCTTTGAGTTCCTCAAGAGTGAATTGACGAGATACCTGCATAAGCCACGCAGAATTGCGACTAGCGGGAGCCGGATGAGGAGGAGGAGGAGCATTGTCCAATCTGCTTTCAATGTGCTCCAACCACATGTTAACCCGTTCTAATGCATATGCAATATGAGGAATAATTTGTAAATCCGGTTAGGTTGTTGCTGGAGTGGAGAATGGGATAGAGGTGGTGGTGGTAGCCTCAGCCATCGTTGTGTGTTGTGGGAGGGTCATGAAAATTTGAGATGTTGAGGTGGTTGTGACCCGTGGTGATGGAAGTGTAGTGGAGGAGGTGATGAATGGCGGTAAGGTTACGGTTATTGGTGAGGATGTGTGGATTTAAGGTAGGATGAAGAAGTGATGAGTTGTGGAAGGGATACTGTGATGCGAGGGGATGTGGTTGTGGTTGTTGGTGATGGAGAAGATTGTGATTGAATCGGTGAAGTTGAGGTGATGATAAGTGATGACGTAATGGTTACCACAATTGCTTCAGGGGATGAGGTGGAAGGAGATGTAGTGGGTGCTGGTTGTGTTGTTTGTGGGATTGGTGAGGAATGTGTTGGGATTGGTGACGGGGAGGAGAGGATAGGTGGTGTGACAGTTGAAACTACAGTAGATGAGGAGGGATGTACTGTAGTGGTCGGTGGTTATGTGGTCTGTGTGAATGGTGGATCTAGAAGAAATTCATGCTCGAATGGATATGACGTTGTTGGTGGTGGTTGTTCTGGACGATCCTCTGGTGGTGGTGAAACATGGCGATCTGATTCAGTTTCAGAATCGCTCGATGAGGAGGATGAGGATGTCGTGGAGGTGGATGAGGATGCGGTGGTTTGAGTGGACGGAGTTGCAATGGGTTGAGTGGAGGGAGGTACAGCTAACCGACTTCCTGACGCACTGTATATTTAATTCGTATACGTGTTCGGCGTTGAGTGCCAACCATCGGCGGTAGAGAGACTCGAGGTTGCCGTTGAGAAGCCGGGGGTTCTCTTGCAGCAACTTGTGGAGCTGGCTGTTGTGGAGGTGGTTGTTGAGCTTGTGGTTGTTGATCTTCAGGTCTCCATTCAGGATAAAATTCATCACGGTATGCTCGGATAAACGGTTCATTGATGTCTGCTAGTTTAAAGAGTTCAAGTGGCACCGGACATGGAGGAATGGATGAGCCACTATCTCTTCGAAGATAGACAACCGGGAATGGTATATGTTGAAGAGCAACATCCCGTCTCTGAATATGATGAAATATGTCCATGAAGTGTGCAATCAGAATTTGCCAAAACCGTGGATAGATCAGATAGTTTGGTTTTTTGATTGTGGCAGTTTTGAATTCCTCCCAGAGATATGATGCATAATCATAATGCCGGTTGTAGCAGAGTGCATTATAAGCATGATACACATTGATATAGGCCCTGTCATGACCTGAATGTTTGCCCGTTAGGCATCTGTTGAAAATGGTGAATAAGTAAGACCAGCTTTTTGACATTGAGCCCTTATTGAGATCTTTGAGATCGAGGTTGTTTAGCGGACCGTCAAGACCAAGGGCATGAATATCTCTCATCACAGTTTCAATTGAAAGTTGAGGTTCATGTTGTGTGAAGGGTGGTCGGTCATTTCCACGTGGGAGCCTGAATATGTCGAATAGATCATTTTTGGTGAAGGAGACACCCTGGTTGTCAATGACAGCTCCGAATTGAGGGGGGGTTTGTGGTTGTGACTAGGTTGAGGGTGTTGTTGAACTTATGAACATAGAAGAGAGGGACCGGAGGCCGAGCCTGAATCATGTAGAATAGTGGATGACGTTGAAGAACATGAGATAGTACTGGATATGTGTTTGTGAATGAAGTTTCATCTGAAGGGTCCCAATAGAAGTTGTTGGGCTTGATAGTATATCTTCTGGAGTAATTTGTTGTGCTGCCATCTGTAAAGTACACAAGAGATGCAGGCGAAAACAGTGTGGTAGTAAGATTAAGTGTATTCGATCACGGATTCAATAAGAACACAGTTGAAATTGATGGATTATCAGGCAACTGTGTGAATTCTCACCTTGAGTGTGTGTGTTGTCGAGAACGTATGAATCGAGAAGAGGAAAAAAAAGAAAGAGGGTGTGCGGAGTAAGTATTTATAGTCGCGAGTTGGGAACGAGTCGAGGTGGCGAGTCAAGAACCCGGACAGAGTTGAGAACCCGGACCGAGTCGAGAACCGTTGTGAATTTAAAAAGGAAAATGAAATAAAATAATAATAAATAAATAAATAAAAACAAATAAGATAAAAGAAAATAAAGTAATAGAGAATACTAAAAGAAAGGTTTGTCGAGGGTCGGGAATGTTGATCATTTAAAAAGAAGTATCAGCTCCCCCGTAACTGATGAGATGATAATTTTCTCCCCCTCGAGCGGTAACGACGTTTGTCGACTGGGTTTCAAGACAAATTTCTTGAAAGCCATTGCGATGATACGAAAGGGTGGAGGTGGTGGTGGTGGGGGGTGGGGGTGGGGGTGAATGTCTAATGTTGTGATATTCATCATAGAAATTTTCAAATTATATTTCGAGATCATTCTGAGATGTTGAAGGACCAGAGGATGAAGTAGGTAATGGTCTTTCAATTTTATGGCCAATGAATCAAGTGGAAACGTTTCATCGAATCATACATGGACACTTTCTCTGATCGTTCTGTTGGAGCGGTTATACACCCTGAATGAAGCTGATTCCTTTGAATATCCAATAAAAACTCCTTCATTTGCTTTAGTTTCAAACTTGTTGAGTTTGTCTTTGTCATTTAAAATGAAGCATCGACTACCAAAAATATGGAAAAAGTTGACATTTGGTAAACGATTGTTGATAAGCTCATATGGAGTGTTGTTGTATGTTTTGTTGATGATGGAGTGGTTTTGAGTGAAACATGCGGTGCTGATAGCTTCTGCCCATAAGAACAGTGGAAGTTTTGAAAATGACAGCATTGTACGTGCAGCTTCAACTAACGTACGGTTTCATCTTTCAACAACACCGTTTTGTTGGGGAGTTCTTGCAGCGGAAAACTGATGAGTGATGCCAGCAGATTCAAGAAAAGAATCAAGAACTCGATTCTTAAGCTCAGTACCATTGTCAGTACAAAATGTTTGAACATTTAGTTCCAAGTTCACTTGAGTTTTCTTGATAAATGAGATGATGATTTCTGCGGCTTCATCCTTTGAGAGAAGGAAATGGATCTATGTGTATCTTGAGTAGTCATCAACAATAACCAGTACATATCATTTGCCAGCAAGACTTTGAACACTCATTGGACCACATAAGTCCATGTGTAGTAGTTCAAGAGGTTTAGAAGTACTTGGTTCAGGTTTTGGTTTGTGAGACTTTTTGGTCATTTTTCCCATTTCACATGAGGAAAATTTATGATCTTTGTCAAAAGCTACATCACGTAATCCAGATACGTGCCCTCCTTTCACAAGTTTGTTCATGGTTTTGAAGTTAAGATGGGACAAACGACGATGCCATAACCATGACTCATTTGATGTTGCCTTGGAGACAAGACAAACTTCTTCAAGCGGAACAACATCATTCAGATTGATGGTAAATAGGTTTGTATCTCGAGTTCCAATTAGGAGTTCTTCACCATCATAAGTACGAACAGCACATCGTTTTATACGAAAGTTGACTTCCAGAGTTTTGTCACAGAATTTACCGATGCTAAAAAGATTATCAGAGAGGTCTTCAACATAAGCAACATTTCGAATAATGAGGTTAGGACGAATGATGTCGCCAAGTCCTAAGATAGCAGCTAAATGATCATTTCTGAATTTGACCGTTCCCAAATACTTTTCTCTAAAGTTGGTCAGAAGATTTTTGTTGCCAATCATGTGCCTTGAATAGCCCGAGTCAAGGTACCACACAGTCTACATAAAACAAATAAAACATTTTAGGTACCCAATCATGTATGGGTCCAGAACGATTAGTGACATATGTTTTATGCAGAAATACGTTTTGATCAATTTAGAGCTTTGGAGAACTGCTAGGAGGCAGTTCAGAAGTTGTGGATCTAATGACCCATTTTAATGATTTTTCAGAGGATTGTATAATCCAATGAGATTTTTCATTTTTAATGCAATTATATTTGACAAATGTTGAAGATTTTGTAGACGTTCTGTTGTCGCACTTTGAGGAACCTGAATATTTTGGCTTAGGTGCGGAATATCCTCGAGAAACTTTGCGACGAGAACACGGGTGTGTATCAGAGGTTGGTGGGTTTTTGGAAGAATTCTTCAGTAGTTTGGAAGCTGGTGAAGCTGGACCTTTTTTACTAGATTTTGCTGGAATAGAAGTATATGACTTGCATTGGTGTGGAAAGCATGTTTTGCATGATTTTATAATTTTACCAGATATATGAAATACATTGCTTTTGAAACCACATGGAGCATCTAATCTAACAAAAAATCGATCATCAGTTTGAGTAATTTGTTTCTTTGTAATTTTATCAAACAATCGCTTTGTTCCAAATTTATTAGTTTTAGTAAACACAACATCAAAATCAGGAGAGTAATTAACAGGATGATTAATAGAAGCATCATATACTGTTCTAAAAGCCATTACAGGAGTTTTCACACATTCAGAGTTATTACAATTATTTTGAATAGTAAAAGAAGAAACTACATACGTAAATGGTCTAGACTTCTTAAGCTCGCTAGGCTTCTTAAGCATACTAGGCCTGGTAAAAATAGGATTCTTGGACTGTATGGCTCCTGTGGCTCCATCGGGCTTCTTAGTCTTCTACTTTGATGCTCTAATTTTCGATCTGCAACATTCAAAATAGGTAGATTAGAGCTTCTCCTCAAGATGATTGGAACTGGATTAACTGGTGTCGGTCCTATTAATGAAGATTTAGAATTTTGAAAAACATTTTTGTCAGTTTTAGGTTTTAATTCTTAAATCGTATTCTCTAGTTTGTGAATTTTCTTTTGAAGATTTTCTTTTTCTTTATCAAAAGCTTTGTGGGTTTCGTCAATTTCAGATTCAAGTTGAACAATTTTCTTTTCTAAAATCAACGGTGGGACATAAAGCTTGGGTTCAAGTGTTTGTTTTAAAACTGCATTATCAGGAATGGAAAATTCTGCTGGAGTGATAACTGGAAAATATTCTTCATGTTCGAATTTTGCTTTCTTCTTTTCATATGTGGAGTTTAATGCAGAATAGTTGAAGCTAATTTGAGCATATTCTTGCTTTTCTCTGTTGAACTTTTCAATTCTGCTTCTTCGTCCGGTATATGAAGAAAGCTTTGCGAGATTCCCAAATTCATGTAGTCATAGTTGTACAGTGTGGGGAGAACATCAGCAGATTTCTCCAGATAACGAGGACTTTCTGCTCCGAGACCCGCTTTTGATTTGTAGTATCTAAACTCTTTTGGTTCATTGAATTTGATTGTTTGTTCTGTATGACCGACTTTGACAATCGTCTGCTCCAGTTTTTTGCTGTGTTCTTCGGCATTTTCCTTTTTGATTGTGAGACTGTATATTATTGATGATTGTTCATCGATTTGCTTTTTAAGAGTTTTGGTAACTTCTTTAATTTGTTCACTTAAATTTTGAATTTCAATGGCAGCCGTCTTCAATTGCTCCTGATAGTCTTTCGTCTTAGCTTCGACGGCCTTTGCCCATTCTCGCTCTCTTTGTAATTGAGCAGACTAGTCTTGGAGTAACTTACGGGAATCGTCTTTCTCACTTAACATTGTTTTCATGTTTTTAAGATTTGATATTTCAACATTTTTGTCATTGATTAGTTTGTTTAATTGGTTGACCTCACTGGTGTGACCAACATGAAAAGTCGAAAACTGTTTCTGTAACTCTTGTGTTTTTTGTTGAGAAGAGTTATTTTGATTCACTTGAGGAATAAGTGATTCAAGTTAACGACGAAACATCGCATTTTCTGCTTTTAGGTTCTTGATTTGTCTATTTGAAATATTATTTGTGTTTACTTGTTGCTGTAAACTTTCTTTTAATTCAGATATTTTAAATTGAAAGGTAGATTGTGACGTAGGTAACTGATGTTGCAACTCCTTGTTTAGTTGTTCGACGATCTGAATTTGTATTAATTGAAGAAAAAATTGACTTAGATCTTTTAACAATTGTGCTTTTTCAGTTTCTAAATCAATTATTTGTTTTGTCAACTAGGCTTTCTCGTCAATTTTATGTAAAAAAATTCATTAAACAAGGAATTATCTGACAAATCAGTGTCTGAGTCAGATAGAGAAGAATCTAAGGAAGAAGAGTGTACCTCATTCTCATCGTTCTCTGGAATGCCCAGCTCAGCCCTCAATTCATTTGATGTTGCCATTAGGGCCAGACTGGCGGTGCATTGTTCTTCCTCCTGATCATCAGAATCTTCTAACCACTGCGTATCCTCTGCCAGTAGGACTTTGCCATTCTCGATCTGCTTAGCCAGGACCATTTTTTTTTGAAGTATTTAGAATCTTTATTTTTTGGCTTCCTGCATTCTTTGGCAAAGTGCCCATTCATGACACAGTTGTAGCACTTTTTTGGTGGCTCAGTAGTGTAAGATGATGTTTTGTTGTTTGGAGTTTGGGAAGATGAGTTAAATTTGAAGTTTGATGATGATATGAGGTTGTTGTTTGTTGGCTTTTTGTAGTATTTGTTGTTGTAGCTTGAGATTAGAGCCATAGCCTGGCGAACAAACTCAATTTCTTCATTTGTTCCTTCAGGAATAATAGTCTCAGGTTCTTCCTTGACAGCCTCTTTTGATTGAGCGGCCATTAAAGCATCATTAATTCCTTTGTTTAGTGCTTGGTTTTGTTTGGCTAACAGTGCAAGTGTGTCATCATTGTCTTGCCTGGATTTGGCAATTCCTTTTACCATGGGCTCATTCTGATGTAAATATTAATATAGTTCATGAACATATAGCCGGCTCAAATCTTTGTGCTGCATTGCACTGTTTCCGAACATTTCCCATTCAGGGAGAAGGTAATGGATGAATTTGATGTTGATTTCAAGGTTTCCCATCTTCAGGTTGTTCTTGCGAAGATCATTCAACATATTACAGAACCTGTGGTAGGTGAGTTCTAGTTCTTCTCCTGTGTTCGCTTTAAACTGACCGTAAGTATTAAGGGTTGATACCATTTTTGCTTTGTTGCCTAGGTCAGTTCCCTCCATCTGTTTGCAGATCTCATCCCATAGTTACTTTCCAGTGTCAAAACTGTCGAGATTGCTGTATATATCATTTGGAAGACCTTGCAGCATGTATGAGTGTGCATATACATCAGCTCTTGCCCTTTCTTTAGGTTCTTGATTGTAATCCGCATGGGCAATTGAGAACATACCACCAATTACCGCTGGGTCTTAGTTTGGTTTATCAACCACAGTTCGGTAGAATTTTGCTGGTCCACTCTCAAGGGAGTCGAGGATTAGTGGACCCGCAGTTTGACTTAGGATGAAATGGAGAAAACGTTTCTTCCATTGACCATATTCTCCTCGGTAGAGAACAGGTGGTTTGGTATCTGATCCGATTGACAACGCATCTTTCGAAGTCATTTTTGATTGGTTAAGTTGTGATCACAACGGGGTAAAAATTTTGAAGGTTTAGGTAAGATCTCGAGTCGAGAAGTGTAGGGTTCTCAGGTCGATGTGGGTAGGTTCTGGTGTCGAGATGTGTGAGGGTTCTCAGGTCGAGAAGAGTAAGGTTCTCGGGTCGAGATGTGTAATATTCTCGGGTCGAGAAGGGTAGGTTCTCGGGTCGAGATGTGTGAGGGTTCTCGGGTCGAGATCTTAGGTACTCGAGTCGGGATCGGTTCTCGGGTCGAGATCTTGAGTACTCGAGTCGAGATCGGTTCCCAGGTCGAGGTTAAGAGGAGTTCTCGAGTCGAGATAGTTCTTCGAGTCGAGAACGTTCAAGAGTGTCGAACAGAACGTTATGGAGAATAACAAATAATTGATCATATCTTCTTCAATACTTAACCAAAATGACTGATTCTTTTTGCAAACTATTCTAAAATCGTTTTCCTTCAATCCATTCCAATAATTTTCACCAAAAACAAACTAAATATAATCCAAATTTCGATTTTAAGAACAAAAAAAAAAAAAACTTGGAGCTCAAGCTTTAATGGTGTTTTCACTAAAATCACAATTTTCTTTGTCAAAACAGATTGGAATTGATTGAAACTTGATTTGAAACTTAATAATATCAATATGAGAACAGGTTCAAGCCATAAAAACAAACAAATCTTCCTTAAATCCGGATTTTGATTTTTGACCACTTTTTCTTCACAAACTTGAAAAACCCAAATAAATCTTCAATTCTTCAACAGAAATCAATGCTTGGATCTATTCCAATGATGGATTATGCTCTGATACCAATTGTGATTCCTTGATTGAGCATCAATCCATTGATTTCAAAGAAGAAAGTTGAGATCTAGTATGTGATGTGTGTATTTTAGAGAGAGAAAGTAGAGAGAATGAGGAACTTAGAAAGGATAAGATTGATTAATTGAGCAAAGTTACAATTAGTGATTACAAGGAAGGCTTTTATACTAATCACTAATTGTCTAGCTTAATCCTAATTGCTAGCTTAAGACATTATACAATGTTACATAACTACCCCGTAGACTATTATTTACAACAAAATAAGTCCTAACAAAACGTATTTATGTCTCGCACGTCAGAGAGCTTGTCAGCCCCTCCATCATAGCTCAAGTACATTGGGAAGTCTTTCGGTATGCTTCTCATATCATAAATTGATGGTGTCCACTACTCGTAATGCTTCTTATTATCATCAGCGGGCATTGCCATAATCATACATTGTTATGGTCCTGGTCGAACCGAAAAATATGTGTGTGGCGGCCAGATTTAGCCGGCTAATAAGCAAGAAATAGGTCGGATAATTGAACCGCTCGGTTTTATGAGCAAGAAGTGGGTCGAATAATTGAACCGCTTGGTTTTAGGACAGAACAATGTTGAACATGGCGGCATGACCTATGAAACTGTGTTGAGCCGGATTTATATGTTTTTTTAATCCTAAATACTATCTCACACTAGTAAATTTCAATCTTTTTACTAAAGTTTTCATAAATCTTAACAAGAAATTGATACAATATTGCATTTCAAATTTACCCTAACGGGCATTGCCATAATCATACATTGTTATGGTCCTGGTCGAACCGAAAAATATGTGTGTGGCGGCCAGATTTAGCCGGCTAATAAGCAAGAAATAGGTCGGATAATTGAACCGCTCGGTTTTATGAGCAAGAAGTGGGTCGAATAATTGAACCGCTTGGTTTTAGGACAGAACAATGTTGAACATGGCGGCATGACCTATGAAACTGTGTTGAGCCGGATTTATATGTTTTTTAATCCTAAATACTATCTCACACTAGTAAATTTCAATCTTTTTACTAAAGTTTTCATAAATCTTAACAAGAAATTGATACAATATTGCATTTCAAATTTACCCTAACGGGCTGTTTGATTTGCCGTAATCTTTAGTAACGGAACTCAATTACGAAGGAATTGAATTATTTGAATTCATTAATAATTTAAATCCTTCGTAATTCAATTTCATTGCACGTTTGATTACAAATTTTTCAGCTGGAATTCAAATACATACTCATACATTTTTATTTTTATTATTTTTTTAGGTTTTTTTTATTATTATTATTTTCAATATTATTTTTTTAATTTCTTTATTTGTATCTTCTTAACTGATGTAGACTAAAAAACGATAAATAGATTAGACCAATTGATTCAAATAATACCGGAATAATCCAACCAAAATCTAGTTGATTCGAGAATCCCGTGGGATTTGGCATTCAAAATCTATTCAACACAAAAAACAATTTTGAGAGAAAAATAAAATACTTTTTTGTTAAAACAATTTTGAATTACAGTAATGCAATGTTGGCCCGATTTTAAATTAATGCTTCTGATAATATTATATATAGTGATATTAAAAAGGTTTACAATAATAGTATTTTTAAAACATACTTCCTCCGTATCAAAATAAGTGAATCACTTTTAAGTTTACATTTTTTGAGGCAAAATAAGGTAATAAGAGATTAGTGAAATTAAATGGAGTAATTAGAATGGATGGACCTCACACCTTTTACTTTTTTGTTGCTCTTTCTAAATGGTGAAAAAGTCAAATATAGGAAGATGACAAAAATGGATGGGCCATAAACCTTCAATGATGTTTAAAGAGGTATTAGTAAGGGTAAAGTGGTAATTTTAAATATAAAAACTTACCAAATAAGGTAAAATGTTAAAGTGGTTCACTTATTTTGATACATCCCGAAAATGAAAGTGATTCACTTATTTTGATACGGAGGAAATACAAGAATTCATGAAAAAGTTGGATTAATATTATATTATTTTTGTTGGGAAATATTATTTTGGACATTTTTGAATTTGTTATCATGTTTGTTTTGTATTTTTTATGTTAGTTTATCATTTATGTACCTTTTATATTATTAACTTATAATTTGGTTCAACCGGTCTAACCAATTTTACCATTTTTAAGGCATCAACGAGTACTATTCAAAATCTTTGCTTAAAAATACTAGTATGGTATCCGCGTAGTGCGGCGACGGGTATCCTTGTAACTATATTTAGTGGTGATTTATATTTATTTGATTATATTTTTTTTCTAACGATTATTGTACAAATTATGTTGTAAACATATATATGTCAATACTGATCAACGGTTCGAAAGATGTCGACATTGAATGAGGCTTTCGGTAGAAAGATATCGATGAAGTGTGATCTTATCTAAAGAGATAGAGAATTGATATTGCTACCACAACTTTTAATGGTTATACTACACAGTATAGATTTTACAGCTAACTGTACAAGTATATTAAGCATTAGATGTGGTACATACTTTAAAAGTTGTGGTAGAAAAATCACCCCTAAAAAGATAAAGTAAAAGAATTAAGAAGTGTTAACTGTTGAGGTGTAAATTCAAAACATAAAAAATGGGTCAAAGTATATGAGGTTGTAATAGACGATACTCATAAATTTCAAATGTCTGCATGAAAACGTTACGGGGACACGTCTTAATTGAAAACATCAAAGGTTAAGATTTGTCCTTTACAAATAAACAAAAATTAAATAGTACTATTAAAGATATTTTTTGCTGTATCTTTTTTACTCCCTCCGTCCAAATTATTGTCCATAGAAAAAAATTACACAGTTTAAAAAAAATGTATTTATTACATTATCTAACCAATAAAATTTCATCTTTACCACTTAATTATTTTTTGATTGGTGAAATTTTCAAATTAATAATAATTTTGGGACAAACCAAAAATGAAATGTGGATAATAATATTGGGATAGAGGGGGTATATTGTATCTGTATATATTTGTCTGAGAGTAAATTACACGGAAGGTCCCTGTGGTTTGTCACTTATTACAACCACAGTCCCTAGTCTTCGTTTATTACACTGGAAGTCCCTGGTGTATTCAATTTGTTACACCCGACGTCCTTCTGTCAAACGGACGTCTAAAACTTCCGTTAAGCGACCCATGTGTACCTCACATGATGGGCAAAATCGTAATTTCACTTTCCCGTTTAAAGAGTGTATTACATGGAAGGTCCATGTGGTTTGCCACTTATTACATCCACAGTCCCTGAACTTCGTTTATTACACTGGAAGTCCCCAGTATATTCAATATGTTACACCCGACGTCCCTTTATCAAACGGATGTCTAAATGATCTGTTAAGTTACCCATGTGCACCTCACATGATAGACACAATGGTAATGCTCTGTAGATAAATGATCATGAAGTTCGGTAAGAAAAAAATTCAAAAGAATCATAAATACACAAAACACATACCGTACAGTTCATTGCATTCGTTTTCTTCGTCATTTGTACCACTTTCACTGCTCGATTGGCCCACCATTGTTGGAAAAGAAGAGTTTTTTAAAGAACAAATACAGTGGAGAGAAGAGAGGGGAAAGATGAGAGGGAATAAGTGAAGGGACGACTTGTGTAAATTGGGGAACACACGTTTGATGGAGGAAGGAGAATTACCATTGTTCACATCATGTAAGGTGCACATGAGTCACTTAACATATCTTTTAGACATCTGTTTGATAGAGGGGCGTTAGGTGTAACATATTGAATACACCAGGGACTTCTAGTGTAATAAATGAAGTTCAGAGACTGTGTTTGTAGTAAGTGGCAAACCACAGGGACCTTCCGTGTAATTTACTCTTTAAAAGGGAAATTGAAATTACGATTTTACCCATCATGTGAGGTGCACATGGGTCATTTAACGGAAGTTTTAGACGCCCGTTTGACAGAGGGATGTCAGGTGTAACAAATTGAATACATCAGGGACTTGCAGTGTAATAAACGAAGACCAGGGACTGTGGCTGTAATAAGTGGCAAACCACAGGGACGTTCCGTGTAATTTACTCTTTGTTTGATTAGAGTTTAAAAACAAAAAACTTCTGCTGACCCGTTCGTTTGATTGAATGTATGCGCGTAAAAGGTCCCTGACTCAAATCTTCGTTACCACTTTTTATTTTTGTTGTATTTCCTTTTTATTCATTTGGCCTCTTTTATAATAGGCTAACTTTTGAAACTTTTTTTTCCCCTGACACGTAGACTGTGCGTAATGCACGACCTAAAAATCAGTCGCAACCGCCACCTATCCAGTCCTCGACGTGTCCCCCGGATACGGCCACCATGCCCCGACGCGTCCCGACCCTTCAACGGTCGAGTAGTCGACCATTAGCAGACGACCTCCAACGTTCAAAAACACCCCCCCCATGGCTATTTATCTACCACCAACACCCCTTTCAAACTTAATTTTTACCCCTTTTTTTTACCTTATAAATACCCAATCTTTTTATAAAAAATCTCACACTTCTCATTTTTTTCCTCATACTTACTCACATCATACACAAACTATCTTAAAAATGAGTTCGGGTGAAGACATGAATGTCGCTAATTTCATTTTTGGCGACGAGGAGGAGGACAAGATTATACATCTTGGTTTTTTACAAACGGCGGCGGCGTTTCTTGCAGCTTCCACTTCTAGTATCCCTAGAAATCCTAGAAGATATGTGAATAGGGACCGTGACGGTGCTCATGACCGTCTCATGGTAGCTTACTTCGCTGAAAATCCGATGTACAACAAAAAAGATTTTCGTAAACGTTTCAGGATGAGCCGTGATTTTTTCACACGCATTGTTCGCGATCTCACTAATACCGTCCCATTATTTGCGCAACGTTATGATGCACTTGGGAACCCAAGTACTTCTCCGCTGATGAGGTGTACTTCTGCAATTCGTCAGTTAGCATACGGCACCATACCGGATGCTCTAGACGAATACTTACAAATTGGTGAGAAAACTAGCCGTGATAGTCTCGCAGAATTCTGTAAAGGGGTTATGCACTTGTATGGAAGAGAGTATTTGCGAAAGCCTACTCATACTGATGTGGCGAAGCTATACGCTTTTCATGGGAGAAACATGGGTTTCCCGGTATGCTAGGAAGCATTGATTGTACGGATTGGCCATGGGCTCAATGTCTAAATGCTTATCGTGGGCAATATTGTAGAGGGGATCACGGGAACGAACCATTCATTTTACAAGAAGCGGTTGCCTCGCAAGACTTGTGGTTTTGGCACGCGTTCTTTGGTGTCGTCGGGTCTAACAACGACATCAACGTGATACGAGCATCCCATATTTTCAATGATCTAAAAGACAGGAAAGCACCCGAGGTACCTTTTTTGCAAACGCGGTGTCTTACAAATGGGGATATTATCTTACTGACGGGATATATCCGGATTGGTCTGTTCTTGTTAAGTCTATTTCACACCCAAATTCGAATGATGTTAAGTGGGTAAGGTACAAGAAAGCACATGAAGCTGCAAGGAAAGACGTAGAACAAGCATTTGGCGTTCTAAAGAAAAAATGGGCTATAATAAGAACGCTTGCAAGGTCCCCAAATATTTACAAAACAAGGGATATGATGTACACATGTATCATATTACATAATATGATTATCAAAGACAAAGGCAGGGCGATATCTCCCGACTTTCATCCGGAAGAGCAACACGGTGAAGTTGACCCCGTACGATCACATGAAAAAGTATTACAAGTTATCAGGGATATCCATAATCAAGAAACTCATCTAAATCTTAGATCTGATTTGGTGGAGCACATTTGGAATCGAACTAATGACCCCTAGTTTTTTTTAATTAATGTAATGTTTTTTTATCAATGTAATGTTTTTTTAATTATTATTAATGTAATGTTTTAAATATTAATGAAATTTAAAAAAAAAAAAGTTATCGGTCACCCATTACGGACTATTGGTCACTGTTTGGTCGTGTGTTTGATCAGGAGAGAGAAAGCTGATGTGGCGCAGAGGTGGCAATGGTGACCATTGAAATATTGATCATGGGTTACGCATAGTCTTATATATTTACTTTGCATAAAAAGAAAAAATGGACTATAATAAGAACGCCTGCAAGGTCCCCAAATATTAACAAAATAAGGGATATGATGTACACGTGTATCATATTACATAATATGATTATCAAAGACAAAGGCAGGTCAATATCTCCCGACTTTCATCGGGAAGAGCAACACGGTGAAGTTGACCTCGTACGATCACATGAAGAAGTATTACAAGTTATCAGGGATATCCATAATCAATAAACTCTTCTAAATCTTAGATCTGATTTGGTGGAACACATTTGGAATCGAACTAATAACCCCTAGTTTTTTTTTTATTAATGTAATGTTTTTTTTTATCAATGTAATGTTTTTTTAATTATTAGTAATGTAATGTTTTAATTATTAATGAAATTTAAAAATAAGTTATCGGTCACCCATTACGGACTATTGGTCACTGTTTGGTCGTGTGTTTGATCAGTAGAGAGAAAGCTGATGTGGTGCAGAGGTGACAGTGATGACCATTGAAATATTGATCATGGGTTACGCAGAGTCTTATATATTTACTTTGCATAAAAAGTTAAATATAATTTATTGTCATTATTATTATTATTTATTTTTGCATTCCTTAATTTAGAATATTAAATGCAAAAAGCATATTACTTTAAAAAATAAAATAATTTTATAGAATGAAAAATTAAATCTACATGCATTTTTATCATTTATATTAAAATCATTGAAATATTATTAACTTTTTACTTCTATCTAATTTCTTTACTTTGGTTGTTTAAATTTTAAGTAGCATTAACTTATCATATTTAATACGATCTTATATATGTTTGGAACACATATTTAAAATTACCAAATAACTTTTGAACTCTAAAATTAATTAAGAATCTAACAATCCTTAGTTACTCCCTTCGTCCGTAAATAAAGTTCTTAATTCTCTTTCAAGTTTTGTCTCTATATAAAGTTCCTATTTTTCAAACTTAAGGGCCCCACTTAATATAATAATATTATTACCAATACTCTCACCACTAAGAGCATCTCCAATAGGAACTTTTTCAAAAGCTTATTACTATTACGATAAGCTTTTAAATAACTTTTTACCATTGGAATTACAAGCTTTTTTACAAGCTTTTTGGAATTACTTTTTTTATACTAACCTTTTAACACACTTTCAATGTTTGTCTTTTTTGGTCCCCTATTTGTAATAAGTTTTCATTTTAAACCTTAGATATATTATATATAGATTTTTTATTATATTTTTATTAGTTAATGAATTTACATTCTAAATTAATGTCAATTATTATAATATATTTTTATGAAATATTTTAAAAAATATTAAGTTTTATAAGATGTTAAAAAAATTGTCAATTTATATATAAGGGGTATTTATGAAACATTTGAGATAGATAAAGTTAAAATAGAAAAATATTGTAAAAGAAAAAGCTTTTGTAAAATGTTAACCATTGGAGATGTTATTTAGGAATAACTTTTTGGTTAGTGCAATATTGATGTGGCAAAAGTAATAAGCTTTTGTGAGGTTAACCATTAAGGATGCTCTAACCATGTCTTAAAACATTTTCCCTCTCTAATCAAACCTTATATTATAATAAAAAATAGGGTAAATGTCAGAAATTGTCCTGTGGTCTTGCATTTTCTGCTTTTTTGTCCCTAAACTTTTTTTTTTGGGATTTTTGTCCCCGTACTCTTTAAAATTAAGTTTTTGTGTCCTTCCGTCCAAATTCTGTTGTTAACTAACCCCACATGTCAAACATGTGAGGGTAGTTTGGTCATTCAAGTTACCTATACTCTATGCATTAAAAGTTGTACTGTTGTTGCCTTTCTTCTCCATTATGAAATCAGCATACCCAACTATCCAAGAACACCACCATGAAAACGTAACACCAAAACAAATTTCTTAATATCAAAACGTGTTAGAAACCCAAAATCAAAATATGTTCAAATCTTAAATCACAAAATCAAAAACCCAAAATCTAAATTTCTTAATCCCCAATCAAATAAAATCAGAATTTTAATCTACTTCGTGCATTTCTTTCTCTATTTCCACACCTGCAACTTGAGGAAATCAAAAAACCCATATGACAAATTTGAACCGAAGTAGCTGAGAGGCATCAAAACTTTGAAGAGATCAAAAACCCATCTTACAAATTTGAATATGAAGAAATAGAGGACGAAGATAACATTAAATTTAAATCTGAATAAGCAGCCATAATTTGAATCTGTAGAAACACCCAACAAGTGAAAAATTAATTTCACGATTCTACCAGTTGTTTGCAGATTGCTAAATCTAATCTGGCTCCACCATATTTTCGAGCTGTGTCTGAACCGGCTTGATGATTTCTTGAATAAATTCGGTAACGTCGTTCAACGGTTTCTGGGTTTTGCACCAACAATCAATTGATAACTATTGTTTCAACTCCATAAGATTATTTCTGGGTGCAACGGTGGCGGGCAGGGGAAGAAGGGGTGATGGTGGTGACAGTTCTAGCCAGAGAAGACGACCGGGTGTGGTGATTTGAAGCTCACGGTGGTTTTAGGAGCAAGTCGAGAAGATGAAGTGGCCAAGTCAATGTGGGTTTTGAGCAATTCCTTAGGGTTTCTAAGGAAGATAAAAAAAGAGAAAAAAAATTATAAGGGAAAATGGAAAAGGACGGAAGTACCCTCAGTTTTTTGGTATATTCCGTTAGTTAACAGCCAAATTGGATGGAATGACATAAAAACAGAATTTTAAAGAGTATGGGGACAAAAATCCCGAAAAAAAAAGTTTAGGACAAAAAAGCAGAAAATGCAAGACCACGAGGACAATTTCTGACATTTACCCTAAAAAATAATACCAAATATCCCACCACTAACTATCTCCTAAAAAGTTGTGCCTAAGAGAAATGAAAACTTTATTTAAGAACGAGGGAGTATAAAATATATATTTTCACCTGATTTGCAATATATCTTAAATTGTAACAAACCAATCAAAATAATATAGTTACTATAAGTTGTAACTACAATAAACATGATGCTACACTATTTTTTTTTCTTCCTAAATTATAAATAAAGAAATTAAATTCAATAGTACAATACAATTCAATATGAGTTATTAATAAAAGTGGTGGCGGGTCAATTTAGGACGTCTGTTTCATGTATATTCGCCTCCTATGGTTTTATGTTTTAAGCAACGATTATAGGTTTAAAATGATAAAGAAATAATAATAAATAAATAAAAGACAAGAGCAATATGTATGATTTATATAAATTTCGACGAAAGTAAATTGCAAAATAATAAAATGCGTTTTTTCAAAAAAATTACAAATTTAATACTGTATATAATATAGTGATAGATAAAAATATATGTACTTTGGCATTTTTAACGAGGGTTTTTTTAATATGTGTCGTAGGACACATTGTAAAGTCTTTTAATAAACTTAAACTTCTAATTAAAATACAAAAACATTTAGATATCACAATAAAATAAAAAAGTGGAGCATCATTAATGTTTTATTGCTTTTGCCAGTTTATTGGGTTCCATCTTAAAACCAACTGGTTGTAAGAGGAGTAGCCCAGGACCCTTATAAGCACATCACATGTTCATTATTTGCCCAATGTGGGACATTACTCAACACGCCCCCTCACGTGGATATTATTTTTTGTGAGGTTCCATCTTAAAACCAATTGGTTATAAGAGGAGTAGCTCAGGACCCTTATAAGCACATTACAAGTTCGATATTTGTCCAATGTGGAACATTACTCAACAACTTTAGTTTTAGAATTATTGACTTCATTTAAATGGTTTTATCATATGTTGTTACATATTAGAAAAATCCTGTTAACAAATACATGATCATAAAAAAAAAAACTAATATTTGACCAATTTATTGGATAATCTAATGTAAGCAGTTTATACGTTAGAATTTCTACATTTCTAAAGTAATGGTGCACTTACATATTTTTAAAAAAAAAAGTTTTGATAATGACAGTCCTTATGGCTGTCATTAAGTGCATAAAAATATGTACATTAAGTTATAAGGGAGCAGTTCCTAAAATTCAGGAGTCGGTTATATGTGAATGTATAATTTTTTTATGCATGTCTTATGACAGCCTTAAAGGCTGTCATTATCAAAACCCTAAAAAAAATATATAATTGTAAAGTTATGAATTTTGAATAACCATTTTATGATTCTATGTATGGGACAAGCGAAGCACAATATCCGGTTCATACCATGAAGACTGTCGCAGAATCGATGCATGAATTTCATGAATGTAGATGTAAATTCTCTAGTTGTCAATGAGATATTGATATTACTTGATTTTCGTAATCAAACATAGATTCACTCAGACCAATGCCAACGGGCACATCGGTTAGCCAACCGACACCATCACCCATTAGCACGGCTCATCAGTTTGTTATCATCGGTTGGGCTCGGGGTTGAAGGAAGAAGAGGGGGACGCTGAATCAGTAGGGCTTTAGGGCCCAAGCAATTAAAAACCCTTTTTTCTTTTTTTAATTTAAATTATAATATTAACGTTAATTTTCAAAAAAAAAAAAATTTATTTTTTTCAAATCCTTTAATCTCTATAAATATCCAACACACACTATATTTTCACACGAGAAGTCCATCCTACAACATTTCTAAATAGATAATGATTCTGATTACAATTTTGATTTGAAGATATCATTGCGCTATTCAAATGTTTTACCGCTAAGGAAATTGTTAATATTTTGAATTCTATTGACACGGATATAGACGATGACATTGTCCCAATATCGAGACCTCCGAGAAGATACTTACCTCAAGATCGAGAAGGTGTCAGCGAATGTTTATATCAAGACTACTTTGCTAAATATTCAATGTTCCCGCATGATTATTTTAGGCGACACTTTCGTATGAGCCGACCATTGTTCTTCCGTATATGTGACCATATAAGTTCTTACTCCCAACATCATGTACCTGAATATTTTTATATTTTGATCAACGTAATGACACAACTGGCAAAACAAGTTTTAATGTTCTCCAAGAACGTACTCCCGCCATTAAAAAATTGGCGTATGGTTGTGCCGTCAATACGTTTGGTCAATACTTAAACATGGGACAACAAACATCATATGATTGTTTGGACAACTTCGTCAAATGTGTATTCCATCTATTTTCGACCGAGTACCTAAGAAAACTCATGTTTCATTAATAAGCGAGGTCACTTGATAATAATCATTTAAAACGAGTTGAGTGATATGAAATAGATGATGCAACGAGGTTTGCGATTGGTAAAGTAATTTAAACAAATCGAGTGATATCAAATACATTGCATTTGTTGAAAGTAACAGAAATCTAACTCTAACAACCTAATAATATGTAAAGTAAATGCATACATGACCAAAATAATTGAAAATTTAGAAGAAAAAAAACAGCATTATTATAAGAGACAAGGTGTGAATTATAGCTAAACCACACTAAATGCTGTTGCACTAACCCACCCACCAATCTTCCTTTATTCCCCATAACATTTAGGCCCCAAACCAAACCTTTGTCGCCAGGAAGGAAAAAAAAAATTACGAATTTATATTATTTATAGTTTTTAGGAGGTGATATTAACACAGATATTTACCACGATCGTTGTTATACTAGACCTCAATTAAGCAAAAATAGCTAATACAGTCATCAAATTACTAGCAACATATAATAGATAGATCATAGATTTCCTCATTTTCGATTCCCACTAATAGATATGCAAGAACAATAACTATGTAAATCTTATTTTATAACTTTATACATAAAAATTGAAAAATTGGAAAAGGGAGGAGACCATTAGATCAGGAGATAAAACCAAAACTCAAGATCAAGATCATCGTTATCCAAATTTGGGGGGGTTTTTTCTTTCATGAAATACACCTTAAAGTTCTTGATTCTATGTAAAATTACGATGATCTATACTAAAACTTCAAAATCAACGAATTTGAAGTAGAACCCAGATCGCATAATAACCTCAAATTACACTAATCTACAAATATCATCATCATCATTAACAACAATTGTAATCTAAATAATTCAAGATTTTTAAGAAATTTACCATAAATTTCCCATCTTGAAATATCCCCAAATTGATAAAAAAAAAAATCTTTGGAAAATTAAGCACCGTAGATCTCCAATCGTCGTGATCAATATCGTGGGAATTTAAAGGCAAAGCGTTGTAACGTATAAATCATCATCAGGGTTAGAAGAAAACCCGAATTCATCCGATGGTGGAGGGAGGTTTAGATCGAACGGTAACGGTTTCCGTGAAGATGACGTAAGATCTCCGTCACAATAATAATCGTCAACCACGGATGACGACGAATCGCAATTACTATGGCAATCGTCGTCGTGAATCACTGGCGGCGGTTTATACCGGTGGTGGGTTTTAACCGGATTCGACGGCCGTGGCCCGCTCGTCGATTCCACGGTGCTGCTCAGACTACTCATCGCCGGCCGTTGATGTTGATTTGCGTAATCATCGGCGGGATGATCGTCGATTTCGTGTGAGGGTAAAAATGGAAAATTGGTTTTGGCTTTTGAGCCACGGAGGGAGCGTGCGGCGGCATCGTAGGCACGTGCGGCGTCCTCGGCGGAGTCAAAAGTGCCCAACCAGACCCGGGCTTTCTTCCACGGGTCACGGATCTCCGCGGCGAACCGACCCCATGGTCTCTTTCGAACCCCACGGTACCGTGGCTGGTTGATCTCTTCCGGCGATGTTCCGATCGTTTCTCCGGCGGCGGCTTTCGTTCTGCTGCCTCGTCGCATAGCCATTTTTTCCGGTGGATTAATACAAGCGGAGATGCTTAAAAGGTTCGATCTTGGAAACTTTTATTGGTTCAATTCAGAAATCATCTCGGCGATCCATCGGTTTTTCAAGATTTCTTGATTTTCCGATCTGTGTGCGTCTCTCTCTCACCTTATCTTTTTTGTTTCTCTTTCTAAAATTTCTTGTTCTTAATCTCCGCAATGGAGAAAAGAAATCCGGCATCATTTGCCCGGGATTAATTTAATATTTATTCTGATATGACTAGTGTATAGACCAAAATGCCTGAGGCCTCACCCAACCCTTACCCATCACTAAACCCATCACTAGCGCCACGTCATCGCATCCTTACTGACCTGCTACTGACACGTTCGTGCCAACCCTACCCATCACTAACCCATCACTAAACTCATCCTTTCCACATCATCATTTTTAATTTAAATTAAATAATTATAAAAACACTAATATATTTGTATTATTAAAACAAATATATATAAAAAAATTAAATTTAAAAAAAAACAGAAAAAAAACTATTTTTTATAAAAAAAACATGACATGTACAACTTTTTCAGCCTAGTGTACAAGTCTCCAAAGCATCCCACCCCCTCTCTCTCTTCCTTCCCCTTTCCTCTCTCTCCCCTCTCTTTCTTCTTCCCCAGACGACGCCATCACCACCACGTCTTCCTCCCGACGTCCAGCTTCACGACGCCCCCACGACGGCTCGGTGCCAACGCCGTCGTGGGTCGACGGCCCTCGACGCCCTCCCCCGACGTGCCGTTGGCACAGGTCTGATAAAATTTTATTCTTTTTCTTTTTGTTTTTCTTGATTTCTCTAGGTTTGGGATAATATTGTAATTAGCCTTGTTCGTCAGCTTCTCGAATATAAGAGCATGGTTAACGTCTTTAATGATTTATTATTTTTATCACATTTTCTAATAATCTATTAATTAAAAACCTCTCTAATGGTTAATTTTTCCAAAAACCTTTTCACTAATATTACGAATTTACCTTTATTTATATCAAATGTTTTACAAATGTCTCTCACTTGTGTAATTTAATAATTTTTATAGTACTACAAAACTTAACATTATTATAAAATTTATCTTACAAAAATATTATAATGCTTGACATTAAAAAGTATTAAAATATGATAAATTATAATTTATAGTTATAGAAATAATAAATTATTCACATATAAATATATACATGGGTTTAAAATGTAAAATTGTTAAATATAGGGACTAAAAGAATCAAACATTGAAAGTTGTTCAAGTGGTTGGGGAAGATCAAGTGGTTGGAGTGACCTTTTAAAAAAGTCATATATTCCAATGGTAAAAAGTCATTTTAGAGGTTATTCAAATAATATCAACATTTTCTTCAACCTCCATTGGAGATGCTTTAAACTCAAGTTAGGAGGTGTTTGGGAAAGTTTATTTAGGGAGGCTTATGGCTTATAAGTTTATATAAGTTCTAATAATCCATTTTTAAAAGGATTATTAAGGCTTATACAAGCTTATAAGTTATAAGCTCCTTTAAATAAGTTTTCACAAGCACCCCCTTAAATGAGCTTGAGCTAAGCTTCAGCTTAACTTATAGCTCGTTTATTAATGAGCTCGATCCCTAGCTTTAGATAAGGAGCTTATTTAAGCTCGCAAGCTTAAACGAGCTAATATATATTAATAAAATATATACACCATATATTAAATTAATAATTAAATAAGAAAATTATGTATTTTGTGTGTATGGGAGCTTATGTAACATCCTAAAACCGGCCTAGTTGTTTTAGGTATATTTTGATATTCGAAAAATATCTACTTGACCCTAAATGGAATAAATTGTCTAAATGTTAAATTGATTGTTTGACCTTTTGTCCTTTTTGTGATATTTTAATCAAGAGATTTAAAATATCTGTGTTCTGAAATGTTTAAATGAAAATGTGATTTTTATATCTTTAGATTCCTTGTCGGATTTCGTTTCCAGAAATGCTTTCGTTTTTAAAATTGGAGTCCGTTTGACATTTTAAATAAATTATCTACGAAAGGGACTTTTTATATTGTATTTGCTAAAAGATGGAAAAAGCCAAGTGGGTCCCACCCCTCCCCATTTGGACGGTTTTAGTGATGGGGAAATGCCCATCTTTTTGTCATTCATCCATCTCACTCTCTCTCCCTCTCCATACGTATATCTCTCTTTCTCTCTCTAACATCTCTCTAAAAACCCCATTAGTGTTCTTGAGCTTTTGGTGAAGATCCATGGCTTGTTTCTTGGCCAATCTTTAATCCGAACACGTTTTTGAGTAGCTCGTGAGGTAAGCTTCAACCTATATGTGTTCATTTTCGATTTCTTGATAGTTGATAAATTAGGGTTTATGTGTTCTTGAGATTTGGTAGGTGATTATGGTGTTAGATGGTATGTTAAGTGTTTATACAAAGTTTGACATGTTTTGTTGTATGGGTACAAGTATTTTAGCACAAGGTACAACCTTTTTAGCAAAATGTACACATGTGTGTGTGTGTGTGTGCGTGTCAGTGTGTGTGTGTGTGTGTGTGTGTGCGTGTCGGTGTGTGTGTGTGTGTGTGTGTGTGTATCAATTGTGTGGTTTTGGATTATGCTCCTAACTAGATTTAATATGGGTTTTAATGTTAATGTGGGTTAAATTAATAGGTAGGAAGTGTTAATTGTCAAGATGGTTAGTTATGACATGTTGGGTGGAATTGTTAGTACCATATTTGTGTCTAAATGATAGGTTAGTAAATGGATTGTTAGTGACTAGTTAATGTGTTGTATGACTAGATGGTGGTAAAATGTTATTTGTATATTTTATGGGTTTTGTGGTTTGGTTATGTTGGATAATATGTCAAAGTTGTTAGTTATGGATTATGTCAAGTTTTGGTGAGATTTAATGAAATGCTAGTTAGTGTTTGGATGTTTTTGGTTAAAATGGTTAACTAGTAATTTGGAAGTAAAATACATGGATTGTTGGTGACTTGGAACTTGATGAATTGTTACATGATTATGACTTGTTAGTTATAGAGAATTTGTGCTAATTGATGGAAATTGGAAGTGTTGTAGTTATGTTCGGGTTTTTGACCCGTTTGGGCCAAAGGGTAGTAAAGTGACTTAAAATAACTTGGGTTGTGAAAGTATAAGTAATTGGTCGGGTTTATGTGATTAGAAGTGTTATTGATAACAATTGGTAAATTGTAAGTTGATGATATGATTATAGTGGTAGGATGTATTATTGTTTAATAATCCGGTTTGACCCGTTTGAATGAGAGACTTGCAAATGACTAGTTGACTTGTTAGGTACGTGCAAATGGTCATGACATGTTCATATGATGATTTAGGTGTTTGGGTATCTAGTTAGTGCAAGTGTTATTGTTAAATGTATATTTAACATTGTTTACAATTTTAGTGGAATTATATACTAATTCGGTATTCCTTTGGTGTACAGGAATCGGGATCGGGACTCAGAAACATTAGACCTCTGAGTTCGGCAAGTGGAAGGTTTCGGTGAGTGGATTTAACCTCCAACTTGTGTTTGGTTACAATTGGTTCGGTATATGCATACTTTGTGAAAATGCAGGAAATGTGCCAGCTTTGGGTAGTTCGCGACGCGAACTAGAGTTCGCGAAACGCGAACTCGAGACATGGAACTTTGGAATTGGTCGCGAACACTTCGCGACTGAGTTACCGAACGCGGACCGAAGTTCACGACGCGAACTCAAGTTCGCGACGTGAACTTGCCTGTGATACTTTTGATGCGGTTCTTTCGTATCTTGCTTGCTAGTTTAGTACCTATTTGCTAGAGTTGAGTCAAATAGGTTATGTGCACAATGTGAAGTGACTTTGCTTGATTGGTAGCAACTACTCGGTAAGTGGGCAACCGGGTTCCGAGAAGTCAGTGCGCTGGGCATCGGGTATCGACTAATAGGTATCCGATCTTACCTGTATTTGTTGCATGGTTAAGGGGAGGGAGTTGCCCGGGTGTTGGATACGAAACGCTATCGGTTACCGTGGTTTTGGCCGACCAAGGTTTAAGGCTCCGGCAGGACCCCGATCTTCTTGGACAAACAGTGATACGTGATTATGTGGCTTTTAGATCGTAGAGATGTCTATGCTAGCTTGTTGGGCTTTACAGAATTTAGCTTTTTGCTAATCCCTCTCTCGTTGAATCTTTTCAGGTTGATCGGTGCTTTGGACGGAATGAGTGACCAAGCTCAATTGGTTATGTTTTGTAAATCGAGCGATGTCGTTAAGTGACACCGTTTAAATATTAATGTTTTGGAGTTTATTTTGGGACATTTGGTTTGTAAACCTAAACCTAGACTTATTATTATCTTTATGGTTCCGCACACCTTTTAAAAAAAAAAAACATTCTCTAAATTTTGCGGTGTTACAACTTGGTATCAGAGCTTCGGTTTGGCGATGGATACACGGGGTTGGTGTTCCATTCCCAAATTGTGGCTCGAGTTTGGTCAAGCATTCCGGACGAGTGGGATTAGAGCAAATGTGAATGAAGTTAGTTTATAGTTGGTATGTAGGTACTAACGATTTAAACTAAGATTTCGTGAGATGTTGTGTTTTGCTACAGATATGACAGATAAAGAGAACCCGACCCCCTTGACCCCAGAAAATGTTGCTACCTCAAGTGACAATGTGGAGACTGACCGGGAAGCACATATAAAGGCGTTGGAAAACGAAGTGCAAGAGTTGAGAAATCAGGTACAACAACAACGACTAATCAAGGGAATGACACCCTCGATCCTCGCCCCATTGCTTCTTACTCTCCCGTCAACACAACCACTAGCAAATTATCCATTTCCGCCACAAATGAACCAATCCTCTCCACCTCAGATAAATCATCCACTACCACCTCAGGGACTTTACCCATACCCCCACTTGGAAATCCCGTCACATCTAGAGTTTGGGTACCAAGGTGCCTATAAACCACAGGGAAACATGAGTCGTAAACAGACTGTTCGTAGATCAGGTCAAAAGAACCCATGGTGTCGTAAATGTAAGTCCGCTCATTTTGGGACTTGCACTGTTCAGACCATGAAATGCAAGAGTTGTGGTCAACTAGGACACGAGGGTAAGGATTGCAAGCTTCCACGGGATGTGTGTTGGAACTGTCAAAGTAAGGGACATGAAAGGAGTAAATGTCCTTTTGGAAAGAAAGTGGATTATGGGTCAAGTGCGGTGGTGGTTGGGGAATCTTCATCAACTGTAGAAAGGAAAAGAAAGAGTGCTGATGTCACTGACAGTGACTACTCGGGTATGTTTTATAAACTCAATACTTGTGTTCATGAAAAATTAATAATTGAGTAGATCGCTTAATTAGGACTTGTGAAATGTTGTGGTGAACTGAATTGCTTAGCCGTGGTGTATTATGTCACTCGAATTAGAATAATTGATTGCTTGTTGATTTGAGATACATCTTATGTGTCAGGAGTTTTGTAGATATAAGTGATGTATGCTTACATGTTCCTTTTATTGAAACTTGGACTAAGTTTAGAGTGATATGATGTATGGATTAGTCCAGTTAATTAGAGTTGTGAATTAAAAGTTATAAGAGATTGCTTCTTTTCTTGTTTTTCGGGACACACATAGTGTCTCGGTGGTTAGAGTTACTCGTTTTCATATTGTGTGAATTAGATATAAGTTGATTGAAATTGTTTTGGTCGTTCCTTCACTTCGGGAGAAGCGAAGAGAATCGGTTGCATGTCGGTTTCGGTCACAATATATGTGACCGTGGATCAAATGGAGTATAATGGTATTTATTGTAAACTGTGGGAATGTGATGCTTGTAATTAAAATGGGCGGGATTGCATATGTGAATTGAATAGTCCAAGTAGGACTAGTGTTTGTTATTTGAAAAGGTGAAACTTTTATTGTGACATGCTGGGTCACATGTAGTGACTTGTATTGTGATAATCAGAAATGTTTGTGAAATGTGAACAAATTGATGTTTACTTTTGTTATAGACATTGAATTATGGCGGTTAGTCGGTGTTAATTATCTGAATGACCTGAAATGCTAATGATAAATTATCAAATTGTTTCATATGTCGAATTTGAAATCTGAAATGCGACTAATGAATTGTGCGTGTAAATCTTTTGAGATGACTTGTGATAGTATTAATTGGAGATAAAAGAGACTGTTAAATGATTTGCATTGATTATGAAATTATTTGAGAAGAGTTTGAAAATGTGATTTATACTTAGATCTAGTATTTAGATTTAGTGATTGTATCGAAATGATTTATGTTAATGGAAATTATCATAATTTAAATAGGTGATGATGATGTTTATTGATTGTAATAGAAGTTATCGAATCGAGATTGTGAAGTTTTATGCCTTAAGAGATACTGTTCTAGGCCAAATATGATGATAGAATGGATAAAAGTTGCTTATGCTTAATTGTGAATTGTATTGATGAAATTATGTTGCTATTTGTATTGCCATGATTGTAATGAGATATGTGGGGTAGACTTGAATTGTGTAGGCTTCGACTTGTTTTGTCAAAACGTGCAACTTGACTTTGTAAAATTCCGTCATCCTTGTAATATGGCTAGTTATGCATGAAATAGTTGGCGATTATTAGAAGTATTGTTAACTAAGGACTTTGATGGTGTCACGAGGAATTGCTTGATTTTGACCAGTTCGTGCCTAGTATGCAAAAAAAAAAAAAAAAAAAATTGATGTGACTTTATGTTATGAAAGTGTATCTTTTGAAATTAGTTGATTAAGGCCGGAAATTTTATGGGAAATTCTTAAAATTGCGGGTCAAGGTTGTAAATTTTGTTAGAATAAAGAAGAAAATGAGTAGATGATTGAGACTTGGGTTAATTGTTGTGACTTTGTGTAAGGAATTCTTAAACATATGCTTGTGGATTACTTTTTGGCATGAGGAATGCTAACTTGTTATGAATGGTAAATGCTATATGAGTAATGAGATTATTTGGAGTAAGTGTAGACTACAGAAATGAATTGATTGTTAATTGAAATGGCGATGTTTTGCGGGAACATAATATGAAAAAGTTGGAATTTCTAAATATACTACGAAGTGTATGACAAATTGAATGAAATTTTATTTGAGCATGCATACGTGAAAGTGATTGGAATAGTGTCGTAAGCTTTCTGTGATAAATACGTGCTAATTGAATATTGTTGTTGGATTCCGGGGACGGAATCCTCTTTAAGGAGGGTAGAGTTGTAACATCCTAAAACCGGCCTAATTGTTTTAGGTATATTTTGATATTCGAAAAATATCTACTTGACCCTAAATGGAATAAATTGTCTAAATGTTAAATTGATTGTTTGACCTTTTGTCCTTTTTGTGATATTTTAATCAAGGGATTTAAAATATCTGTGTTCTGAAATGTTTAAATGAAAATGTGATTTTTATATCTTTAGATTCCTTGTCGGATTTCGTTTCCAGAAATGCTTTCATTTTTAAAATTGGAGTCCGTTTGGTATTTTAAATAAATTATCTACGAAAGGGACTTTTTCTATTGTATTTGCTAAAAGATGGAAAAAGGCCAAGTGGGTCCCACCCCTCCCCATTTGGACGGTTTTAGTGATGGGGAAATGCCCATCTTTTTGTCATTCATCCATCTCACTCTCTCTCCCTCTCCATACGTATATCTCTCTTTCTCTCTCTAACATCTCTCTAAAAACCCCATTAGTGTTCTTGAGCTTTTGGTGAAGATCCATGGCTTGTTTCTTGGCCAATCTTTAATCCCAACACGTTTTTGAGTAGCTCTTGAGGTAAGCTTCAACCTATATGTGTTCATTTTTGATTTCTTGATAGTTGATAAATTAGGGTTTATGTGTTCTTGAGATTTGGTAGGTGATTATGGTGTTAGATGGTATGTTAAGTGTTTATACAAAGTTTGACATGTTTTGTTGTATGGGTACAAGTATTTTAGCACAAGGTACAACCTTTTTAGCAAAATGTACACATGTGTGTGTGTGTGCGTGTCGGTGTGTGTGTGTGTGTGTGCGTGTCGGTGTGTGTGTGTGTGTGTGTATCAATTGTGTGGTTTTGGATTATGCTCCTAACTAGATTTAATATGGGTTTTAATGTTAATGTGGGTTAAATTAATAGGTAGGAAGCGTTAATTGTCAAGATGGTTAGTTATGACATGTTGGGTGGAATTGTTAGTACAATATTTGTGTCTAAATGATAGGTTAGTAAATGGATTGTTAGTGACTAGTTAATGTGTTGTATGACTAGATGGTGGTAAAATGTTATTTGTATATTTTATGGGTTTTGTGGTTTGGTTATGTTGGATAATATGTCAAAGTTGTTAGTTATGGATTATGTCAAGTTTTGGTGAGATTTAATGAAATGCTAGTTAGTGTTTGGATGTTTTTGGTTAAAATGGTTAACTAGTAATTTGGAAGTAAAATACATGGATTGTTGGTGACTTGGAACTTGATGAATTGTTACATGATTATGACTTGTTAGTTATAGAGAATTTGTGCTAATTGATGGAAATTGGAAGTGTTGTAGTTATGTTCGGGTTTTTGACCCGTTTGGGCAAAAAGGGTAGTAAAGTGACTTAAAATAACTTGGGTTGTGAAAGTATAAGTAATTGGTCGGGTTTATGTGATTAGAAGTGTTATTGATAACAATTGGTAAATTGTAAGTTGATGATATGATAATAGTGGTAGGATGTATTATTGTTTAATAATCCGGTTTGACCCGTTTGAATGAGAGACTTGCAAATGACTAGTTGACTTGTTAGGTACGTGCAAATGGTCATGACATGTTCATATGATGATTTAGGTGTTTGGGTATCTAGTTAGTGCAAGTGTTATTGTTAAATGTATATTTAACATTGTTTACAATTTTAGTGGAATTATATACTAATTCGGTATTCCTTTGGTGTACAGGAATCGGGATCGGGACTCAGAAACATTAGACCTCTGAGTTCAGCAAGTGGAAGGTTTCGGTGAGTGGATTTAACCTCCAACTTGTGTTTGGTTACAATTGGTTCGGTATATGCATACTTGGTGAAAATGCAGGAAATGTGCCAGCTTTGGGTAGTTCGCGACGCGAACTAGAGTTCGCGAAACGCGAACTCGAGACAGGGAACTTTGGAATTGGTCGCGAACACTTCGCGACTGAGTTACCGAACGCGGACCGAAGTTCACGACGCGAACTCAAGTTCGCGACGTGAACTTGCCGGTGATACTTTTGATGCGGTTCTTTCGTATCTTGCTTGCTAGTTTAGTACCTATTTGCTAGAGTTGAGTCAAATAGGTTATGTGCACAATGTGAAGTGACTTTGTTTGATTGGTAGCAACTACTCGGTAAGTGGGCAACCGGGTTCCGAGAAGTCAGTGCGCTGGGCATCGGGTATCGACTAAAAGGGTATCTGACCTTACCTGTATTTGTTGCATGGTTAAGGGGAGGGAGTTGCCCGGGTGTTGGATACGAAACGCTATCGGTTACCGTGGTTTTGGCCGACCATGGTTTAAGGCTCCGGCATGACCCCGGTCTTCTTGGACAAACAGTGATACGTGATTATGTGGCTTTTAGATCGTAGAGATGTCTATGCTAGCTTGTTGGGCTTTACAGAATTTGTAGATTATATTCATTCACTTAGCTTTGTGCTAATCCCTCTCTCGTTGAATCTTTTCAGGTTGATCGGTGCTTTGGACGGAATGAGTGACCAAACTCAATTGGTTATATTTTGTAAATCGAGCCATGTCGTTAAGTGACACCGTTTAAATATTAATGTTTTGGAGTTTATTTTGGGACATTTGGTTTGTAAACCTAAACCTAGACTTATTATTATTTTTATGCTTCCGCACACCTTTAAAAAAAAAAACGTTCTCTAAATTTTACGGTGTTACAGCTTAAATGAGTATAATCGAGTTGAGTCTGATCCTACAAAATTCTTAACGAGTCGAGCTCGAGTATTACATGTAAGGACTAAAACAAGCCGAGCTCGAGCTCTCTAAAATTAAACAAGCCGAACTCAAACCTAGTCGAGCTCGGGCTCGGCTCGGCTCCTTTACCCTCCCAATTGCAACTCTTATTCTTCTGAAATCACAAGGGCTTTTTTGTCAAAATTTCGGGTAAATTACATGGATGGTCTATATGTTTTGTTACTTATTAAGTGTTACCGGAGGGGACTTTGGCCTAGCAATATGTGTTTGTCCATCATCCTTGTGGTCTGATGTTCAAATCTCATAATGGACATTTGTGGTATTTATGATTAAATTTAGATTTTGTCATTCAAAACAAAACTTATTAAGTGCTACAGGTGAGTATTGAGCAGTTTATAACAAAAACCAAATCACATAACAGAAACCAAATCACGAACAAAAAACTAGTTTTTAAGAATTGTAAACCGTTTAGTTTCAGTTTTTTTATTTTTCTCAGTAAATCAGTTCGGTTCGGTTTTTTATTTTCCTTAAAATTTACTAATATATTAATTTAAAAGTCTTGATCCAAACTTCCAAACGTAACTCAACACCACTAAATAAAACAAACCAATGGTAACTTTTCATACAATATAAGGATAAATTCAATTAACACAGCTCAGATGAAATTAATACCAGCATAACATTCAATAATCTCTCACAATTTTTTTAAAATTTATTAGGTATCAAATCTTTTATCTATGTTCTTCAATTTTTACATGCCCACTACTCACTTTTATCTTTTTTATTTAAAAACTAAATTATACCCAATATCATCAGTTGACTCCTCTTTTGAGCGCAAATGTCAAATAATAGCACAAAAGCCGATGCACAATAAGTATACTTGATTAATTAAAAATATAACGTTTATGAAATTTGATTTGACACGATGAGCATAAAATTTTTTACCAGCGTGGTTTTTATCGGTAACTTAGATTCTGACTTGTTTTGTAAGTTTACTAATCTCAGAACGGTCACATGTTTTACGGGTAGTCAGTAGTCGGCGTGAGTGAACCTCCGTAGCTTTAATGGATATTTTTTTGCAAATAGAAAATATTTTTGAACCTATGCTTTTTTAAAATAAAATAATAATTAAATATAAAATTAGTATATTTATTTGAGACTTATACCACTAGAAATATAATTGGCAACTTTCATTTATAGTAATGATCAATATGTCACATGTTTTTTTTCTAATCTAATATAAAAATGCAAAATATGTACTACATTATTATAATAAAGAGGATATGCGGAAATTCTATGTAATCAACTTTTGTTGGTAGGTAATTTATCAAACCAGGAATGTTAGGCGACTAAAAGATGTGGTGGAAATTTCATTGCATCTGAATGATCATTACATTTAAAGAAAAAGACAATTTTCTGTAAATTTGATAGCATCCAAACGAGTAGTTAAGTTAGAACTCAGCCGATTAGTGTGTGTGATGAACCTTGATGATGTAAGTTTTTGCTTGGTCCCGATTTGCTCGAAAATTTTCTTTAAATTTAAATTTATAGATGTTAATTGTTTCGAATATAAATCAAGGAATTGATTATATAACTAGAAAGATATGATGTTGTAGTTAGTATTAATTACCCTTTTCTTATTTGATTTTGATTTCATATGCAATATTTTATTTTTGCGTTTTTTAAAGTTTTTTTTATTGATTAGGGTAGAAATAATTTTTAAAAGATTACTATATATGTAAATTTAATACTTAAAATTTATGGATCAAGAGTTTTAGTAAAATACATTGTTTGTGATTAAGAGTAATTGCAAGAATAGTCCTTGTGTTAAGGCGAAAGTACACGTTTAATGTTAGGTCTAACATGGTTAATAAAGTGTAAGTTTGTTCTTGTTTAATTATGGTATAAAGTATTATCCTATTACATCCGGTTTGAATGATTAAGACAAAGAGTTATTTGTCAAATATTCAGTTTGGTAACCCAAAATATGAAACAAAAAAATATTTGCTAAGCTGCATGTGTAAGAGTAAAAAAGATGAAGAGAAAACAAAACAGCATCAGCACTTGACAAAAACCATCATCCACAGTAAGAAAAATAAAACAAAAAACAGTAACAAAATGGTAAATAGCAGTAACAAAAGTTAGACCTGCACTTTATTCAGAACCAAAAACAAACTCATCTCTCATAAAAATACCATTTTTTCAATCCGAATGTGAAGGTGAAGCAGCATCATCATCTTCATGCGAAATTGGTGTTTTAGGTTCTTCAACATTTTTTGAAGGAGATGACACATGGGCATGGTGGTGGGTCCCACTTGGGCCATACGGGTCGATAATTGTCATGTTGGGTAGATGATAATTGTATGAATATCCCATTAACGGGTGATCATATTTACAAGTTGGCCCGAATTTGCAGATTCCATATAGACTGTAGTATGAACACACTGCTTGCCCCTGCTCATTTTGTAAGTCAAGATTTGAAGTAAATAAGAAAAATAAACAATGTTTTATGTTAATTTTTTTTAATTATAAAAAGGGTAACTTACAGGTCTAAGAGGAAGCCCAAGTGGGCCCAATGCCATTTGGGCAATCTTGTCTTTTGGATGATGGTATTTGCAGTCTGGCCCATATTTGCAGTTCCCAGTGTTGATAAAATAACGACATTCGGGCTCGCCAGGTCTTTCAGGCAGATTAGAACCAGATGTTAATTGGTAAGAATGTTCAATTGAACCCGAACCAACAAAAATGCTAGATGCCGTCACATTTCCCTGGAATTATAGAAATTTTTGTTAATGACAGCTGTCTTTAAATACATAAAGAATTGTACATTCCTAAAATTCAGGAGTTGGTTATACAGGTTTCGACATCTCATATTCCTTAATATCCTTAACTATAATGTAGAATATTAAAATAATAAGGTAAACTTGATGCATAAGAATAAAGGAGATTTTATGTAATATTTACCATGTAAGTATTCCAAGGTTGTGTAGGTGCAATCCCTTGAGAATGCGGAAGGATAAATGGTAAGTAATTTTGAGTAGTTTGCAACAGAGGATCAGAAACATATGTTGCTCTAGGTAATGACCAACCAGACGAAGGTACAAGTGTTGATGCATAAGGTACTGATGATGGTTGTGGGTGATGGAACTTGCATGCAACTCCAAATTTACACGAACCAGTTCGTATGTAATGAGGGCATGCCTTTTCTTCCTAGATTCGTGTTTTTTTTTTTTAAATTAAAAAAATAATTTGTAATTAGGAAATGAAATAACTAAATATTTAATTTAATTTAATACCTGTCGCATAGGTAGCCCGATCATGTTTAGTACAATTGGCCCAGCACCACGTCTGTCACGAGGATGATTGTATTTGCAGGTTGATCCGTATTTGCAAGTGCCCGTTTTTAAGAAATACTAATTACAAACAATGCCAAAATTCAAACATTAAAAGATATAAAAAACATAAACATAAAAAGGTATGAACAAGTTACCACACAGTCCGGCTCTCCAATTCTTTCTGGGAGCTCACCTCCATGCTGATTTGCCTATAAATTAAGGGTTTTGTTAATGACAACCCTAACAACTATCTTTAAATACATAAAAATTTATACTTCTTATACACGTCTTAACATTTTAATGACAGTTATTATCATTTTCCATGAATTAAGAAACGTGCAAACTTTATGCATCAAACTACAAAAAATGGCAACCAAGGCTCCTTCTGATCACAGATGACATGAGTAGTAATTATACAAAATGAAAATTTATAACGAAAATTAAACTAATTTACCTGCCCAATGTGGGTAGGATGATTAAACCTACAACTATTTCCATAGTCACATATGCCAGTCCTCAAATAAAATATACAATCCGGTTCACCGGGTCGATCCGGATATGAAATCGGCCCGTCTTCTTTTCCATCTGTCTGAATTCTCAATCTTCGTACAGCTTCTATAATTCAACAAACTTTGATCAAAATTCAAACAATAAAAACTAAAATTTCACAGATTTGAAGCAGTTCGTGATCACATCAGTATGTGTCGGGTAAAGTTTACCAAAATTATAGTACGGAAACTTAGAAATTAAAACATAGGGCAAATAAACAGAAAAAAATTGGGGGAATTTCCAGCAAACGGAAGAAATTGTATCAGAGTAACATCATAAACATACACAGAGTGAACAAATTAAGCGTTTTACTATGTTTGCATTCATCAAAAACTGGTGGGTTGCTTCAAAATTAAGCATCAATAAATCACTAAACAGGAAAAAATGATAAATTAAAACTCAAAACGAAAGTGTTCACGTATAATTGTACCTTCAATGTTATGAACAGACGGATTCGAAGAAGAATTGGCGACGGAACCATTCCTCTGAACACGCCGATTATCCGGCATACCAAAATATATATTTTATAAATGTAAAAGAGATAAAAAAAAATTAAAATTTTATATTAATGAAATCGTTCACACAGTATCTCTCTGTGCTCTGCGTGTGTTCTGTTCTGTTTTTTTCTTGAAGCAATCAAACCAAAAATGATGTTCAAAACTCCATTTTTTATCAAAACGCAGAAATTGCAGAGAACGATATGGATAATTAATTTACGAAAACGATTATTAATTGGTTAATAGTTTATGGCCGATTTCAACATAAACTTGAGGGGGGGAAGGTTAAGAATCGATCGTTGTTGCTGATCAGAAGATGAAATCAAATTGAAAATTTAAGAGAATCTGAAATTGATGAACGATCTACCAATGTGATGAATGAAAATCTGACCAAAATTATATTCTTTCTTCACCTTTTCCATTTGGGTAATTTCCCTCAACTTCTCTTTCTCTCTCTAAAAATGTCTCTCTCTACAAATTTTTGTTGATTTTTAATTTTGGATCTCCTCGATCTCGAACAAGAATTTCCATTTTTATTATTATTTTCTAAAATATTTTTTTTTACATAAATTATTGTCTTTCGCCTCGTGTACGAATGGGAAATGTTGTCGACTGTCAGTTGACTAAAGAGTCCTGGAATCTAGAAGGATGGGTGATGGTACTCAAGGGTAATATTGTAAATAAATGTGGAATAAATATGGTATTTTTTGTTTTTGAGAATAATAGTTTTGTGTAGAAAATCGTCACCGTTAAATTGGCGGGAAAGTGGGTAGCGTGGAAGAGAAGTTTAATGATCCTGACCGTTCAAAGTTTAACTAGGACAGATGTCAGGAAATCACGGCCGTTAAAGGTTTAAGTTACGTGTTGAGCGAACTTAATGGTACTATTTCGTAATTTTTTCTTTTAACCCTTCCTATAATTGAGTTTATTCGTTACCCCTAGATATAAACTTATATAGCACTTAAGTCCCTACATATTAGCTAATTTTCTTACATGAAATTAATATAGGTTATTAACTTTTGTGTAATGTTAACATAATGATTCTAGTCTATTGGTATTGGTGAAAAAATAAAATGTTACCCATGACCTATTGATAGGTCATGGGTTCAAGTCCCGTCGTGAATAAATGGTGGGGTTTATTCCCCATAGGTGGAGGGTTCAAGGGAAGGCATACTGTCCCTTGTAGATATCATTTTTTAGGCTCGAACCATTAACTTACTAACTAGCCGTTAAAAAAAAACTTTTGTGTGATGCTCAATTTATTTACTAACTTACAGTAAATTATTACATTATTAATTTGTATATTCAATAATAGAAGGAGAATTCTTTAAAAGTATGAGTTGGTTATTAATTAATGTACAAGTTTTATGCTAGTCCGAACATTTAATTGACACTTGTTATCATTTCCTTTATTTATTTTATTTATTTATATGGTAACTTAGATTTCGACTCGCTTTATAAGCCGACTAATCTAGGGAGACCACCCGTTTTGCCAGTAGCTGGAAGTCGACACGAATGAACTTCCGTGGCCACAAAGAGTTTTTTTTGTTCATAATAACTAAACATGAGATCTCTAGAATTTCACACTAATGGATACCAAATAACTCCGTGGCCACAAGGAGTTTTTTTTGTTCATAATAACTAAACATGAGTTTTTTTTGTTCATAATAACTAAACCCTAAACCCTAAAATTTCACACTAATGGATACCAAATTCAATCATTATGCCGCGACTCTTGTGTTGTATAAAAACAACCAAAATAACGCAATTGAAACATGTAATTATAGATCAAGATTATAATCATCAAACCTTAAGTCTTATGAGTCATAGTGAATCATGACGTTTTTTAGGATGTGGCTTAAAGCGATAAATATTTTGTAACGGTAGAGTCGCGTCTCACGCAATGCAACCATCTTGATTTAAGTTTTTTTGTAAATAGAAAAAAAGTGACATATAACATCACTTGTTACGTGTCAATATTAATGCAACAATAGTATTAACTTCAATATCTAATGAAACCAAAGAGCATGAAGTTAGTCATGTAGAGGCTAGGCATGTAAACAAAATAAGCGTTCGTTAGCACTTAAATGAACGAATTAACGTATTTGTGTTCGTTTCATGAGCTATTTCTTGAACAATTTAGTAGAAAAGTAGACGAAATAAACGAACGAACAATTTAGTAAACGAAATAAACGAACGAACATATAGAAACGAACCATATTAGTCGTTAAATCCGTTCAGCAATCAAGATGAAAGGGTAAAAAAAACCCATGCTTTTGTGACAAACTGGTGATAGTTATAAACTTATAATCGTTTATAAGACATCAAATCAAAAGAATCCGAAGTTGTTTGGTAAATATTCCATGCAATTCCCAAACACAAAAGTGGGTCAAGATCCAATAAAGAAGAATACCCGAAATAGGTATGGACCAAAGTCTCAATGTTTATTGTTTTGGGTTCAGACCCACTTTCAAATTTCAATGTACAACAAAAAATAGGCAGGTGAGAGTTGGGTACCACCACCAGATTTAGTCAAATCTCAAACCAACTAGATCCTGCCATGTGGATAAATAAACGTAGCAATTAATAAACGAATAAATAAGGCCACTTTAGCGTTGAATGGTGGACTAATAAATCGTATCAAATACGTTTGCAGTTTGTAAGTTGTGTTTTTCTATTTTTAAAAACCATTAAATTAAATCCCCAAAATTGTTAAAAATGGCATGAAATATAAAAAAAAAATTATATTAATTTCATTAAAGTAAATTGAACAATTATTATTTTACTTGATCTTTAAAAAAGTGTAAATATATTGAATTGACTGAAAATTTACTTAATTTAAACACTATCTCTACTATATTATAAAGGGTTTACCCCTTCCATAATTAACAAGGCTGAAAATTCAGCCAACACACTTGCTAATTATAGAATGGTCCTTTGGAAAAAAAAGGTACTTTAGACATGTTTCGAACTCACAAACTCCACGTCATATAACACAGGCCTTACCACTTGACCAAGCCAAGCCTTCAGCTGCAATGCTCTTCCTGAAGAACAACTCTATATCTGTTCAAACACGGGTGAGGCCCACCAACTGTGTGTTATTACTTATCAAACGGCCAATAACGAAATTTAATATGTTGTTTTATCAAAACCGGCCCTTAACAGACGCCTCTTCAATTGCATCGATTCTTTCCGTCGATTCAATTCTCAACTCGATTCCTTCAAGCATGCATCTATTGATAATTTAAGTCCTTCTGATTTACAATTTCCTTCAAGCATATTCATTTCGACATTTCCTCTTTTATGTGTTTGATTTGTTTAAATAGTTGATTTCAGGCCGATGCACTTCTTGAGAGATCTGACGCTAATAAGAATGTGGTTCGTTTCATCTTGGTGCCACCATCTCGGGTAATCTTTTACTGATTTCATTAGCATACAGACTAAAATATAGCCCGAATTCACCTAATCATAAAAGAATATACCGATTCATATTGTTGTGTGATTGTGATTGCAGTTGATTTCTCTCTTAATTTAAGACTACCAAGTATTATTATTGTTATTATTTTGTGTTAATAAAGTGAAAGCTTCATGCGTGAATGCATTATTTGCTTCTTAGTTGACTTAATACTCAAGTTGTGTTTTATTTTTGTATTCAAATTATCAGCAATTGGATGCTAATTTATTTGCATTGAATCAATTGAAAATTATAAATTTTCCAGTCTGATTGGCATCCCAACAGAAAGTTCATGGGCCAAAGGACTTGAGCCTGTAGCTGCAACAAATTTTCAATTTCCAGAGGTTAGTTAACCATTATATTTCGTATTAGTTGTAAAAAGCATTAATCTAACTTTTTTTTTTAATTTTCATATTTTATTTCTGATTTGGCACCATCTGCATATAAAGATGCCATTAAATTGATTGCAGTAAGCACACGCCAAACATCAGCCCTGTACTTAGCAACTCTTGTTTAAGATATAGAAATTAAAGATGCCCAGTTTTGCTTCTTTTGTAGCTTGAACCTGGTTAGCGAAACTGGTTTATAGTAGCTTGAAAGTTATATGAAGCTACACTTTCAGCACATGCAGAAAATAAAAAACTGAAAATATAAAAATTATATCATTTGTGCGTAGTTGGGGACATTTGAAACTGTTGCTGCTGGCTGCTGTGTTCAGTTAGATTTTATGGTGGAGAATTGTTTCTTATTTTGATTGACTTTTGAGGTTAAGTCTCCTGTGATTTTGAGCTTTCAATTTGTTCTTGCCATGGAAACATGGATTTTAATCCTTTTTGTTTCATCTGATACTGAATTTCCTGTTTACGTATTTTTTGTTTCTCATATATATAAAATTTTAAAATTACATACATATCTTATTTTACTTAGATGATGAACATTACGAGATGATGATTTATGGATTTTAGTAGTCTGGACTCTGGAGAGATATGATTTTTGAATTTTGATTGAGATAATAATTAATAAAAAAGGGGAAATGAAAAAATGACAAGTATACCCTCATGAGCATTGCTCATGACTATATTTAAAAGTCAAATTTAATTTCTTTTACGTTTTGTTACCAAAACCAATAGGAAGTCTTGAAGTTAGTGACCATCGGTGTAATTTTTTTAGAAGTCAGGTAGCAGATCCAAATTTTTTGGCTAACCACAGGCCACAGGGAATATTCGTGTAATTTACTCTTATCTTTTTTTAATCCATTAAACATCAAAAAGTTGGAATTGCTATCACCATCCACGATCACTTTTATTGCTGGCATAGACCACCACCACCACTTTTATTGTTATCACCATCCATTAAATATTTGTGTAAACCACAGACCACCACAACCACTTTTATTGTTGGCACCACCATCCACGATCACTACTACCCTTACCACCATCCACTTTATTGTCACCATCACCCACCTATTGACCTTCATTTAATATAGTTAAAGGGTACCCCCGCCGCATTGCGTGGGGTACCTACTAGTAATTACATAAACAATTTCAATTTCAAAGAATAAAATAAATGAAATATAAAACACCATAAAAAAAATTATTATTGTATAAAAAAGAGACACTATTCATATATCTTAAAAAAGTATTAAAAAATTATTTTTAAACAAATAACAAAAAGAAATCAAATTCAAAACACTATTTATGAACTATATACTCCCTTGTAATTGTTAGTTACGAGGAATTGGTGTCACTTCGCGGCGGGGTGAAAATATACCCGACTCAACCCGAAGTATCAGCTCTCCATATTTAGAATGTTATAAAATATGATAGGAAATAAAGTGTTATACCTTAAACTTCCATTTAAATAACTATAGTATATACAAATACTTCTATAATAAACACTCTTACTAATTACTATCAGCTATTTTATAATTTAAATATACAAAATTTATTTAGAAACATCAAAGGTTGTTTTAAGTTGTAATCAATTGCTATGGAGATTTATAAGCAAAATTTATCTTGAAACCTCAAAGGTTGTTTTAAGGTTGTTTCGGGTCATATCTTGCTTTCGGGTTTTAAACCCGACATGGCCAATCCTATTCCTTACTGAGTTAGGATTGCATAGCGTTTTCGGGTTGACCCGATTAAAATGTAAAATAAATTCCTTATAAAGTTAGAATAACATGTTTAAAAAAAAGAAGTTAAAATAACCTTCCTTTTTTCTTCTAAACATAGATCCAACAACAACCACATTTCAATTTCAGAAAAAAAAAGTAAAAATAACCTTCCTTTTTCTTCAATACATAGATCCAACAACCACATTTCAAGTAGTTGTTTAAGTGAAGTTATGTTGCCATTCAAATTTAACTCAAGGCTTCTAACGTTATTTATGTACACTAAAACCTAACTAAGGTGTTGTTTGTTTTTTCAGAGCAAAAAGATCTGTTGTCTGCGGATCACATCTGCCAGCTGCTGCAGCTTCTGAGATGGACCAAAGGTCTGCAGTCTGCAAGAAAAATGTTGTTTATTTTTTAACATCTGCAGACTGCTTAAATAAACTGAAATTTAAAATATACACCATCTTGCAACATTGCAATAATAATATATATTAATATAATAATGATAGTATTAATTAATATATTAATAATATTAGTTAAAATATTAATATTATATTATAATTATATATAATAGTAACATATATAATTTAAATATAATAATATTTATAATTTAAATTTAATAATATATCTTATAATCTAATAATATAATAATATTATATATTAATATAATAATAATATTAATTAATAAAATAATAATATTAATTAATATAATAATACTATATATTAACATAATACTAAAATATATTAATATAATAATATATATTAATTTAATAATAAAATTAATTAATATATAATAATAATATTAATTAATATAATAATATTATATATTAACATAATAATAATATATATTAATATAACAATATATATTAATATAATAATAATATTAATTATGTTTGAAGATGTTTTTTTTTTAAAGTTTTGAATACCCAAGAAGTTCATGCCCAAGTCTTCCTGGGGAAGACCTTAGGCAGACAATATAAGGTCTGCGGGCTTCCAAAAAATAAACATCTGCGCAAGCCTTTTTCTGCGCGTGGTCTGCGCCACGAAGACAAAAGACCTCAGGAAGACCTTTTATCAAAAAACAAACATCACCTAAATGTCAACTACAATAAATTGCTTTTTCCATCAACAAATGCAATACTACAATAAGATTATAACTGGAAAGATTTTTGCTTAGGGTGGTTTCCAGTGAACTTTAAGACTCCAATAAAAGAATGTATACTCTGAACACTCATTCACATTAGGAGAAATATAGCTTGCAACTACATAGCTAAGAACTTTAACTCAAATTATGAAAAGTTCAGTAAAAAACTTACAAAACCATGTAAAATTGAGCAAGAAGTAAAAACGCAATACATGAACAATATTTTGCGCTAGCGGTAGTGATTGTGGTGGTTTGTGGGAGATGATGGTGGGTAATGGTGATTAGTGATGCTGGTAGTAAATAGAATCATACAAGTTTAGAGATTAATAAAGATAATAAGGTACATAAGTAATTGTCATCAAGTCATCGACATCTAGCCTAGCAGTTTTTCAAAACTCAATGTAACACCCGTATTTTTAAAACATCATTTAAATCATTTAAAATGCATATTTCCCAATATATGACATATTGTCCAAAAATACAGTTTAACAAAAACTTTAAAACCTTTATCAGAGTTTACAAAAATACGGTGTCACCAAGTATATCAAAACCATAGACAACGGGATCTACCTATGAGCTCCCGAACTAAGCATCTCTAGGCCACTTCTAGTGCAACCTTCTATCACTTCAAACCTGTACCTGAGTACATAGCCACAAAACAAACGTAGTACGTGAGACAAAATAGTCTCGTGAGATACATGTGTAACGCCCCAAAATTTATTTTAATTAAATAGAATTATTTAATCACAATTTGTTATTTATAATTAATTCTATATTATTTGGGCGACCTGTAATTAGACGGTTCGTCTTTATCAGACGTTATATATTATATGTGACACCTCGGTTATTCAAATAATTATTATGTGACGTTTCGTCTCCTATAACGGTGACATCTTAGTTCCCGAGTTGTTAATAAATTAGATCGTGTTAATTCCCGTGTCAAGCGGATGCCGACCGAAGGCCAAGGCTTGTGGACGTTTTCTTTTAGACCGAATACCTCTTGTTTAGCCAAGGCCCGATTTCCCTTCTCTTTTGTTTAATGGATTCAGCAATATTAAGAAGTACAAGGCCCGAAGCTTGATGGACCAGAATTGAAGACTTGATAGTTATTTTCCTAATGGTCTTTCTTTCCCCTCATTCTATTCCACCCTAACAGCCGACAATCTATTCTCTCCCAATTTTTCCAATCGGCAGCCATCATAGAGCATCTCCTTCTCGATTTTCCTTCCAGCCATGAGAGCATCTCCAATTATGATTCACCTTGTCTTCGATAGAGAGTGATCGGAGAAGGAGGAACCAACCAAGAGCTGTTTTGGTAAGATTTCTCTTCTCTCCCGTGCGTGTAATTCCTTGTGTTCTCCTTCCCTGATTCAGTTACTAATTAATTGTTGTGTGGTGATTCTGATTCTGTATTCTGGCCAGATATTAAGCAACCGTAGGTGGAGTTTTATTTTAAATCGGAGGAATAAGTGGTGAGGTGGAGGCAGATTCAACGCCAGCCACCCATCTCATTTGGGGTGGTTGGTTGTGGAGGAATTTCTGTTGTTGTGAGGCGGCAAGAAGGCAAGCAAGCACACATCACCAATCAATTCTTAATTGGTTTCTTTCTTTTTGGTGCAATAGGACACATCTATCGATCAGCCTCTCTCGTGTGTCGATCATCTAATTTCAGCCTCTTTTGTTTGTATTTTTTGAGCCGAGTCAATCGAGGATTTGGAGTGATCAATCAGGTGGGTAGTCGTAATCAGATGGTGTCGCTTTTGAAGTGAACAAGAGACCGAGCAGAGCCAAAGATGAAAGATGAGAAAGAGTTCGTGTTCGGGTCTAGGGTTTCTTGTGTTTAATCGATTCGGTATATTTCTTGTTCCATTTTCATTTTGTAAATTATTAATTGAGTTGTCTTCCGAGCCAAGATCGAAGATCCCTGAGCCGGGAATGTAGGGCGTTGGTAATGGCATTCGGGTCATGGAGTCGGGATTTATATGTTGAATTTTGATAGTTTTGTTAAGCTGTGTTTTGGACAGCTTCTGTCAGGTTATTCGCGACTGTTTTCGACCTGTTTCCGGTCAGAATCCGGGCTCCGGGTCTTCTAGACTTTTGTAGCCCGATGATTTACCTTTCCGTGGCCGCTGACCACTCATTAATTGAGTTAACGGTTTGTGTGATATAGTCTTTTTTGTGACAGACTGCAATGCTGAAATACAGCACCGAGTAGCCCTGTTGCAGGCCTGTTTCGGGACCCTTCGGGGCAGAACCGAGCCGAACTTTGTGAAGACAAATTGTAGCGTTAGGTGTCTTTTAATTGCTGTAAAAATTTGGGATCTTTCCGAATGACGGTTTGAGAGTTATAACCGTTACGATAAGTGGTCGCGGGTTGGGCAGATTCTGATTTCGTTGGTATTTTGAGGTCGGCTTTTGACTAGGGTTTTATTGTAAATGTCATATAGGTCAGGGAGTGTCTCGGTTCTGATTTTTGGCTGTTGCGTGGATGTTTGGAAGCTAGCAAAGCTAAGGTGAGTATTCTCACCGTGGATTCAGTTTAACGTTGTACATGCATGACTTATGTGTTACATTTCTTGCACCATAATTGTTATCTGAGTTTGAGCTGTTATCTGAGTTTGATCCGTTATCTGAGTTTGACCTGTTATCTGAGTATCTGAGCATCTGTTTATTTATTCATGATCTGAGACATTGTGCCTGGGTAACCGAGCTCGGCACAGGGTCATTCTGTGCTACTACTTGCTAGGGCAATCTGAGATAATTATGTTAAAGAGATAATAAAATATAATAACACACATCTGAGTTTTTGGCTATATGCCTGGGATCACCTCCCGTCTGAGTTTTGGGATTATTCCCGTCTGAGTTTTGGGATCACTCCCGTCTGAGTTTTGGCTTATGCCTATCTGAGGTGTGAGGAGGGGCGAGGTTGATCTCTCGTCCCAAATCACACAAGCGCGCTATATAAATTAAAATCTGAGTAATAAAAATTTGAGAAATAATCTGAGTAATTAATCGCGTAGATTCTGAGTAGGAGTACACCGATGTGCCCTCATGTGTTGTATGTTATGATTGTTTGCATTTTGAGAATTATTCACTCAGCTTCCCCAGCTGACCCAAACTTTCCCCCACATTGTTTCAGGTACCAGCAAAGGAAAGGAGAAGGTGGACGGTTGACCGCTGTATCTTTTCATTACTGATGTGGATAACATTTAATATTTTTAAAACACTTTATTTTATTTTAACTATTTCCGCATTAAATACGTTTTAAATGTTAAATATTTATATCTGAGACTTATTTATGGGACCTTTTGATTATAATTTTATTTTAAAAAAATTTTAAAAATCTTGTAAATTTTAGGGTGTTACAAGTTGGTATCAGAGCTCTGACTTGAGGGATTTGGGTTCGCAAGGGGCGAATTCAAACTCAAGTTTGAGTATCGAGTTTTTCAAACGAGAAAAGAGTCAAATATTTTTCTGAGAAAAGTTTCCACATCGAACATACAGCATGTCACGTCGACCTCTCGCTTCCTACTGCCGGTAATATTTAGAGTATTATTTAATTGAGATTTTGCTATATTCTGAGTATAGACGAGTAGCATATTCTGAGAATTTTCGGTTTATATCCTGAGAGAATTGCTTGTGATTGTATGGCTAAACATATATGTATATAGATATACTATTATGAGATTCCATAATTTTGTGAATAATTTAGAGCATAATTCTGAGTAAAATTCGGGATTTAATTCCCAGTGTTTAATATAGTTATGCTTATACAAATACGCATACTAGAGGAATTATAAATTTTAATAATAATAAAAGTTTCCAGTTTAGAGGAACACCTAATAGAGTTGAAATGAGATTTTATAAGTTTTGAGAAATTTTAACCAAAAGTGTAATAACGGAATATTAATTTATGATTCGCATGTTTTGAGTAAATGAGAAAAGAGAAAATTATTAATATTAAAGAGGAGTATTAAATTCTTGTATTGGGAAAATATCAAAATCTTTCATATGGGAGAAAACACTTAATAGACTGAGTCATTTAAACGAGTAAATCAGAGATTAGTAAATCAAATTGATTAAAAATATTTTTAAGTGGATTTACCAAGTTGAGTAAAAGAAAGAATTATTAAGTCAATAAAATGGGAAATAATTACATTTAGCTAACGAGAATTATTAGCAGGATCTAAAAGAGAATTATTGATCAGGGTTAAAAGAGAAGTTATCTAAATGAGAAATTAAAATCTTCGTGAATACAACGAATCACGAGATATAATAGTTAAGCAGATTCCATATTAAGGTCAACAAGTTAGTATTTATTTAAGGATCATTAAATTGAGATAAAATGGGAAAAACATTTCGAGTAAGTAGGTTAAATTGATGAGGCAAAAACTAAATGTGGATGCCAAGTTAAGTGACAGAGTAATGAGTTCACCCTGATAGCTTAAAATAAACTATGTAGGTTTAATAGACTAATTAATTGAGAAATTGCTGAGTCAAATTAATCAGATATTATTGAAGCTCATCTTAAAGAGTAATTATATAAGAGGATTAAGAGGAAGCTAACGTCATCAATTTGATGATGATTTATTTAAAAACGAGTTAAAAGAGCGATAAATTGAATCAAATTAAACGAGGAACGCAATAACTGAGAACTCTGATCCAAAAGATATTAATCGACATACTCACAAATTACAATAAATTTAATATAACTGTGAAGAGGATGTAAGTTATATTTATGAGGAATGATAAATAGCATATCCAAATGAAAAGTTTAAAAGGAGAATTGTATTGTGAAAATAACTAAGTGGAAATATTTCTATGAATCTGAGTATCCGAGTATCGCGTACAATACTAAATGTACGCATGATTTTCTGAGTAATGGTTATGAGATTTTGGGTATGCACTGTTGAGTGCATATTTGTATTTATCAGATATTGAAAATAAACTTCCTTTCTCCTGAGTGTGATTAAAATTCCTTTCTTCTGAATGTGATTTGTTGGTGGGTTTATATGTGGGAAGTTGTAAACTTTGGGATTTACTCGTGACCAAACAGAAGTAGGTGTCGAAAGTAATAGAGGGCCCCTATTATCGTACACACCGAACTTTTGGTTGGTTATGGGGAGATTTTGAATGGAACGATGGACCAATGCTTGTTATTGTGAATTTAGTATGTGTATCCTGATTGTTTGTGTGAATACATACTTGCTTGTTTATTTTGATAGACAATACTAGTTCCAAACTCGAGGACGAGTTTTCTCCAAGTGGAGTTGAGTAGGGGTAAAAAGGAAAATTGTCAAGAAATAATTATCATTAATTATTATTTATAAATATTATGAGCATGATGCTTATGCAGAGAGATTTTGTTGGTATGAATTTAAAGTAGAATCTCAACGTATCTAACCATATAGTGACCCTATCGTTCCAATGCTTTCCTAGCAATCATATCTAGTTATCGGGTTGCCCCCGAACTAACTAGAATCTCAACGTATCTAACTATCGGGTTGCCCCCGAACTAGCTAGAACTCCAATATATATCTAGTTATCGGATTGCCCCCGAACTAACTAGAATCACAAACATATCAAACTATCGGGTTGCCCCCGAACTAGCTAGAAGCACTATCCTGTCTAACTATCGGGTTGCCCCCGAACTAGCTAGAAACACTAACCTGTCTAACTATCGGGTTGCCCCCGAACTAGCTAGAACTCCAATATATATCTAGTTATCGGGTTGCCCCCGAACTAGCTAGAAACACAAACATATCTAACTATCGGGTTGCCCCCGAACTAGCTAGAAACATCACCATGTCTAGTTATCGGGTTGCCCCCGAACTAACTAGCATCACATCATCTTGTTCTTACCATAACTCATCAGTTATTCCAATCAAAGCCTTCGGCTATCACATCAATCATCAAACAAGTTAGTTATCTAGTAATAACAACATATAATTAGTTCAACACAGTGTGAACGTACCTGTATGGTCCCATGGACCCGATCGTAAGCAACCATATTTACTTCTACATCTATGAACCCTATGAGGTCCATACTTACTTTATACATAAGATACATTTCTTATTTTATCGGTATCATAATACTTTTATCTCTTCCTTGACTATAATACACAATTATTACTAGTCACATCATATTCTTTTTCATATATATTCGTTCTTTACTTTTATCAGTATATCTTACCAATAGGTACTCATTACTATAAAATCATTCCCAATTGCTTTACTAATACATATTTATTAATAAAGGCTCCGTATACATTCCTTTAATCAATTACATCATTATTATGGTTCATTAACACAGATTCCATAATTACTTTAATTTATCATATTTTACTTCAAATTCACCAATCATACTAGACATATTCTAGTATCACATTCTACATACTTTCATACATTTTCAGTCACTATCTTTATCAACATATTTATTAATAAAGACCCATAAAATATCATACGTATTTTCAAAACTATTTACTATGTACTCAGTTTAAAAGTCTCATGTACTCACCTTAGCGATAGCTATATCCACATCGTGTCTATCAACACGAATCCTTGCTTTCCGCCTTTAGAACATCTTCAACTTTTAGGTTCTCGCAACCTATTAACATAATCATCACAATTCTAGTTATCATCCATAACTAGGCATCATTTAACATTAACATAACCAACCCCAACCACCAAGTTCACCAACTTGGTGGAGATCCATAAACCCTAGTTCATGAAACTACTTTCAAGATATAACTTAACCATAGATCCATGGTTTACATACTTCCTATGGGTGTTCTACACCCTCAATACTCATCTTTTACAAGATTCCAATCCAACACATTCATAATCATCATTTCCCCCAAATCTTGTTTACAAACTAGCCAGGAGATGTAAATACCTTAGATCCTTAACAAGGATTGAAGATCTCCAAGAATGGTGGTGGTCTATGCCCAAGAACACCCAAAATCGCCCCCAAGAACCCTCCAATCGGCTGCATCTTGAAAATGGTGGAAAATGGGTGAAAACCCTAGCTTTTCCCGACTTAATGCTGTCGACCAGAGTTCACGGCGCGAACTAAGTTCGCGTCGCTAACTCCAAACCTCGAACGCAAACTTAGCGATCGCTAAACCATCGTGAACTACATCGCGCCTCATAGCCAAACTCCCTGGCCCTACTTCCCGATCGCGAAGTAGGGTTCGCGTCGCGAACTTCCTATGCAGCCAGTGCTGCACTTTTTCACCTTTGTCTCGACCCGGTTTCGTCCATAACTTTCTCATACGGTCTCCAAACGACACGAAATCAATTCCTACGTTCTTTAAACGATTTATCCTTATTTATCATATTTTATATAATTTATTTATAAATTTCGGGTCGTTACACTCAATTTGTGGAGCCCCTAGCTTATTATAACTTGAAGATCACATTTTCAAGTCCCACGGCTAGCAATTCTTTAAAAACGCAAATATTTCTCTAAATACCAAATGTCTTGGTTGAAAATTAAGTCTTTCTGACATGGGAAGATCCCGAATGTCTTATATATAGAAAAAATACCTTAACGTGTCAACTACAAGTCTAAACTTACATGGGAAAATCCCATAAAATAGCTACATATATTTTTCAAAAATTAATTACTAAAATAGGCCGGCTAAAAATTTATAAATACCATAATGGACCACCACTTAGAGTATCCTTTTTTTCCTTCCAAATATTAAATCAGAATATTGGAAAATAATACCAAATGTAAGGAAATTCAGCATTCTTTATTGGTATTCCAATTGAATTCCTCTTAGTTCTTTTAAAAGAAAAATAATAAAATTCTAGATCAACAGAAACCCAAGAAGTTACAAGGTTTAGCCGATAAATTTAAAAGACCAAAACTGAAAACTATTCTAGTTATTATCAAAACAATACAAAAAAAATATCATTTCCCAACTACCTAAGAAAGTTTCCAAGATTTTCTGGCGAATGATCTGAACCTCGACTATCATAATGGGTCCCACCTCTATATTTCCTCCACCTCTTTCATAATTACCCACTGCATTTGATCTCACACGAATGCATTTTGACGATGTTTCAGGTCCATCTACTGTATCCATAACCAAAAACTTGAGTTTTTCCTAAAAATATTATGCACTGCCTGCCGGATGAAAATTATTGATAAAATACACTTCTTATTAGTTGGGAAATAAACACATATGCATCAATTAAACTTACAGAGACAGTCAATTATATAATTTGTCCCTATCGTTTGTATGAGATTATAGAATTCAACCCTCGACTTTTATATTACATCCGTAGCTTTGAACTTGTAACATCAATTTCCCCTAAAGCAAAAAACAGTTCCAAAATTGATGTTACAAGTTTCAAATTAGGAGAATATGTGTAATAAAGAAAATCAAGAGACGATTTTCTTTATTTCATACAAACCAAAGGGATGATTATGTAATTTACTATTCTAGATAAATGAAAAAGAGATACGAAGAATGGAGATAGCTCCATCTTCAACATCTGAATTAATTTGATCTATAAATTCCTTCAAAGAATTGGCATCAGAATCACCAGCAGAGCTCTAAGCAATTTGATCTCGGTATCTACCATTAACTTCAGATGTCATCTTCGTTTTAGGTTCATCTGCTAACTGAATGATCAAAATATAGATTTTTACGAACGTGGATGTAAATTAAATTATATGAGGCCTCTATTGGTGAATCTAAGGAGGTCAAATGAAAACATTCCCATCCAAGTCTACTTCATTAACTACAAAATTAGAATACATGTACATGAGAAACATATGAAAACAAGCATAAAATTTTACTTAGAAACCTAAAAATAATAAATGGAAATAATTTTTAAAACCAAAAAAATTATGCAGAAACAGTCGAATCATAACATGATCGAGGAGGTTGATGAAGGGACGAACAAGCGGATGAAGTAACCAGACGGGCAACTTAATATTGTGTTGGGATGAAATTGTCACAAAATACAAATGTTCTTATGCAGTTTTAACTGCTGCAACAGTGTAATGCCTCATTGTCCAAATGAGTTTTTACCACACAGATCCAAGAAAAAAAAATCAACAATTTAGTGCTCCTCTTTCTTCCCCATCTGCAGATTTAAACAATAAGGTAACAACGTTAGATATAAACAAGAAGTTAACAACGTTAGTGAATGTGATGATTTCAGCCCACTAACTATGAACGGGTCAATTCACACGATGTTTTAAGTTCAAACAATTTGAAACTCGCCCAAAGTTTTATCAGATTGTTAATAATAATAATATTGTTTTTGGTCATGTTAATGCATCTCCATAGTCGTTGCTGGACCATTTGATGACCTAATTTCATCATCATATCCTAAAATCAGGACGTGTAAAGTTCAAATTAAGGTAAAAATATATATACGTCAATTAGGAAATGCAGATTAATAATCTGCACTCATCTTTGAGTCCTCATATTTGATTACCATGGCCTCACCATTGTCGAATTAGACAAAAATTGAAAAAAAAAGCTCCTCATTTCTGATGCAAAGGTGTCTAAATGATGGATAGGACCAGTTTACACAAGCATGATGAGAATATATACGCGACAACATTAACATAAACCCTAGATCTTAGAGAAGAAAGTATTTAACCAGACCTGAAATTGAGTATTTTGTGGCGTTGATGGTGACAGATATAGAAGGCGGGAGGTGGTCCGTAGTCGTTGCTAGTAATGGTATCGAGAAAGGTGGCGATGAAGTGGTGTCTTGTCTGTTTCGGCCACGGTAAAGATAAAGAGGGAAATGAAACTTTGAAATACGGAAATGATAATTGAAATACCATTCGGTCTATCCCTTTTTTTTTTCCTTCCAGTTTGAAGCTAGCGCAGTTGGTAAGTGCATTTGAGCATAACCTTCCAGCAAGAAGCATATTTTTACACCCTTATTTATTTCAGTTAAAACAGGGTGGTGTTTTACCTGAAATTGACTATTGATCAAGAAGCTAAATTCTAGATTTGTTGATGGGAGTGGGAAAAATGTGGAGCATATTGATTTATGAGTTGATATATAGAGGGGCAAATGAGAAATGGTGCAACAAAGAGATCTTCGTACAACAATAGTCACCCAAGAGATCTTCCAAAATCTGGTCTTTCATAATGAGGAAATGGTTGGTCATACAAAAAAAGGTTAGCTTGTTTGATAGAAAAAAATGAAACATCAAAATTATAGCGGACCTAAAATCGTATAAACAAAACGATACAGAAAACACATTACATCCCGAAACAAAACCAGAAAAATCATACCTTTAATTCTCATTTATGTTCAATTCAATCCTCTTTGTCACTTTCGTCGCTAAAATAACTCGTCTTTATCCCCTTTCTTCCTCCCTTCATCCCGATTATCAACAACAGATGCCCGATTATCATCCTCAAACAACGCATCACTGCCAGTTTCATCAGCTGCAAAAGAATAGTGTTTTGTGAAGCTTTTCTATTTTATCAATGGCGGACATGAAAACCCTTAACCACCATCTCGACCATACCTTAGAAAGATACTTCAAGAATGCAATCTGCTAATCTAAGCAACTTTAATTCCACGTTCCCTTCATAATTGCATCATGTTAGCTGTTTTGTGAAGCTTTTCGATTTTATTAATGGCGGAAATGAAAACCCTTAACCACCATCTCGACCATATCGTAGAAATTTTCTGAACAAAATCGAACAAATTTGAAATGGAAGGAGAAGAAGGAAGGAAGCATTGCAGAACAACGTAAATGGCGTGAAAAAAGAAAATCCACGGAGATTCAAATCTTCAATTCACAATTTGAGCATCTTTGAAAAATAAAAATAAAAAGGAAAGAAGAAAGAGGGAAGAAGATGATCGGTACAATTTATGAAGCCCTAAACCAGTGGAGTATTAAGTAGGCAAGGGATTCACTGATGAGCAGTCTTTGTAAAATGTTAGTAAGGTAATAGTAATGACTAATGACAATGAAATATAAACAATTCTTTATTATTATTTTTTTATTTTTTTAACAACAAACACACACTCTCTGACTAATCTCAAATCCACAACGTATTATCCACAAAGGAACTCAAAATTATGAATACCGACTAATGAAGAACATCTTCTAACAACTTATATCGGTAGACTGTAAATCCTTTGAGAATGAGCTTACATCTATATTTCTTTCCCAAATTAGAATTCGATAAAAAAAATTCCATCATCAAATGAACTTAAATAATTAAGAAAAAACTTACGTATTAAATATTGCGACACTGGCTAATGACCACTAACGAAGTCGATTGATACTTATATATAAAAGATATTAAAATCTCTATTATATAATGTTGAGGCATAGTATTAGATGATAATATTAGTAGAAGCGGATCCGGTGAAAACTCAAAAAACGGTGAGGACACCTCAAAAAAATTTCAAAAAAATTCCGAAAAAATATATATAACTCCCCATGATTATTACTACATTTGACCAAAAAAAAAATTTTGAAAAAAAAATTATGATCCACTTTTTTTTGTGGATCATAATAACGATCCATATTTTTTTTGTGGATCATTATTATGATCCATATTATATTTTTTGGATCATTTTTGAATTTTTTTTATTTTTTTAGATCATATAGGCTACGATTTTTATGTTTAAAAAAGAATTTTTTTTGAAAAAAGTTTATTTTGGATCATTTTTTAGAGTTTTTTTGGAGTCCTCGCAGTCCTCACCGGTTTTTGAGTCCTCACCGGATCCGGAACCAATATTAGTATATATCTTTGTTACAATTGTAATTATCTTTTCCATTATTACTTCCTTTATATAAGGAACTAGCTTCATAGCCCGCCCGATTGGGCGAGCATGCTTCAAGATTTATATTATAGAAAAATACCAACAAATATTAATAATTTTAAAAATGACATAAGAATCGATAGCTGTAATGATGAGTTTGTACAAAATTTGATAATCTCTTTTTACCTATATTATTTCTTCTCTCAATAATTGATAAATCCATAAACATCAAATATGCACCAAACAGCCCTCCTTCCGAATCTGCCCTTCTGCTGCCTTTTTAAACCGAAAATATGCACCAAACAGCAAAAACAGCAGAAAAAAATCGGAAAAATCCGAGAAACTCCATAAAAATGGGAATTTATGCAACTAAGGCCCACAAAAAAATTCAGCTTCAAAAATCCACCCCAACTGTCTAAAACTGACCAAACAATCCAGAAAAAACCCATTAGGCCCGTTTTCAAGAAAAAATTCAGAAACATCCCAAAACAATCTGAAAAATGGGAAATCATAATCTTAAGTCTTCCACAAAAAATCAGCTTAATCCAAGCAACCAAACTGCCAAAAACTGTCAAAACAGTCCATTTTGACCCAATATTTTTCAAGTAAATTAGGGACAGTCTTGAAGTGGTCAATAGCATCCAGAAAAAATCGCAATAAATCTCATAAAATCCCTGAAAATATAAACCATTGTTCCAACACTGTATAAAACTTTGCAGGCTGATCAGACCACCAGAAATACCGAAAATACCCCTCTGATTGTGAAGAATTTTCCCGAAATAATTCAAAAAAATCCCAAAGAATTCTGAAAAATGGGAATTCATAATCCCAGGCGTTCCATAAAATTTCAGCCTGATCAGAATAACCAAACAACTACAGGTCCCGAAAACAGTCCGTTTTGACCCGAAAAACTTCAAGAAATTCTAAAAAATTCTAGAAAATATCAATAAATTCCAGAAAAAATCCAGAAAATTCCTAAAAATAAGGAAAATAAAATTAATCCCAAAAATATCCAAATTTCTGCATTTACCATGGATATTGACATGCATTCCGATTAAAAACCAACAAAACATCTTTAACAGCTCGGTGAATAATTCCGGGTCATTTTCTGACCCGTTCATTGTAAATGTTTTTCCACTACTTGTTTCTCCATATGCAAATGCAGTACCTACACATAGCAAATAATTTTAAGATTATAAATTAAATTAATTATAAAAAAATCATAATTAGTAAATACTCAAGTATTAAAACCATCAACAACAACATGAATAATGTCCTTGATGAGGTGGTCATAAACGCTAGAATTCGAGCAATCTTGATCGAAAACATGATCTACATTGGTATAAACATTAATACAAAATTAATTATAAGAAATTAAAAGAACTATATAAATAAAAGATTTAGAAAAATGTTGGTATATTGTTATTATTATTATCAAAACGTACCATAAAAAGTAATGATTAGCGAAACATACCACCACCTAAAGTATATTGTTATTTTATAGCATTTGCCCGTTTTCATACGATTGTCCAACTTATATACGTAACATCATTTAATAAATGGAACTTCAAAATTTTTAACTAACAAACATGTAATTCAAACATGAAAAGTACTATTTTTGACTTTATATGTCAAACCGATGAATGATAAACTTAAAGAAAGAAAGAGGAATACCTGGAATGTCATCAATGTGCTGAGCATGAGTACCAATATGAACTCAAAGTACTGGTCAATTGACCACAATGATACAACACCTTCTGCATAATTAACAAAGAAAATTAAAGCAGCTGCATAATTAACAAAGAAAATTCATCGATGTCGTCTCTCCTACTCTTACTATGCTAGCTAGAAAGGAAGTTGTGAGATGTTTCCTGGAATTCAAAAGACAAAAGCACATCAAAATCACTGGTGTAACGGGACTTGAAAAACTATTTTCTACTTTAAACATGCATAAATGAATTGAATAATGTCAGTAGCAGTTGGCCATTACAGTCATGCAGATGCCATCGAGGCATTTGTTTCAGATTCCGCCCAAAATTGAATCAGACCAAGTATAATTTTATCAAAAAATGAATATTGAGGTATTAAAACAAAAAAGTAGAGCTTCAGACGGTCTTGCAATTGGGGATACCAAATAACGGGAATCAGAACGACATATAATCACCAGGAAAAACCCTAAATTGTTTGGTACCAATTATTGTACGATCGATGAAATGGAGAACGAAGACTTACCCATTAGAGTTTGGAAGAAAGGGTGCTCGATTTTAAGCAACGAATATTGATAACAAAAAGTGAAATCACCACCTCCGTCATTGAGAAAAAAAATTGATCTTGGATTTTTCATCGATCAGATCTGGGATCGAAAAAAGCATAAAAATTGCTTGCCCGTTTGATTTGTTACAGATTTGGCATTGGTTGCCCGTAAGATGGATGCGCTGTGGAGGGGTTATTAAAGAAGAGTGATGGGTTGTGGGATAAGAGGAGAGGTAGAGAGAAGACGGTAATGGTGCTAGGGTTTAGCAGAATATCGATTGAAGCACATGAGGTAGAGAGAAGACGGTAACGATTTTGTTCATGACATGCTAGAGCCAATCGCTGAATTACACGTGGCAAAACCGTCCAATGGGAGAGCTCGGAATTGCTTTGTTGTCAAACCCAAGCCAAATTAGGCCTCATATATAGTAGAAGATGATTATTGTAATCTCTAATATATATACGATCCTCACCCTCTCAATTGAGTATGGGTTTTGACCATAATCATCACATGGTATCAGCCTAAAATCTCTCCCTTAAAAATTGATTTCTTTTTCCCTGGAACCCTACCCGCCGCCTGCCTCATGGCTGCTTCTTCCTCTTCTTCGAATGATACAGTATTCTCCATGAACACCCTTTTACATATGATGACCCTCGAACTTTCGTCATCTAATTATCTCCTCTGGCGGAATAATATGTTTCCAATCTTCACCTATCAAAAGCTGATTGGTCATATCGATGGCATCACTGTTGCGCCGCCCCCCACCATTGTTGTTGATGATAAAACAGTCCCGAACCCTGACTTTTCTGTTTGGACCGAAACAGATTAGCGTGCTGTTATACTGTTGCAATCCTCCCTCACGGAGGAAGCCGCTGCCGAAGTTCTTGGTTTAAACACTTCGCATCAGATCTGGGTAGCGCTGGAAGCTGCCTACAGCAATGCTTCCGTCGAACGAGTTCACTCTCTTATGGATTCGTTGCGACAACTTAGCAAAGGCAGTGCCACGGTATCGGAATTCTCACGCAAATTTAAAGCCATATCCGACAGCTCTCGGCTATCGGACATCTAGTCATGGAGATTGATAAACTCCACTGGTTTCTGCGGTTTAGGCCCTGCGTATGAGACATTCTCCACTGCTACTCGTGCAACCAAACCTGCACCGAAATTTCGTGACCTAGTTTCACAGGCAGAAAGTCACGAATTATTTTTAATTTCCTTACATGACACCGCTACTTCTTCTGTTGCTTTTCAAGCTCAACAGTATACAAATAAGTGAATAACAGCTCCGGCAATCGTGGACGTGGAAATTCCTACCGTGGCAATAACTCTCGGGGTCGCGGACGTGGTGCTAATCGCCGGCCCCCGCACTGTCAGCTTTGCCGGACATCAGGCCATTATGCATCATCATGTTCGAACCTTGCGACCTATGCAACTCAAGCTCCCACGACCAATGATGCTCTTGCTAAAGCGTTCCATGCTCAGTGTCATGTTACTACCAATGCTCCCGATTGGCATGTTGATTCGGGAGCCACATATCACATGACAACATCTTGTGAAAACCTTCATCAAACCACTCCTTACAAACGTAATTCTCAAGTATTATTTGGTAATGGAAATTCTTTACCTATTACACATACGGGCTTTTCACATATTACTAACGGTATTACTTTAAAAGATGTGTTGGTTATTCCACATCTTACTAAGAAGCTCCTTTCTGTAAGCAAACTAACGACTGACCATCCTGTTGATGTTTTGTTTTCTCAACCGTTTTTCAATATTCAGGATCGGAAAACCAAAAAGGTCCTTGCTAGTGGACGATGTGAAAACGGGCTATATGTGCTTCAAGATGCATACCGTGCTTTTGTGGCTACTAAAAGCCCGAATAAGGAGTCTTATGAATTATGGCATACCCGTTTGGGTCATGTCTCGTTTGATGTTATTTCCGTTTTAAAATCACACATAGTCGTATTTATAATTTCATGATTTCTTACCTAGCGTTTTATGTTTGCATTTAATAAAAAACAAAATTATAGAATTTCTTCTTGTAGTCTTTCAAATTATCTAATTTTGTCCTTGAACATTCAATTTTGTTTTTTGTCTTTGTGCTCCTCAATTTCCCGCAATTTCATCCATCCGTCTAAATTAGGCCGTTAACTAACTTTATATACCAACCATGCGAGGGCATTTTGGTCCTTTTACACACTCTAGACTCGATGGTAGTTTTCGATCTCGGGTGACAAGTGACTTAAAATTGTTGGATATGCAACTTATGATTATCTAATCTTTATGTTTACTCTTTACTATTAATAAAGTACTCAGTATTTGAGACTTTCCAATTAGAGCAGGTCTTGATCCTTGTTTTCTTCTTAGGAAGTCTTAATTTTGCAAATTCAAAATAAAACAGAAAAATAGGGTTTCGAATCGGCGACCTATCAGATACAAAGTCAATGCCCAGTCATCTCACGTACAATGTTTATAGGCTAAATTACACTCGTTACTTTGTATAACCGTATATTTGAAACGGAAGGCCAACGGCCACTGATGTTCTTCCATTACACCTAGTGGATTTTGGATCTCCCATCAACACCTCCCCAATTGTTTCAAATGTTGCTTCAGCAGTTTGCTTTTGAATTAATAACCAAAATAGACTAATTTAAATGAATTACTTCCATCTAAGACTGATAGACTTTAATATTCCCAAAATACCCCTTACGACTAGGAGACTTCATAGAGAAGGCAGCATTAAGTGATGAACAACACTAACTGGAGCAGCACCAAGTGTTGAGGAGTACTAACTAACTAACTAACTAACTAAACCCTACTAACTAACAGTAGTAACAAGGTTGAGCAGTATAAACGAGCAGTAGTAACAAGGTTGACAGCAGTAGTAACAAGGTTGAGCAGTACTAACGAGCAGTAGTAACAAGGTTGAGCAGAACTAACTCAGACACGTGGCGGCGTTCTAGTGGAGTAGAACGGTCGCACGGTCTATTTTGAGAAGAATTGGAAATACAAGTCTTTTCTAAGGGAACTTTGGTTTCATTTGGTTTATATTAAGAGATCACCCTTTACTTTTTCCTTCGATCGGTTTAGATAATAACGGAAGAAGGGGAGACAAGAGGGTGTAATGCAATGCAAACTTGTACATGATACAATATATTTTGTACTCTATCCAAAATGATAAAGGAAGTGAATATATATTTTTGGCAGAGGTGTGTCAGTTGATATGCCAATTTAGAAGTGTTGATTGACGTTTGAACTGAAGAAGGAAAGAAGATACAACTATTAGGAGAGACCTTATAACGAGTATTAGGTGGTACGACAAGAAGACTGGATTTGTTCTCTTATCTTAAATAAATGCTTCCTCCCTATCATAATAAGTGATACATTGATGGTTTTACAATTTTTTACACAAAAAAAAAAGAAAAAAAAAATTATAATGAGGGTTATGATGGGCTTAAAAGGGTAGTTAGTGGTATATGAGTCTCATTCCTTTTAAATACAGTGATGTTTAAAAGTAAAAGTAAGGGTAAAAGGTAATTTTACTACATTAAAGGTACTGAGTGTGAGTCACACTACCTTTTTGACAAAGTGTATCACTTAGTTTTAAACTGATAAATATGAAAAGTGTATCATTTATTATGATACGGATGAAGTACAAATATAAGGGCTATTGCGTTTAGTTGCATATTTTTTGGAGATTTTTTCTGCCATAAAACTATTGAAATATAGACAACATGTTCAAAACAAATTTCATTTTCATTGTAGATTATTATAAAACATGCAGTTTCTTAAAACTTGGTTTGGAGCGGATGGTTCAACCCGTTTAAGCGGGGAACGGATATGTCACCGGTTCGTTGGCTTAGTTAAACTGGACGAAGCTCAACCAGTCAAAACTGGCCGAGTTAATTGGTCAACAGATGTCTCAAGCTATGCAACTTGTCCTGTTATGTTGTGCTGGTATGGTTCAATTTTTGTAGGCCCATTCTCTATATGAGGTTCTTTCATTTCCATAATTTGGATCAAATTAAAGCCCTTATTTTCTCTTGTTATTTTTCATTTTCAAAATTTCTCTTTCTTTTTCAAATGTTATAAGTATTTGGAAGCTTATTCAACATAAAAAAAGACATAGATTCAAATTGAAATTTTAAATGCACATATATTTGTTCTGTAATATTATCTTCATTGTTTAAAATTAGAGTGTAATCAAGCAAACTTCATGATTGATGATATAACAAACTATTATTTAATTACAGTGTACTCATACAAACTATAGATAACATAAAACAATTTATATAATTGACCTTAACAATTTCAATCCGATTCGACCGACCCGTATAACCAGTCCGACCGGTTGGATCGTTTTAAGGCATCGACCGGTCTGATTCAAAATCAGAGTTTTAAATATTAAAATATGTTTAAATTAAGTTGTTAAGTTGTTTCAAGTCTATTTTTTACATGTTTTATTTTCATATTATCTTTTAGAAAGGAAAATATATCAGATAAACAAAATTAGTTTGTCATTTTCTAGTTTCATCATGGTTTAAACATCACAAACTCTCTTAATTAATTGTTATAACCTAAAATTAGCATCTTAAAACTGCAGCCCGCCCACACCAGCATTCAACGTAAAATTACGTGTTTAAAGTAGAGTAAATTTCATATTGATTAGATGTCCCACAAGATTGTAGGTTCAAGTCCCGACGTGTAAAAAAAGGTGTAGATAAGGAAGTGCATGCGTATGTTTGTCGTTAAAAAACATATTTATCCAATTTCTTCATTCGACATTTAGTTTCAAAAATTATACTGGTAGTCCTTATTTGAGAAAGTTGTTGCATCATTGATCATTTACACTAACCGACGTTAACCTTTTCTGTTAAATCACCCTTATGCAACTCACATAAGGGTATAATAGTCATTTCAACTTGTGCTTTTGTCTTTTTATCAACAAACTTCTTCACCTATACTAATCAAGCAAACAACTAGATACTTTTATTTGCTTCAATAAACTTGTAAGCATTGCATTAGATTGTGCGTAATGCACGACCCCGAAGCCGGTCGCGACCCGCCATCTAGACCACCCCGACGCGTCCCCCGTTACACTCGAGCTTGTCCGACGCGTCCCGAAGCCTTAACGGTCGTATAGTCGACCGTTGAGGGTCAACTTCCAACGGCTCAATTCTTTTACCGTCCCCCCCTCTAACGGCTATTTTATTAAACCAAACCCGTTTCAAACTTAATTAATGTAAAACTGAAAAGATAGAAAATATTAGAATCCGTTGATTCAAATGAATACCGGATTAATCTAACACAAAACACGTTGATTCAAAAGAATACCGTGAATTGGTCTTCAAAACTTGTTCTAACACGGAGAACACAATTTCGGGAGATAACTCAAAGTTTGCAAATTCATCAACTGATTATTACAAATGACAAAATACACTTTAAATATGGCCCAGAATTTCGAATGGGCCTAAAATGACAAACAGGCCGAAAACTGGGCCTAAAGGAAGTTTGCAAAATTAAACAAAAAACACTAAAATGCAAATAAAGTGTCCAAAAACAGCGTTTTTGGGCCGGGAAGTTGGGTAAACCGCCTGTCGTAGTCTTCGTCTCGAGCTTCGATTTGGTTACTCGTGGGCCTGAAACGGAGACCCGAGCTGAAAGTTATGGCGTTTTTACCACAGCCCCCTTTCTCACACGATCGTGGGCCTCAAGAAACAAAATGACCCGTTCTTCTATTGGGACCCTATAAATACCCAATTCTTTTACCAAATAATTCACAATTCTCATTTCTTTTTAATGTACTCAATCATCACACACTCTATTCTCTCAAAAATGTCTTCCAAGAACAAAGCTACCAAATCCAAAGCTTCAAAATCCCGACGCTAACCAAACAATCCCACACCCTCTCAATCACCAACTATCAACTTTCAACCACCAACTTTTATACACCAAACTCATCCTCAACCACATGGTTATCAAAATAATCCATTTGCTCCCCCTACAACCAACAATACTACCAACAACCATACCAACCATACTCTCCACCACCACAACAACAACACCCACCACAACAATACCAACAATTTCCTAACCTTGATCAATTTGATCCTTTTGAAGGGCTCGACTCATTCCATACACAACAAGGCTCGGGATCCGCCACTCCCGCCACTCCCGACACTACCGCCGCTCCCCTCGACGTTGAGTCTTCCGACTCCCCCGTTGTAGAGCCGAAAAAGAAGGTATCAAAAAGGCGTCAAGCACCGCAAAAGGGTACGACCGGCGGAAGCGCGACATGGATGCCAGCCGAAGAGCTAGCCTTATGCAAGGCTTGGATCAACACGTTCGAAAATTACGTGTAAAGTAAATATAGGGTGCTCAGGGGTTTTGGCCGGGGGTGTTAACTTACTTTGAGAAAGAAATGGTGGGGACGAACCGCACGTACGACTCCCTAAACTGCAAGTGGAAGAATAGACTTTGGCCTAAAATTTCAAACTTTTGTGCGATTTATGACAACCTCCTACGAAAACACCAAAGTGGGGCGAACGACCAAATGTTGTACGAGCGGGCTTGTGGTGAGTATAAATCTCAACGTGTAGGGGACTTCATAGAGGTGGATTGCTGGAGATTGTTGAAGGAACATCCAAAGTGGAAGCTGGTTGAATACCCAAAACAATTGGCGACGTTCGCGCAGAGTCGTGGAAAAAAGTTAAGGACGTCGGGGGAGCAGTCCGACTCAGCACATGCCAGCGTCAATGTGGATCAGTATTCTGAAGAAGTGGATGTTTCACCCCCTCGACCAATGGGGCGGGACAAGGCGAAGAAGAAAGCAGCGGCATCGTCATCAGCTGCTCAAGGTTCAGATTTCGGTGAGCCGCCTGTGGTTGATCATTTAGTCGACAGATGGAAAGACGCCTCAGACGACTTTTTTAACCTCTGGAAAGCGTCTATAAATGATTTCATGGCCATACAAAAAGAAAGCCACAAGATCAAGTGTTTGAAATTGTATGCTGAACGGCCTGACCACTTGACCGACCCTTATCTTGAGTAGGTAATGATAAAGAAGCGTGAAATTATAGTCAAATATAATTTGGATTTTTATTTGTTGTTTTTTTTCTAGTAGTTTTAAGTTATTTATGTAATGTTTTTTTTAGTTATTAATGTAATGGTTTTTAATTATTATTAATGTAATGTTTTTAATTTTAAATGAAATTTAAAATAAAAAAAAAAGTTATCGGTCACCCATTACATGAGTTTGGTCACTGTTTGTCATGTGTTTGATCAGGAGAGAGAAAGCTGATGTGGCGAAGAGGTGACAGGGGTGACCAATATAGTACTCCCTCCGTCCCATTTTTATTGTCTACCTTACTATTTTAGTTTGTCCCAAAATAAGTGTCAATTTCAAATTATAACCAATCATATGAATTATTAGTGTGTAAATATGAGATTTTATTGGTGGACAGTGAAATAATTGCATTTTCATAAATTGTGTGATTTTTGTCTAGTGGACAATAAATTTGGGACGTAGATAGTATTGGTCACCCATTACGCATAGTCTTAAGAGCGTATACCTTTCCTCCATCGGTGACGTTGACTCTACCGGACGACCTCCATTCCTTTCTCAACTCCACAACTTTGATTATGTTTTATAAGTAGTATTCAAAGAAGTCCTTGATTTTCATGAAGTTCCAAAAGACAAATATCAATCATCGATTAATTATAAGTAATGGTTAAAATTAATCACATATTTTATATATTAAGGGGTATTTTGGTCATTTTTTTAAAAGATGTTTTTTTTATTATTATTTATAATTTTTTTTTGTCATTAATAATACATAATGTGATTGCATACTAAATCACATGTGAATGCATAATGAATTACATGTGACTGTGTACTTAATCACATTTGATTATACAAAACATCAAATGTGATAAATATACAATCACGTAATTATCAAATAATATTGTTTTTTCTTAAAAAAAATTAAATAAATTCATAATATAAAAAATAAAAAAATAAAAAAATAATAAAAAAAAAAATAGAATAAAAAAAAAGAAAATCTAAATTTTTTTAAATGCCAAATGACCAAAATACTCCTTCATGTATAAAATATGTGATTAATCTTGACCACTAGATCTTATTGATCAATGATTGAGATTTGTCTCTCAGGACTACGTAAAAATGATTGACCTCATTGAATGTTTCTCTATGTTTTAAACACAACAAACTCTCTTAATTAATTATTAGAGCACAAGGTGTCACAGATTTGCTAAAGTCGTGTTAAAGCCAAAACATTTTTATAATTTGTTTTTAACAACTACCTCAAAATTAAATTCACCCGTTTAACCTTTTTATAATATTTTTTGGGACACAAAAAAACCCACAAATCAATCACAATTTATCACAGAATAAAAAATTTTAAAATTCATTATGGCTTTGCGTTAAACAATTGGCGTTGAAGATCTAACACAACTTTAACATGGATGTCGTCGTTTTGTTTACAATGTTAAAACCCTTTTGGCGTAACTTTGGGAGTCTACATCGATACTCTTAATTAGAGCACTATGTATGGTATCAAGTTATAATAATGTTAAAGGTATTTTCCCCCCTTTAACATGATTTTAACACTCATCTTAAAATTATTATCATATATGGTTTAACATTCTTATAGTACCCCTTTGTGACCCACAAAAAAAACATCCCTAACCAATCACAATTTTACAAAAAAAAAAAAAAATCCTCATTTTTATATTTGACGTACCGTTATTTTCTCGGAGAAAGACCTTTTGGTGGAACCTACTAGGGGTGAGCATGGGGCGGTTTGGGGCGGTTTTTAACTAAAACCAAACCCCGCCCCGAAAGTTCGGGTTTTGAGAATTACACCCCGTTCGGTTTCGGGTTTTTCGGTTTCGGTTTTTCGGGTTTTTCGGTTCGGTTTCGGGTTTTTCGGTTCGGTTTCGAGTTTTTTAGTTTCCTTTAAATTTACCAATTTGTTACATTAAAAACTAATATTATGATTCAAACTTCCAAACCTTAACTCATTTCATTATAAATAAAAAACAACTAGTAAGTTTAATATAATGTAATAATAAATTCAACTAACATAATCTGAAAAAAAATTAATAATATAATTACATCCAACCATCTTTCGCAACAATCTTAGTCAATGTCTTCATCCATAGAAGTTTCATTGTATGGTTGCTTTCCTTTTGCAAATAAATTTATATCAAATCTTTTAAAAATATAAGAATATTTTTATAAAACTTGAAATATATATAAAGGCGGGGCGGGGCGGGTTTTTCGGTTTGGTTTTTCATATGTCCCCAAAAACCGCCCCAAACATTCGGGTTTTCCAAAAATCAAAACCGTTGATGTCGGTTTTTCAAATGGTTCGGTTTTTTCGGTTCGGTTTTTTCGGATTTTTTGGGTTCGGTTCGGTTTTTCGGTTTTTATGCTCACCCCTAGAACCTACAGTGTTTGTGATACGACAACGTTAAAAGAAGCAACATTCAATTTAAATTTACATTGAATGTAAATTTACGTGTTTAAAATAGGTAAATGCCATATTTTAAGCATCAAACTTTTGAATGAGAAAGTATATTGAATTCTACTTTTGTTTCTATATATATGTCAATACACGTGATAAGATGACATGTTTAATTTACTAATATTCTATTCAAATATTATCATTTGATTTTGACAAATATTTTGATTAAGTAAGTAAACACATAAATAAAAATAAAAGGTAGACACCAATACCATTACTCCTTTCAAATTTGTTCCAATATACATACATACCCAAACAAATATTAAGAGAAGTGATATTTCTTCCTACCCATATGTTACCCACTTCTAAGCTTGACTTATGTAATTCTAATTCTTTTTCTTTATATCATCCTTTGATTTTGACATTTTTCATTATCAAATGATGTACATGATAATAGGCACAAGTAAGCACCAATACCCACCACCATATTAAATGGATTGTACTTTAGGCTTAGAAAATTGTACCCCACCACCACCGTCATTGTTGGAGGTTGTCTAGATTGGGGGTGTAGTGTGTACAGATGGAAGAAATGGAAAGCATGCATTATTGTAGGAAGAATATGATATGATATTTACCAAAGGCTAAACCGGAAATTAGGAACACGTTTTAGTAAACAAGTGGTATTCCGCAAATATTGTTGGTCCAAGTCTCAATTTGATTGGTTAAGATGAAACAAAGGAAGGCATATTTATACAAGTTTTTTTCCTTGGTTTTCCATTTATCGATTAATTAATTCGTGTATGTAGAAAGAGAAAGCATGAAGCACTCAACGTTGATCTTGATCTTGATTTCTTTCTTCTTCTTAACGGTAATTAGTTTCTGTATATAAACCAACTTACATTGATCAAATTCCTAATTATAGTTTTAGATATTTAATTTATTATGTTTGTAAATGGCACATGCAGGTGAATGCAGAGAGACTGGAAGGCACGGCAGCAGGAGGAGGTGCAAGCGCATCAGTTGAACTAACCGATGAAAATTTTGATAAATTGGTTCTTAAAAGCAACGATATCTGGCTCGTGGATTTCTTTGCACCCTGGTAATTGTAATTGTAATTGTAATTGTAATTGTAATTGTAATTGTAATTGTAATTGTAATTGTAATTGTAATTGTCATTGTAATTGTAAGTATAATTAATTACCTCAGTTATTCTCATGCATCTCGAGCTAATGATAAATCAATTTTTGTTTTTGTTTCAGGTGTCCACCCTGTAAGGCTCTTGCTCCCGAGTGGACCAAGGCTGCCAACAACTTACAAGGAAAAGCGAAAATGGGTACAGTTAACTGTGATGTTGTAAAAGTACGGTCTTTTAATCCAATATTCATAACATATTATGTCACTTTGACTTTTATTTACCATTTACTAATGGATTACGTACGCATTTCAGGGGTTACCGGGCAAATATAGTGTACCAGGATACCCCGAAGTTTTGATATTCGGTAAAGACAAAACAAAACCAGAAAAAGTTTGGGCAAGAGATGCTCCAGGACTCGAAAAGGTGGCAACTGAGGCTCTTGCTCCTAAGCCGCTTCAAGTAACCAGAGTGAGTAATTTCATTTCATGCCCATTAATAATTAAAAATTTTCTTTCCCTTCATCATGTGTGTTTGTGTTTGTGAGAAAGCATGAATTAATGTTTGTGTACAGGAGGATTTTCTAGGAGGTGCAGGACCAAGTGCATCAGTTGAACTAACTAGTGCTAATTTTGATCAAATGGTTGTTAACGGCAAGGAGATATGGCTGATTGATTTCTTTGCGCCCTGGTAATCGTAATTAATTATTTCTTAAATTATTCTCATCTTAATTGAGCTAATTATAAATCATTCTAGGTGTCCACCCTGTAAGGCTCTTGCTCCCGAGTGGGCGAAGGCTGCAAACAACTTGCAAGGAAAAGGACCCATTAAACTGGGTACAGTTAACTGTGATGCTGAAAAGGTATGTATGGTCAATGTTCATTATTTGACTTTTATTACGTTCTAATATATGGATTTGTAAATGGTTTTCAGGACTTATGTTCCAAATATGGAGTAAGTGCTTTCCCCACAGTTTTGTTTCTCGGTGCGGACAAAAGTACAGGAGAAGATTGTTGGGAAAGAGAGGCTCAATACATCGAAGAATTTGCACTTGAGAAGTTACAAGAAGCTAAGTTGACTAGCCAGCAAGTGAGCAATTTAATTCCCGTTCCTGTTTCTTTACATATATCCAAAACCAACCATATTTCATGGATCAAATTAATCCAAATTATACCTACATTAACTTAGGTATTTAATGTCTGTAAATGGCACGTACGTCCAGGTGAAAGCAGAGAGACTACTCGCAGGTGAAGAACCAACTGCAAATATTGAACTAACTGATGCAAATTTTGATGAAATGGTTACTAATAGCAAGGATTTCTGGCTGGTGGATTTCTTTGCACCATGGTAATTGTAATTGTAATTAATTATTTACTTAAATGAATCCAATCGATCTTGAGTTATATATCATTTGCAGGTGTCCACCCTGTAAGACACTTCTTCCCGAGTGGAAGAAGGCCGCAAACGTCTTAGAAGGAAAGGTGAAAATGGGTACAGTTAACTGCGATGAGCAAAAGGTATATATTGTCTTTCATCCAATAATATGTCACTTTGAGTTTTATTTACCGTTTACTAATAAAATACGTACCAACCGTACCCTTTTCAGGAGGCAGCTAGCAAATATCCAATACCACATTTCCCCACAGTTTACTTTCTCGGCGCAGACAAAACAACCCCAATCACTTTTGGCGCAAGAGATGTTAAATCAATCGAAAAAGAAGCACTTGAAAAAATAGAGGTAAAAATAACCGACTCAATAATTAATTAACTAATTAATATAGCCCGAACCCGACAAAAATAACTGGGTTAAGACCCGAACATGCTCACACGAATAAATAATGTCTAATTAAACGAACCGTCTAATATAATTATTTATTTACTAATAATTAAATACGTAAACGAACCGTCTAATATAATAATTTATTTACTAATAATTAAATACGTAAGAACACGTGTTACTTCAACTATATAGTCAGTCGAATACTAGTCCCTGCGATAAGGCAACAACCAAACCAGGAACATGCAGAAAGGCCGAGTCTAGCATATTCTAAGTCTACATAGTCCGCCTAACAAGCACTTTAACATATGTATTTAACTACCAATAACCAAAACAACTTAACCTCAGTCTTATACATAATTCATGGATCAAATTAATCCGAATTATGCATACATTAACTTGCGTATTCAATGTTTGTAAATGGCACGTACGTACAGGCGAATAAAGAAGGAACTGCAAATATTGAACTAACTGACGCTAATTTTGATGAATTGGTTACTAATAGCAAGGATTTCTGGCTGGTCGATTTCTTTGCACCCTGGTAATTGGAATTGTAATTGTAATTTTAATTAATTATTTACTTAAAATTAATCCAATCGATCTTGAGTTATAAATCATTTGGGAGGTTTCAGGTGTCCGCCCTGTAAGACACTTCTTCCCGAGTGGAAGAAGGCCGCAAACGTCCTAAAAGGAAAGGTGAAAATGGGTACAGTTAACTGCGATGAGCAAAAGGTATATATTGTCTTTCATCCAATAATATGTCACTTTGAGTTTTATTTACCATTTAGTAATAAGATACGTACCAACCATACCCTTTTCAGGAGGCAGCCGGCAAATATCCAATACCACATTTCCCCACAGTTTACTTTCTCGGCACAGACAAAACAACTCCAATCACTTTTGGCGCAAGAGATGTTCAATCAATCGAAAAAGAAGCACTTGAAAAAATAGAATCTCAGAGTAAAACATAACGACGTTGGTCATTTCCTGACTAAAACATATTGTTTTGGGAAATTATTCCTGACTAAAACATATTGCTTTGGGAAATATTTTCTGTATTCTCGTATATAACAGAGAAACTTATTTTGTTGTTATTTGTATATTTGGTGAGCAAATGGTTCATTATGATGTAATAAATTTATATTCTTGGTTCAGATTATTTTATTACACGTCGCCAACTCGCTAAACGTACAGTTTTAACTGTACGAGACACTGACAAACTAACACATGTTCATAATGAAGATGTGTACTACTTACACATAATATGAGTGTTTTGGTAGACTTAAATGCTAGTATGAATGCTCTTATTAATGAGATGATCTAGGTCAGAATACATGTCGTGTCAAGTACCCGATTTAAAGGGTTGTCACAGATCACCTAAGAGGTTTGCAAGACCTTTGAGTTAAAATGCTGACTCTAAGTCCATAACCAAAACTACAACTTTGAACGTGTTATAATAAAAAATGAGGGAGGGTTAGTTTTCGCCAATATTACTATTTGCGTAGGGTCTAGTCGCAACTAGCTAATGATCATGTATGTAAGTTGTATGTAACATATACGTACTTCCATATACATCTAAACTTAGTACAAGCATAAGGATTAGTTGTCTTGTTTTAAAAAATAGTTTCATCATAATATTATAAACAATTATAAATTATGTAAATATTTATAAAACAATTGATATGTTTTTCACCCCAAAGTTGTAAAACAGTAAGAGTAGAGTAAAATGTGGGGCTAAAATGTGGGGATGTAAACCCTAAACTCACCTGATGCAATGCTAGCAAAAAATGTAGATAATAACGTGGTTTCCAACCAAATGATCCTATCGTTATAAACACATTAGAATAAATGTATGAGTGACAGTCTCTACGACTCGTCTATGCTAAATGATGCACAATGACTCCTTGAGGGAAATTAGAGTTGAGCGATACGTTGGCGACTTGATTAGGTTGGTCTCATGTTTTAAATACATTTGTTTGTATTTTAACATTTTTGTAATTTTTATAACTAGGTTACATTTAATCGAAATGATAGTTAATCTTTATATCTAATAAACCAAAGCATTAAAGCCACGTATAATGCCACATAAAGTCCACGTAAGCTCATCCAATGCCACCTAAAGTCCACCTATTCTGTCAAAGTCCAAGTAATGCCACCTCAAGTCCACGTACGCCAAGTCAAATTCGACATTCATCTGAAGCCATGATTCCGAGTAACGTATCCTCCTTCAAAGTCCAGCATATGTTTTATACGTTTTAAATTAAGCATTCGTTATACATCTGATGAAGCCAGGTAATCACTTATTTCAATTGAAACATTCGTGATTTTCAATTCAAATTTATTGGTGTGTTTTAATGAATAACGTTTCCCCCCTTTTGTGATTTTAAGAAGTGTAACATATACGTACTTCCATATACATCTAAACTTATTACAAGCATAAGGATTAGTTGTCTTATTTTAAAAAATAGTTTCATCATAATATAATAAACAATTATAAATTATGTAAATATTTATAAAACAATTGATATGTATTTCACCCCAAAGTTGTAAAACAATAAGAGTATAGTAAAATGTGGGGCTAAAATGTGGGGCTAAAATGTGGGGCTGTAAACTCACCTAATGCAATGCTAGCAAAAAATGTAGATAATAACGTGGTTTCCAACCAAATGATCCTATTGTTATAAAGACATTAGAATAAATGTATGAGTGACAGTCTCTACGACTCGTCTATGCTAAATGATGCACAATGACTCCTTGAGGGAAATTAGACTTGAGCGATACGCTGGTGACTTGATTAGGTTGGTCTCATGTTTTAAATACGTTTGTTTGTATTTTAAAACAAACATTAAAGCCACGTATAATGCCACATAAAGTCCACGTAAGCTCATCTAATGCCACCTAAAGTCCACCTATTCTGTCAAAGTCCAAGTAATGCCACCTCAAGTCCACGTACGCCAAGTCAAATTCGATATTCATCTGAAGCCATGATTCCGAGTAACGTATCCTCCTTCAAAGTCCAGCATATGTTTTATACTTTTTAAATTAAGCATTCGTTATACATCTGATGAAGCCAGGTAATCACTTATTTCAATTGAAACATTCATGATTTTCAATTCAAATTTATATGTGTGTTTTAATGAATAACGTTTTCCCCCCTTTTGTGATTTTAAGAAGTGTAACATATACGTACTTCCATATACATCTAAACTTAGTACAAGTATAAGGATTAGTTGTCTTATTTTAAAAAATAGTTTCATCATAATATAATAAACAATTATAAATTATGTAAATATTAATAAAACAATTGATATGTATTTCACCCTAAAGTTGTAAAACAATAAGAGTATAGTAAAATGTGGGGCTAAAATGTGGGGCTGTAAACTCACCTGATGCAATGCTAGCAAAAAATGTAGATAATAACGTGGTTTCCATCCAAATGATCCTATCGTTTTAAACACATTAGAATAAATGTATGAGTGACAGTCTCTACGACTCGTCTATGCTAAATGATGCACAATGACTCCTTGAGGGAAATTAGACTTGAGCGATACGTTGGTGACTTGATTAGGTTGGTCTCATGTTTTAAATACATTTGTTTGTATTTTAACATTTTTGTAATTTTTATAACTAGGTTACATTTAATCGAAATGATTGTTAATCTTTATATCTAATAAACCAAAGCATTAAAGCCACGTATAATGCCACATAAAGTCCACGTAAGCTCATCTAATGCCACCTAAAGTCCACCTATTCTGTCAAAGTCCAAGTAATGCCACCTCAAGTCCACGTACGCCAAGTCAAATTCGATATTCATCTGAAGCCATGATTCCGAGTAACGTATCCTCCTTCAAAGTCCAGCATATGTTTTATACTTTTTAAATTAAGCATTCGTTATACATCTGATGAAGCCAGGTAATCACTTATTTCAATTGAAACATTCATGATTTTCAATTCAAATTTATATCTGTGTTTTAATGAATAACGTTTTCCCCCCTTTTGTGATTTTAAGAAGTGTAACATATACGTACTTCCATATACATCTAAACTTAGTACAAGCATAAGGATTAGTTGTCTTATTTTACAAAATAGTTTCATCATAATATAATAAACAATTATAAATTATGTAAATATTAATAAAACAATTGATATGTATTTCACCCCAAAGTTGTAAAACAATAAGAGTATAGTAAAATGTGGGGCTAAAATGTGGGGCTGTAAACTCACCTGATGCAATGCTAGCAAAAAATGTAGATAATAACGTGGTTTCCAACCAAATGATCCTATTGTTATAAACACATTAGAATAAATGTATGAGTGACAGTCTCTACGACTCGTCTATGCTAAATGATGCACAATGACTCCTTGAGGGAAATTAGACTTGAGCGATACGTTGGTGACTTGATTAGGTTGGTCTCATGTTTTAAATACGTTTGTTTGTATTTTAACATTTTTGTAATTTTTATAACTAGGTTACAATTAATCGAAATGATTGTTAATGCCAAAACATTAAAGCCAAAGCATTTATATTAGATATAAATGATTGTTAATCTTTATATCTAATAAACCAAAGCATTAAAGCCACGTATAATGCCACATAAAGTCCACGTAAGCTCATCTAATGCCACCTAAAGTCCACCTATTCTGTCAAAGTCCAAGTAATGCCACCTCAAGTCCACGTACGCCAAGTCAAATTCGATATTCATCTAAAGCCATGATTCCGAGTAACGTATCCTCCTTCAAAGTCCAGCATATGTTTTATACATTTTAAATTAAGCATTCATTATACATCTGATGAAGCCAGGTAATCACTTATTTCAATTGAAACATTCGTGATTTTCAATTCAAATTTATTGGTGTGTTTTAATGAATAATGTTTTCCCCCCTTTTGTGATTTTAAGAAGTCTAACATATACGTACTTCAATATACATCTAAACTTAGTACAAGCATAAGGATTAGTTGTCTTATTTTAAAAAATAGTTTCATCATAATATATTAAACAATTATAAATTATGTAAATATTTATGCCACCTCAAGTCCACGTACGCCAAGTCAAATTCGATATTCATCTGAAGCCATGATTCCGAGTAACGTATCCTCCTTCAACGTCTAGCATATGTTTTATACGTTTTAAATTAAGCATTCGTTATACATCTGATGAAGCCAGGTAATCACTTATTTCAATTGACACATTCGTTTCAAGATCGATATAAATCGAAATGATTGTTAATGCCAAAGCATTAAAGCCAAAGCATTTATATTAGATATAAATGATTGTTAATCTTTATATCTAATAAACCAAAGCATTAAAGCCACGTATAATGCCACATAAAGTCCACGTAAGCTCATCTAATGCCACCTAAAGTCCACCTATTCTGTCAAAGTCCAGGTAAGTAATCACTTATTTCAATTGAAACATTCGTGATTTTCAATTCAAATTTAATGGTGTGTTTTAATGAATAACGTTTTCCCCCCTTTTGTGATTTTAAGAAGTGTAACATATACGCACTTCCATATACATCTAAACTTAGTACAAGCATAAGGATTAGTTGTCTTATTTTAAAAAATAGTTTCATCATAATATAATAAACAATTATAAATTATGTAAATATTTATAAAACAATTGATATGTTTTTCATCCCAAAGTTGTAAAACAATAAGAGTATAGTAAAATGTGGGGCTAAAATGTGGGGCTTTAAACTCACCTGATGCAATGCTAGCAAAAAATATAGATAATAACGTGGTTTCCAACCAAATGATCCTATTGTTATAAACACATTAGAATAAATGTATGAGTGACAGTCTCTACGACTCGTCTATGCTAAATGATGCACAATGACTCCTTGAGGGAAATTAGACTTGAGCGATACGTTGGTGACTTGATTAGGTTGGTCTCATGTTTTACATATGTTTTTTGGTATTTTAAAACAAACATTAAAGCCACGTATAATGCCACATAAAGTCCACGTAAGCTCATCTAATGCCACCTAAAGTCCACATATTCTGTCAAAGTCCAAGTAATGCCACCTCAAGTCCACGTACGCCAAGTCAAATTCGATATTCATCTGAAGCCATGATTCCGAGTAACGTATCCTCCTTCAAAGTCCAGCATATGTTTTATACGTTTTAAATTAAGCATTCGTTATACATCTGATGAAGCCAGGTAATCACTTATTTCAATTGAAAAATTCGTGATTTTCAATTCAAATTTATATGTGTGTTTTAATGAATAACGTTTTCCCCCCTTTTGTGATTTTAAGAAGTGTAACATATACGTACTTCCATATACATCTAAACTCAGTACAAGCATAAGGATTAGTTGTCTTATTTTAAAAAATAGTTTCATCATAATATAATAAACAATTATAAATTATGTAAATATTTATAAAACAATTGATATGTTTTTCACCCCAAAGTTGTAAAACAATATGAGTATAGTAAAATGTGGGGCTAAAATGTGGGGCTGTAAAATCACCTGATGCAATGCTAGCAAAAAATGTAGATAATAACGTGGTTTCCAACCAAATGATCCTATTGTTATAAACACATTAGAATAAATGTATGAGTGACAGTCTCTACGACTCGTCTATGCTAAATGATGCACAATGACTCCTTGAGGGAAATTAGACTTGAGCGATACGTTGGTGACTTGATTAGGTTGGTCTCATGTTTTAAATACGTTTGTTTGTATTTTAACATTTTTGTAATTTTTATAACTAGGTTTCAATTAATCGAAATGATTGTTAATTCCAAAACATTAAAGCCAAAGCATTTATATTAGATATAAATGATTGTTAATCTTTATATCTAATAAACCAAAGCATTAAAGCCACGTATAATGCCACATAAAGTCCACGTAAGCTCATCTAATGCCACCTAAAGTCCACCTATTCTGTCAAAGTCCAAGTAATGCCACCTCAAGTCCACGTACGCCAAGTCAAATTCGATATTCATCTGAAGCCATGATTCCGAGTAACGTATCCTCCTTCAAAGTCCAGCATATGTTTTATACGTTTTAAATTAAGCATTCGTTATACATCTGATGAAGCCAGGTAATCACTTATTTCAACTGAAACATTCGTGTCAAGATCGATTAACCAAAACAGTTAATAAACACAATGATCTACTCAACAATAGAAGTTACAGCCAAAGCATTAAAGCCAAAGCATTTATATTAGATATAAATGATTGTTAATCTTTGTATCTGATAAACCAAAGCATTAAAGCCAAGAATAATGCCACATAAAGTCCACGTAAGCTCATCTAATGCCACCTAAAGTCCACCTATTCTGTCAAAGTCCAAGTAATGCCACCTCAAGTCCACGTACGCCAAGTCAAATTCGATATTCATCTGAAGCCACGATTCCGAGTAACGTATCGTCCTTCAAAGTCCAGCATATGTTTTATACGTTTTAAATTAAGCATTCGTTATACATCTGATGAAGCCAGGTAATCACTTATTTCAATTGAAACATTCGTGTCAAGATCGATTAACCAAAACAGTTAATAAACACAATGATCTACTCAATAATAGAAGTTACAACGGATTAACGCTATGTTGATTCAATCAAGAACAATAAACTGTAAATAATTATATGAATAATAAGAACACAGAATTATCACAAAAAGCTTCAATGTATATTGATCGAATGAATACAATACACACGTATGTTTACAATTCATAAGGAACTATATATAATAGTCCTTGAAGCCTAACAACTTACCCTAGTTATTCTAGGACTAGATTACAATCGAATTACAAAAGATATTAAATTCTATACTAATTCTACGAAGATCTCGGACACGATCAGCTCTAAATATCGACATCAGTAGTAATGAGCATCATCAGTAATAAACTCTATCTTCAGTAGTATCTTTGTAATCAGTATCAACTCCTTGGCAGCATTAAGTCGTTGATCAGAACTAACTCTGCATATCAGTATTATGCATACAAATCAGTAATAAACTCTGATTTATCCCAATAATGTCCCCCTAAACTTGTTAATTCTGTTTGAATTAATCAAGTTTCTTTCTTTTCTCTTCTTCTTCCTTGGCCCTTCTTTCATCTCCTTCCTTCTTCCTTTCATCTCTTAATCGTCTTTGTTCATCCACATATGCTTTATTAATTTGAACAAATTGTCTGTATTTCTCAGTATACATTGTAGGATCAAGTGGTCTTACAAATGCACAACATATGATTTGATACAGAGTCTTCTTTGAGTGATTGTACTCTCTTTCCATTAAGTACAACTCACATGTTCTGTTAGTTCTTTCAAAGAAGTACATGTTAACTGTGGGAAGAACATTCCATGCAAATAAGTTGTCTTCACTTGTAATACTTTCAACATATTTTTCTGGATGAAATGCAGCATCCATCATTTCTGTTAAATATCCAGCTCTAGAGTTTTTCCATCTTTTGTTGGACATTCTTGGTTTTCCATTTCCAACATTGTAAGAATATCACTTCTGTTGAAGGATAAGAACATAGGTTTCCATGCTTTTTATTTTTGTACACTTTTGTCTGCTCTTATGATTTCATGGATTCCTTGATTTTCTCTCCAGTTTAAAATTGGATTATCTTGTTGAATTGGTTGTGGATCTTTAATGATTTGGGGAGGTTGTTTAAGTTTCTTTGTAGCTGGATCTTCACCTTCTATAATTTTTCTTTTCTTTGAAGCTTGTCCTGAAGATTCACCATCTACTGTTTTTCTATTAATTACAAGTTTGGGATCAATTTTTATTACCTTTGAAGATTCATCAACTTTGACATCTTCTTTTAGTTCTTTCTTTTTCTCAGCACAGAATCTTTCAACTAGTGTTATAAGCTTCATTCTTCCAAAAGATTTTGCACTATGACCTCTTGACTTTAGATATTCAACCATATCTCTTTTCTCTTCATCAAAGGCTTCAGGCATGTCAATCTTGCATATTTTGCATTCTTTAATTTGTTCTTCAAGAAGGTACAGTCTTTCTTCTTCACATCTAATTTTATCAAGTTCTTCTTGTTGACCTTCTAGAAGAAATTCTTCAATTTCTTGAAATGCTTCAGCTGTATATTTTTCTTTTTGAGCCTTCTTTTTATTTTCAAGTTCAAGAGTTTTGGCACATTTCTTGTCGTACCTCATTTTGTTAACTTTCCAATGTGATTGTCTTAGAGGCCTGACTAGATTCATCTTGTTCACCATATAGTGACCAAGTGCTCTGTGTGGATAGTCATCATCAAACTTTTCCTTTCCTTTACCTATGCATTGTGGTGGAGGTGTATATTTCATATCTGGTACCTCATTTATCTGTATTTTTGGTGCAAAGGTATGAGCTTCATCATCTTCCAGAATTTTTGGGTGAGGAGGTAATGCACATTCATCTACCTCTTCCCAATTTACATTATCATCAAAATCTGGAATAATTAATTCTGTTGTTGTTGCTGGTGTTGTGGTTACTACTGGTGAATCAGTAGTAACTGGTACTTGTGTTGTTGTTGTTGTTGCAGACTCAGTAGTAACCAATGTAGTTACTACTGGTATTAAGTCTTGAATATTAAAGGGTCTATAAAGTAGCATTTGTAGGTTAGAGGGGTCTGCTACTGGAGTCATTTCATCTGTAGTTAATACTGGTGTATCATCAGTAGTAACTTGAACATTTGTGGCTGCTACTGAAGGAGTTATTACTGATGTTGCTTCTTGTGTTTCTACTTCAATTGGATTAGTAATAATTACTTCAGTTGGTTCAAGTACTTAAGTAGTAATTGAAGGAGGTATGGAATCTGTTGTTGGGGATTGGTGTGCAGATACAAATACATCTTCATCCATACTCCTAAGAGCATCTCCAATGGTAGCTTTTTCAATAGCTTATTACTATTACAATAAGTCTTTCAATGACTTTTTACCATTGGAATCACAAGCTTTTTTAAAAGCTTATTGGAAAGACTTTTTTTCTACTAAGCTTTTAATCTACTTTCAATGTTTGTATTTTTTAGTCCCTTATGTTTAATACCTTTTCATTTTAAACCTTACATATATTATATATAAATTCTTTATTATGTTTTTATTAGTTAATAAATAAATTATATAATATTTAATGTCAATTATTATAATATTTTGGTATTAGACATTTTTAAAAATATTATATTTAGTAAGATGTTAAAAAATTGTCAAAATATATATAGGGGGTATTTATAAAATATTTGAGATAGATAAAGGTAAATTTAAAATATTGTAAAGAAAAAGCTTTTGGAAAGTTTAACCATTGGAGAACTTATTTAGGAATAGCTTATTGGTTAGTAAAATGTTGATGTGGCAAATGTAATAAGCTATTGAGTGCTTAACCATTGGGGATGCTCTAACTCCTCTATCTAGGTCTTCATCAATAAACTGACCTGATTCACCATGAGCTTCTCTTAGATTTAAGAGGGAGGCTGCTGCTGCAATTGAGGAATCGATCATTCCTTGAATCTGATCCTTCTCCCCTTAGTGATCTCAACCTGTTGTGCATCACTAACATCAACCTTCTTCTTCAACTTTCTGATTATTGAAGTTTGTCTTTGAAGTCTTTGGTCCAGTCTTTGCATTCTTCTGTTCAGTACATTGATGTAGTACTTCATATAGCTCATTGTTCTTCCTTGATTGTTGATTAAAATTTGGCAGTTTTGTACAGTGGTTTCAAGGTTTTCCATCCTATCCGTCAATTCAGGTTGTTGCATACTACCCTCATCACTGTTTGGTGATTCATTGGGTGATTTAGCTACCTTCTTCTGCCTAGCAGAAGCAGAGGTACCCCCTTGTGGTTTCTTGGCAGCGGGGTCCTTTAAGTGCTTCCTCAAAAGATTCATCACTCAAAGTTGCCGAGGTCTGGGTCGTAATAATGTTCTCACTAGCCTGTGCACCAACCTTTGATGCATCAGTAGTGAGAGCCCTTTCGTCATGACTTCTCTCCTCCTTGGAAGTCAACTCTTGGAGTCTGGGGTCTGAATCAGTTGGTCCCTTGTGTCCCTTTTGGAAGTTCTCCTCCTTTTGTATTTTGAGGAAATGATTTGGCTTTTAGGTAGGTTTGCCCAAGATTGAAGAGTAACACTCTGAGGTTCAATTTCATGTGTCTTGGACACATTCAGGACATTTTGTGGCGAGGTTGTTTGAGTGGCTTGGGGTTCTGTTTGGGATGCAATCTTGGTGATGGAGTGGGTTGGGGTTCAATGGGGTGACTTGAACCTTCTCCAGTTGGGAGTTGATCATGGATAATATTTTGAAATAAAGGAGTTACCTTTCCAGAAAATTTGAATTTTTTGTTCATATTGGAGAAAACCTTTTTATTTAGTTATGGAATAGGAAAAATATTTTTGGTTTTATTTAAATTTGGATCACAATCAAAAATATGTGCAAGGAATCTTGGATACATTAAAAATTTTGATGAAGATAAATTTCCAAGCATTCCATCAAAAATCATTTTTGAAAAATTAAATACTTGGTCTGTGCACAAACAGACAACAGTAGATGCTATTGATCTATTGAACTCATTCCAAGTACTTTTCTTGGGAGACATACAATGTTGAATAGTATGTACCAAGAATTTCCATTGGGGTGAAAGAAGACCCTTTTGAAAAGTTTGAATATCTGTTCTTCCTTCATACCCTATTTTTAAAATGTTTTCAGTTAAATCTTCTTTAGAGAGAATAGAAATACCTGACTCATCATTGAGTTGTAGATGTTGTCTGATGATTTGTTCAGAAATAATGATGGATTGTCCATCCATGTCAGATTTGATTTTAACAATATTGTCTTCCTCTATTCTTTCAGCCTTTTCCCAAAATTGAACAAGATGTTGTTCACAGAGTGTGGGATTTATTGTGAGAGCAAATTTGATTGGAGAATTCTTGAGAAACATCACTATTTGCCTAAAATTTCTGGTTCCATCTGGATTTCTTAAAAATGCGACCATGTTGTGAAATTCAGAGTAGAGAAGATCTGTTTGAGCAACTAGTGTTTTCCTCATTGCCATTTTTGATTGATTGTGATTTGAGACTGAGAGTGAATTGATTTTAAGTTCTTTTGAGAGATTGTGAGAGGTTGTTACTGCTTTTTAGGGTTTTAATCAAGATTGCCGAATTAAGGGTTTATCGTGGGTTTTAGCAGATCGAGGTTTGGATAATGTATCATTAACCGACTTCTGTTATTTATAGTTTTCGAAATTAACCTGCAAAAAGTCACAAATACCCTTCGAATCATAGAATAACGGCTATTTCCATGGGGTTAGTTTAGTAAATATATCATTTTTAAGAGTAAACTGCCGATCAGTAGTAACTAAGTGTCAGTAGTATTAAACGTCAGTAGTAACTGAGATTTGATATTTTAAATGCTGATCAGTAGTAAGTAAAAACTACAACCAGTACTAAGTGAATAATCAGTAGTAAGTTTTAACAGAGATTGTACAAACACTTTACATATGAGATTTTTGTGTGTTTACTTAATAAAAATCATTCCAATACTGTTAACTAAAAAGTTAAACCTTCCTACATCAAATGCTTTTGTAAAAAGATCTGCTAATTGATTATCAGTATGAATTTTAACCACTTTAATTAGTTTCTTTTCATTATAATCTCTTATGAAATGAAATCAGATTTCAATATGTTTGGTTTTTGAATGTTTTACTGGATTATTCACAATACTAAATGCACTTTGATTATCTATAAAAAATAGGATATTTAAGGATAGAGATACGAAAGTCCATGAGTTGATTTTGAATCCATAGTACTTGAGCACAACGTGCAGATGCAGCTACATACTATACTTATGCAGAAGATGTTGAAACGTTTGTTTGCTTCTTGCATTGCCACGACACAAGTCTTGATCCAAAAAATTGACATCCACCAGTAGTTGACTTTCTATCCAAGCATTCACCACCATAATCACTATCTGTGTATGCTGTAAGTTCAAAAGGTGAGTGATGTGGATACCAAAGTCCTAGTGATGGTTTCCCTTTCAGGTATCTAAAGATTCTTTTGACTGCTTGCAAATGTAGTTCCTTTGGTTTTGTTTGATACCTGGCACACACACAAACACTATACATAATATCAGGTCTAGATGCAGTTAAATACATTAAAGAACCTATCATTGATCTATATAAATGTTCATCTAATCCTCTCCCTCAATGTCAGGATGTAGGTGTTTATGTGTTTCCATAGGAGTGCTTGCACTTTTGCAGTCTTTCATTGTAAACTTCTCTAATATGTCTTTGACATATTTTGATTGATTGATCAAGATACCATCTGACTTTTGATTAACTTGGAGTCCAAGAAAGAAGTTCATTGGACCCATTGAGCTCATTTTGAATTTGATATGCATAAGTTCTTCAAATTCTTTGCAAAGTTCATCTTTTGTGGATCCAAAGATGATATCATCTACATATATTTGAACAAGTAGGATGTCATCTTTGACCTTCTTGGTGAAGAGAGTCTTGTCAATGGCACCTCTTTGAAATTTGTTCTTTAACAGGTATGATGATAGTGTGTCATACCAAGCTCTTGGTGCCTGATGCAGGCCATAAAGAGCTTTGTCTAATTTGAACACATAATCATCATGCTCAGGATATTCAAATCCTGGAGGTTGACATACATACACTTCTTCTTCTATTTTTCCATATAAGAATGCACTTTTTACATCCATTTGATAGACTTTGAACCTTTTGAATGATGCATATGCCAGAAATATTCTGATTGCTTCAATTCTTGCTACAGGAGCATATACTTCATCATAGTATATTCCTTCTTCTTGAGTGTATCCTTGAGCTACAAGTCTTGCTTTGTTTTTGATCACTATTCCTCTTTCGTCTTTCTTATTTCTGAAGATCCATCTGGTTCCAATGGCTCTTTTTCCTTTTGGAAGAGGTACTAGTGTCCAAACAGCTTGTAACTTGAACTGGAGAAGTTCTTCTTGCATTGCTTCAATCCAGTTTGAGTCTTTCATGGCTTGTTGAATCTTCTTAGGTTCATCCTGTGATAAGAAGCATGCAAACAAACATTCATTAGAGATTAGACTTATATTTCAAGTATTATTGTTAATCTAGAATTGAATTTGTTTCTTGTCTGCATATTTGAGTTAACATCACTTAGAACAAGGTCTAAGGGATGATTCTTTTGAGCTCTTGAGTTAGAAGCTTTGTCCACCACTATTTGACTATCAAGATTTGATTCAGGGATTTGTGCATCTATCCAGTTTTCTTCTTGAGTTTCTGAGTCTTCTTGGTCTTCTTGATATTCTTCATTGATGTTGTTATCAGTAACAACAGGATCATTGTTGAAATTCAGTGTTTGTGAGTTGGTACTGGTATCAGTATCATCTCTTGCAGCATCACCATTAAGGGTTTCTGTGTTACTACTGGTGTCAGTATTAACACTCGCTTCTTCAGGATTTTGAGTTTCTGAGTTATTGCTAACACTAGTATTATTTGTATTTTTAGAGTTGTTACTGTCCTCAGTATTAACTGTATGATCAGTGTTAACAATGATATACTGCAAGGAATTTTGACTTCCATTTAATGATGATGACCCTTCTTTGGTTGGTTGATTGTTTGAGACACCTGTATTTAAATTAAAACTAAAATCAAGAGATTTTGTTAGTGAGTCAATATTAAACAACCAATCTGGACCATTTCCTTGTTCATTCATAAGATTTTCATTAAAGGATACATCTGCACTTTCTTCAATGATCCTTAGTCTTTTGTTGAACACTCTGTATGCTTTGCATTGAGTTGGTATCCTACAAAGATTCCATCATCTGCTTTGCAGTCAAACATACCAATTTGTTCTCTTGTAATTAAGATAGTATAGGGACAATTAAATGATTTTAAAAAGCTTATTGAAGGTTTTCTTTTATTTAACAGTTCATATGGTGTCTTGAAGTGTGACTTGACTATTAATACTCTGTTTTGCACATAACATGCAGTATTAACAGCTTCAGCCCAAAAAGTTATTGGTAATTTAGCATCTGCAAGCATAGATCTTGCTGCTTCAATGATTGTTCTATTTCTTCTTTCAGCTACACCATTTTGTTGAGGAGTTTTAGGAGAGCTATACTGCCTGTCAATACCTTTAAGATCACAAAAAGAGATTAGATTTTCATTTTTAAATTCTGTACCATTGTCACATCTAATGGATTTCACTTTGAGATCTCTTGTATTTTCTAGCTTGATAATTAGGTTCTTAATGAGTTCACTTGTTTCATCTTTAGTTTGATTGTCTAAGTCAGCTATAACACCATTAAATTCTATTCTTCTTTTTCTGTTTTTAATTAAATCCTCATTTATTTCTTTTGTTTCTTTTTCAAGAGTTTTAAGTAATTTAATGCATTCATGAGAGCATGGTTTAGGATTTACCTCAGATTTAGGTGCAGAGAAGGCCATAAGTGCTTGATTTTGGGCATGTTCTTCAGCTTAAAAGCTCCAGTCATATCCTAGTCCCTCTTGGGATACAAGTGCAGATGAGTTTGTCCCTTTGTCTTTGTTAGGACATTCTCTGGCAAAGTGACCAAGATTGCTGCAGTTGTAGCATTTGACTTTAGTTTTGTCAAACCCTGCTCTGTCACCTTTGTTGAAGCTCAAACTTGATCTACCAGTTCTTTTTAGGAACTTCTTGGTTCTAAAACTGAGCATAGCCATCTGCCATTTGATATCCATCTCTTCTAGATCATCAGGATTGATTTTCTCCAGATCTTCACTAATTAGTGCAGTATGCACATGACTAGTGAAGAAGGATTCTCTAGCAATATCTTCTGATTCCTTTGTCTTTCCAGATGTGGCATCCTGATTTGTACCTGCAGTGGAAACACAAGCAGCATTGTTTGAATTTAAAGTAGGAGTTTTTTGACTTACCTCAGATTTCAAATACTCTTAGGTCATTGTATAGTTCATCAAGCTCCTTCTCTTCTAAAGCATCACCTTGTCTATATACAATAGTGTACATAGACCATTCTTCACTTAGAGATCTGAGAAACTTCCTATTGACATCATCTCTGTCTGGTTGAACTTCAACTTGGTTGAGTTCACCAATAAGTTTGTTGAATCTATCAAAAACTTGTGATAGAGATTCATTCTTTTGCCCTTTGAAGTTTTCAAACTCTTGTTTCAGTACAGATTTCATGTTTCTTTTTGTGCTCTTAGTGCCCACAAACCTTTTCTCCAAGGCTTTCCATAGCAGTTTTGCATCATCAAACTCAACAAACAGATGTTGATAATCATTAGGAATTGCAAGCAATAACGTACTTAAAGCTTTTAATTCAGTTCCTCTGTCCTTCCTTGCCTTGTCACACTTGAGTTTGTCAGTTTCAGTTGTTGTGCTGGTTGTGGCAATTTCAATTGTCTTATTGCCTTCCAACACAACTTCCCACATGGAATAGTCAGTAATAAGCATATATTGCTTAATTCTATTTTTCCACATCCCAAAGTTATTGGGAGTGAGGATGGGGATCTTGTTTGCTTGTGTGCTCTCATTATTTTCAGACATGATGAAAACGTGGGTTTTTGAAAGTATTGAAAACTTTTGTGAGTTCTTGATTCGTAGATCTAGAGTGCAAAGCTCTGATACCACTTGACAAGATCGATTAACCAAAACAGTTAATAAACACAATGATCTACTCAACAATAGAAGTTACAGCGGATTAACACTATGTTGATTCAATCAAGAACAATAAACTGTAAATAATTCTATGAATAATAAGAACACAAAATTATCACAAAAAGCTTCAATGTATATTGATCGAATGAATACAATACACACGTATGTTTACAATTCATAAGGAACTATATATAATAGTCCTTGAAGCCTAACAACTTACCCTAGTTATTCTAGGACTAGATTACAATCGAATTACAAAAGATATTAAATTCTAAACTAATTCTACGAAGATCTCGGACACGATCAACTATAAATATCGACATCAGTATTAATGAGCATCATCAGTAATAAACTCTATCTTCAGTAGTATCTTTGTAATCAGTATCAACTCCTTAGCATCATTAAGTCGTTGATCAGTACTAACTCTGCATATCAGTAATATGCATACAAATCAGTAATAAACTCTGATTTATCCAAACAATTCGTGATTTTCAATTCAAATTTATTGGTGTGTTTTAATGAATAACGTTTTCCCCCCTTTTGTGATTTTAAGAAGCCAAACGAAAATCTTTGTTAGGTCTCAACAACCCTGGATTGAATGTATAATTGATAGATTAATTAGACTTAAGACAATTAAAGTGATTAACACAATATTAGAGTCAAATGTATAATTCCACTAAGTGTGGTATGCAGCGGAAAAGCAATACCACTCATCAATTACAATATGTTTATATGTGAAAGCGTAAATTTGTGAGTACTCCTTTGCCAAGTGATCTCTATTTATAATGATATAGAGATCTTACAAAAGAGGCAATGAGTAACTGAAGGACTAAGAAAGGAAAGTGGCCGAGATCAAAGGGATTTGATCTGGCCAAGTAAACAAGGAAATGTTTACTCAGTCCTTGTACTCAGTATCAGCCAGATGTGTGATGATGACAATGAAGCTCGATTCAAGAAGGTTGCAGGAATTATCTACAATGATAAAGGGCAGCATGTACTCATTGCTAGAAGAGAAAAAGACGTATATGTGGTCAACCTATCTGAAATAGACCCAACTATTCGAGTATGCCTGCTTTCTAAAGTCAAGCCATAATTGCATTGGCTATGGCACAAGAAACTCTCTCACATCAACTTTAGAAATATCAACGAGCTCAGTATGAAGAAACTGGTGAGAGGGTTGCCCACTATTACTTATTCAAAAGATAAGTTATGCTCATCATGTGAAATGGGCAAGCAGAAGAAGAGTTCATTCAAGTCAAAGGTCAATCATTCCATTAATGAACCTCTTACTATGATACATATGGATCTTTTTGGCCCCATCAGCACACCATCTTTGGCCAAAAAGATCTATACCCTAGTCTTGGTTGATGAATTCTCAAGATATACTTGGGTCATCTTCCTCAAGACTAAGTCAGATGCAACAACAGAAATCATTTCCTTTATAAAAAGAGAGGAACTTCAAAAAGGCAACAAGGTCAAGCAACTTAGAAGTGACCATGGTACTGAGTTTAAGAACTCAGTATTAGCCGATTTCTGTGAAGAAAAAGGAATCATTCAAAACTTCTCTGCAACTTACACACCACAACAAAATGGTGTTGTAGAAAGAAAGAATAGAACATTAATTGAAGCTGCAAGAACTTTGTTATGCCATGCTGGACTGGCACTGAGTTTCTGGGCTGAAGCTGTAAATTGTGCAAACTTCACTCAAAATAGAGCCACTATAGTCCAGAGACATTTGAAGACTCCATATGAGTTATACAATGGCAAGATTCCTAATGTGGAATACTTCCACATCTTTGGAAGTAAATGTTTTGTACTCAGTACAAAACAAAATCTCAACAAATTTGCTCCCAAAGCAAATGAAGGTGTGTTCATGGGCTACTCTCCACACTCTAAAGCCTTCAGAGTGTATATCATCTCAACCAAGATGATTGTAGAATCCATTCATGTCACATTTGATGAAGATCAGAATGAGCATTCTACCTCAGCAAGTGAAGACATAAGTGGCATAGATATTCTATGCAATCCAGAAAACTCCATTGCTGAAGAGCCCAAGTTTCATCCACACTTTATTCCTAATAAGTTTAATGAAACTGATCAAGTTCGAACTCAGCCTCACTCAACTGCGACTAATACTGAGGCTCCCATAACAGAGAACCTTCACACTGAGTTTCCAACTAATGATCTGAACCACTCTACTTATGAAGAAGGTGAAACATCCAACACTTCACAAGAATCCACATCAACTCTGCAAAATGAAGATGAACAGCAACCTCCGCTGTCTAATACTGACCCGAATTCCACTCAGTATCAGACACACAACACACCTAATCAACAAGATAGTGTTGATCCTACTTCAAATGCTCCCTTAGGAAACAATTTAAGGGAACACAGAGACCATCCACACTCAAACATTATTGGTCCTATTGAAGAAGGTGTCCAAACAAGAAGAAAATTAGAGTTTCCACCCCAAGCAACTGCAAATTTTTGTTTCTTCTCAAGCTTTCTATCTACCATTGAACCAAAGAAAGATGATGAAGCTTTATTAGATGAAGATTGGGTAGAGGCTATGCAAGAAGAGCTCACAGAGTTTGAGAGAAACAAAGTTTGGAACTTAGTACCACCTCCTACTGGCAAAACTATTATTGGTACTAAGTGGGTATTCAGAAACAAGATGGACAAGGATGGTGTTGTCATCAGAAACAAAGCAAGGTTGGTTGCTCAAGGTTACAGGCAAGAAGAAGGCATTGACTATGATGAAACTTTTACACCAGTTGCAAGAATTGAAGCTATTAGGTTGTATCTTGCATATGCAGCTTTTAAGAACTTCAAAGTTTATCAGATGGATGTCAAGAGTGCTCTTCTAAATGGAAAACTACAAGAGGAAGTTTATGTTAAACAACCACCAGGTTTTGTTGATCCTAAATTTCCTAATTATGTTTTCAAGCTTGATAAAGCTCTATATGGGCTCAAACAAGCTCCAAGAGCCTGGTATGATACCCTGTCTGAGTACCTTATTGAAAATAAATTTACAAGAGGTAAAATTGATAAAACATTATTTTCAAGAAGGAAAGGTTCTGACATCTTACTCATTCAGATATATGTAGATGATATTATCTTTGGCTCCACTGACAAGTCAATGTGTGACTGGTTTGCTAAAATAATGTCAACTCAGTATCAGATGAGTATGATGGGAGAACTTACTTATTTTCTTGGTTTACAAGTTGAACAAAAGCCTGATGGCACTTTTATAAATCAAAGTAAGTATGTGCATGACATGTTAAAGAAATACAAATTTGAAAACTTATCATCCATGCATACTCCTATGGGTACTCAGGATAAGATAAGTAAGGATGAAACTGGTAAACAAGTTTGTCAATCCACATACCGAGGTATGATTGGTTCGTTACTTTACTTAACTGCTAGCAGGCCTGATATCATGTTTGCAACATGTTTGTGTGCTCAGTATCAGGCTGATCCTAAAGAATCACACATGAAAGCAGTTAAGCGCATCTTTAGATATCTTACAGGTACTCCTAACATGGGTCTTTGGTATCCCAAAGATTCAAATTTTGACTTTGAAGGGTACACAGATGCAGATTTTGCAGGTTGTAGATTAGATAGAAAAAGCACAAGTGGAGGATGTCAATTCCTAGGTGGAAGACTAGTAGGTTGGTCATCCAAGAAGCAAAATTCGGTAGCAACTTCCACAGCAGAAGCAGAGTATGTTGCTGCAGGAAGTTGTTGTGCTCAATTATTATGGATGCAGTATCAATTATTGGATTATGGGTTTAACTTACAAAAGACTCAAATTCATTGTGATAACAAGAGTGCTATTGCTATCACAGAGAACCCAGTCTATCACTCCAAAACTAAGCACATTAATATCAGACACCACTTTATTCGAGATAATGTGGAAAAAGGTAAGGTTGAGGTAGATTATGTACCAACAGATGAACAATTGGCCGATGTGTTTACTAAACCTCTCCCTGAGGAAAGGTTTAGTTATTTACTAGGGCAATTAGGTATGCTGAATCCTTGATCTTTCTTAATTTTCTTTAAAACTGAGCGCTCAGTATCACTCCTGTTGATACTGACCACTCAGTATCACTAGTCTGTTATCATCAAAATTTAAAATTTTTATTTTTTTATTAATTTCAAGAGTAAATTAATTGTTTTTATATTTTTAATTTTTTTTATATATATTAATTTTTTTTACTCAGTATTGGGGTATGACGGCGTTTACACCGAGCTTAACCCTCATACTGCCCAACGGTAACCTTTCTTAATAGGAAAGTTACCGTTGGCACAGGATAAGGTAGTCAAATCAGCCGGTTTAACTTCCCAATACCTTAATTATCTTTAAATCACCTATAAATAACCGTTTTTTTTTACTTCAAATTTTTTAACAGTTATTTCATTCTTTCTCTTTAAATTCTCTCTGCGATTAACGATTTCAATCTCATTTAGCAAGCAAAAATCTTAAATCAAAATCACAGATGGCGAATTACACTTTCGTCGCTCCAGAGGTTGAATCGACAATCAAATTCCGAAATGATGAACTGCCCAGGTTTGCGAGGAACAACATCACATCCAATTTCACTATTCCTCAAGCCTGGGTATGCCAAGAATTCACAAACATTGTGACTTTTATGAAGCATTGCCCAATTGCTCGTGCACTGACCTTGTCTCCTCGAGCAATTTACCCAGAAATGGTATGCGAGTTTTGGTACTCTGCCACACTCGATTCTCTAGATATGATTGCTGGGTGGGTAATTAGAGATCAAAGAAGGGCATTTGTTCCTACTGCCATCATTCGTGAAACACTGAGGCTTCCCGCTCAAGCTCAGTATGACCCATTCGTTGATAGAACAGAGGCACGCTCAGTATTGCCATTTTTGGGTCGAAGAGGAACAACAGGCATAATCAAAAGAAACGAATTTGGTCCTATGTGGGGTATTCTCATTACAACAATAATTCGGTGTATGACCCACAAGACGGGTGCTTTGGACCAAATAAATGAATTTGGGATGCAAATAGTACATGCTTTGTACTATGGAAGAAACATTGATTATGCACGGCTCATTTTCAATGAATTAGCTGCTTTGGTTCGGGCTAACACAAGGGAATGTAATGTCCCTTTCTGCAGATTCTTATCACTCATCTTTCAACACTCAATGCCCACACATTCTTATGATGAGTTTCACAGTCTAAGGGTTGATCTTCCTCCTCTTAGTGAGAAGATCTTCTTTTACAGGCCAAGAGAAGGAGAGCCTCTACTGAGTCCTTATATGTGGGCCATTGTTCAAGAACACATAAATGAGGAAGCAGACATGTCTGATACTGAATTAGACAATGATGATGATGATGATGATAATGATGATAATAGTGGTAATGGAGGACATGCTGGTCAAGATGTTGAGATGCAGGATGTGCAGGATGTTCCACAAGTTCAAGAACAGACTCAACAACATATCTCTCATACTGAGTCGACCGAAGCCACACAGCTTGTCCTAAGAAGAAGAAGAAGAAACCTCTCACCAGTCCTTATGGACGTGTTATCATCCGAGAAGGTGCAACCTGCAAATGTTCCATCTTTAACTGCTTCTCTTCAAGCCCAAAGCCTAGTTGCAGCCACCGCTGACCTTCCTGGTCCAGAACTAGTCCCAACTGCTCAACCAATTGAGGAACCTCATGTTCCTCTTGATGTGGAGATTCAATATGAGCAAACTACACTGGAAGGTGCTCAGCAAGACAGACAAGTCGGCATTGAAGATGTTGGTGCTGCAAATCAACAATCACATGATCCTGCACCGACCTCTGCCGATGCTAGAAGGGAATCCGACAGAGTCTCAGGTATGAATTTCTAAAAAGCCCTTAAACTTATATATATATATATATATATATATATATATATATATATATATATATATATATATATATATATATATATATATATATATATATATATATATATATATATATATATATATTCATTCCCAAATAGAGACTAAGTATTGGCCAGTACCAACTCAATACTGACCAAAGTCTCACACGATCTTTCAAATATATATCCATTTATGGCCAACATAGCTAGCCCACTGCTGCTATGCAAAATTCATATATTGAGCACATAATTGATCATTGTCAGTCTACAGTTGTGTCAACATTTAAAGAGACAATGGTGGTTGATGTCAAACTGACACCCACTGGTGCTGCTTGAATAATGTCCAACTTATTTTTGAGTTGGGTAGCATAATTCAAGAAATGATCACAAACCCTTAAGCCACAAAATCCAAAAACTTTCCATGGGGTTTAGCCACATTTCTGTTATCACTCTAATACCGAGTGATAAACATTGAAAATAACAAGAAGCACATCCCACGCTTCGAATACCCAAACCCAAACCTTTTAGTAAATGTGACTTATCCTATACTGAGCTACTTAAATTTACACACTCACTTTTACTAAAATCTTCTTACACATGCTATGCACAAGTCCACAATATTTCATCATAAACCAGATAAAATACAGACTTTACAAACTCTGTTTATATGATTATAGAGTTAAACAACACCACAAGTCTATTTGATAAACCTTTCTTTTTTAACCAGTTTTATATTTTTTGTATCTTTAGCACCATCTGTGCAGGGCATTTAGGCATCCCAGGCTGCAGGAGACCAAGTGACTCTGCAAGCAATCATGTAGCATATTCTGGCCATCCAACATACTCAGACTATCATACTGGCCAGAATGGACACTATGAGTAGTGACATTGACTCAATAAAACAGTCAGTCTCACTACTTCAACAACCACATCAGCCTCCACCAACTCCACCATTTTCACATGGTGAACACAATGAAGAAGGAGAAGGAGAAGGAGATGATGGTGATACTGATGCTGCCACTGAGCCCATGCCCTCCCCTACTCTTGAAGAACTAGAAGGGGACATGGGTGGTGATACTGATCCTCTTCCCTCCCCATCCAATGATAACAATAAGGGGGAGAAGAGACAAAGAGATACTGAGGTTGATCAAACTGAGCCATCTGCTCAGGGGGAGAAAAGAAGAAGATTGAATGATGATCAACCTCCACAACAAGAACAACAACATCAGCAAAGCCCTCATACTGAGCCAATTCGGATTCAGTATGAGAGAAGAAGACAAAGAACTAGGTCAGCATTACAAGTTCAAGATCCACTTGAGCCATCTGCTCAGGGGGAGACTCATACTGACCAACCACAGCAAACTTATTCCGAGCCACCTGATCGTGAGGAGAATGATTTGCAAATTGTGGTCTATAGGCATTTCATCTGGCCTATTGCTGATGATGAAGATGAAGAACCAGTTTAGTGAACTATGCACTAAATCTGGTAGAACAAGAAAGTTCTTCATCATCATCCTCGGATGATGAAGAACAAGAAAATCTGGTGATTAGAAGAAGGAGTTCCTTATCAAGAAGACCCATCAATGCAGTTCTCACTCCTTCTGAATTAAGTGAGGAACCTGCTCCTTTGGTAACAAGACAAAGAAGACCTGTTCATACATTGGACAGTGATACTGAGCAGGCTCCAAGACTGACTTCTCAACAACTCTGTGCAGAACAAGAGAGATTTTTATATGAGCAAGAGTTGGGAATCAAAGCAGAACCAGAATCTGACCCAGATACTGATACTCCTGGTCCTTCACATAGAGTCTCAAGAAAGGGTCCAGACCATATTCAACATTATTGGAATATGGTTGATGCTAGGACTCAGTATAAGGAGGAAAGGAAGGATTTCTTGAAGACCAAAACATTTCCAAATGTAAGGGGGATACATTGGTTGAATCTGGATGTCAATAAAGTAAAAGTGAAGCTCAAAGAAGGAAGAATCACTATCACTTGTACTGGCTTAACCAGTCCTCCCATGAAGATATTTATTCATGATATTCAAAGAATTGGTCTTCAAGACTGGGTGAAGATCACAAGACTGATCAAAGAGCTTCCAAAGAAATCAACTTATGATCAAATAGTCTTGGATGAGATCTGTGCAGTAGCTGCAGTATGTTATGAGAAGGACTTGCTTCATGAAATAGAGTATAGAACACTCAGTGTGATGACTGAAGCTTACTCAAACAACAGACAAGAATGCCTTCATACATACAAGTATCTTAATAAGTACCCTCTTCCTCCTAACCTTGTTTTTCAGGATCAAAAGAGTATCATATATCCAACTTCTGGATATATGTATACTGACTCAGAGGATAGAGAGTGCTTCATTTGTGAAGAAGATCTACCAAGAGCTCAAATCAGTCACCTTGTTGGACTGAAATGGATGATCACCAAGAAAGAAGACTCTTGGTTCAGAAAGAAGATTGTTGCAGTTCTTAATTGTAGATGGGATGAACTCAAGAGCAGAGAAGAGTTTGTCCACATCAAACAAGAAGTCTTCTATGAGAATGAAGCCATCAACAGCAGATGAAGAAGAAGATTTTGCTACCTATGCTGTTGTATTTTCTATTTTTTTTATCTCTTTGTAATTGTTTTGTTATCATTAGATAGGGGGAGATTGTTAAGGCAAAAAGCCTTACCCCTTTGGATCTTAAGATAACAAAACAACCTAGACTAGCTTTGATTAATATGTAGAATAAAATAGCTAAGTTTAGGTCTGATACTGAGTGATCAGTATTGGAACTCAGTATCAGAGCTCAGTGTCAGATAGTGATACTGAGTATAAGGACTGAGTAGAAGGACTGAGTTACATTTGTTATGTAACGGACTAAGATCAAATCCCTTGATCTTAGTCATTTTCCTAGTTTAGTCCTTCGGTTACTCCTTTGCCCATTATGTAAGATCTCTATATCATTATAAATAGAGATCATCTTGCAAAGGAGAACTCACCAATTCACTTTATATTTTCACATCTATTGTAATTGATCAGTGGTCTTGTTATTCCGCAACAAGCCACACTTAGTTGAATTATACATTTGACTCATATCTTGTTTTTGTACAATATTTGTCTTGAGTTATAATTATCCAATCAATTAACCATCTAAACCAGGGTGTTGTGACCTAACATTGATTTCCCCATATCCTCTTGTTTTCCCTATGGAATCATCCCCAAACCTGACAGAAGGACCCTTCTCTGGAGTGTAATGCTGAAGGTACTCCATACTGCCAGTCATGTGTCTTGAGCAGCCACTATCAAGGTACCATTTTCTATCCCCCTGCACAAGACACAAAATAGAGAATAGTTCCTTTTAGGAACCCATTTAAAAATGGGACCTTTGGAAGAGTTAACATTGTTATCCTTTTTAATCTCTGTTTTGGAGGGAGTCAGTATCACTTTAGTAGAACCAGTATTGGTAGTCTTTTGTGGCACAGACTTTGGATCCCTCCTTTTCTTTGGTACTGAGTACCTAGGATTAGAGAGATTAGTTCGACATTCATCTCCTTTATGACCTGTATGATGACATCTGTAACATTTTCTAGGTCTATTTCTAAACATATTTTCATAAGGGATTTTAGAAAATTGTTTAGGTTTTGGTTTATTAGTATGTATTAGTTTTGCAAATTTCTGACTCAAAAATTTGATTTGATCACCAATAGATTTCAAAAGACTATTTTTTTTCATTTTTAATTGGAGGTTGGATTTCCTTTGTAACAGTCTTTTTGGGAGATGAATTTTTGTTTTTGTTTGGTAAAGTTGTCTGTTTTTGCTTTTGCTTAGAATTACTTCCTTTACCATTTTTGGAACCTGTTGAAAGTGTAGTAGGTTTAACCTTATGTTGTAATTTTGACACTTCAACAGGTTCTTTAGATTTCTGAGTATCTAATTCAGATGTGCTTGCAACTTCAGTATGAGTCTTTTTAGAAGATATAGAAGTTGTTTCCAAGGTGTTCAAAATAGTATTTTCAGAGTAAGGAATGACATTAAATAATACTTCAAATGGTGGAACAACTGAAGTGTCATACTGATCTACATTGATGTCAGTATCAGAATTTTCTGTAGCAGGAAATTCAATACTGAGATCTTGTAATTCAGTATAGCACTTGAACAGATAGAGGGACCAATAGGTTGAACTTGGTCAGAAATGTTTTTATCCTCATCATCTGAATCAGTTTGACAACTAGTTTCACAAAAAGTTTTGGATTTTACAAAATTAACAGGATTTAAGTGATTAAATTCTTCAAATAAATCAGCAAAATTATTTCTATTTTTAAACTGAGGATTCACACCAAGTGCAGCCCTCACATTTTCATGAAATTGTTGATTTAAACATTTATTTAGCTTGATAGAAGCATTTCCCCATGATTTACATTGATTTTCAAATTTTTCTTTTTCCAATTTATGTAAATGTGCTTTATCAGCTAATCTTTGATTTATATCTTGTAAGTTTAAGAAATCAAGTTCCAAATCTTTTAATCTTGCTAATTTATCTAAATTTTCATTATTTACTTTTTCTAGTTGTAAGATTGTAAGTTTTAAAGCTTTTTCTCTCTGTACTAAAGTTTTAAGATCAACAATCATATACTCAAATTTTTTTTCTTTTTCATTCAAAGAGTAAGTTTGAAAGGCACTCACCTTGTACAACTGAGTAGAATCCCAATCAATGTGGATGCTCATTTTCTCAGCTTTTTCAGTGAAAGCCATGAAGGATTTATTTTCAACCTCTTCCTCATCATCACTGAGGTCTTCATCCATCCAGGCCTCAGAGTAAAGTGCTTGATGAGGTGCTCCACTTCCACTAGCACCCTTTCCCTTGCTCATTGCTTTCAACTTTACATACTTGTCCCTATACCATTTAGCACGGTATGCAATTTTGTCATTTTGATTAGTTTCAGAAGACTTTGTGTGACAGTTGGCTGCAATATGACCAGGCTTTCCTCATCTGTAGCATAGACCAGATTTGGGGTCAGTATTGGAAGAGCTAACACCAAGCCTCTTCTTTTTCAAGTGATCCAACTTCATGGACATGAGAGCCATTTGAGTTTCCAGTTCTTCTGCCTCAGCATCTTCAAGACTGTCTTCTGGCTCATCTGGCTCAGTTACAGTATAGGCATGTTTAACAATTAGAGCCATGCCAGTAGATGTCTTTTCAGTTTTCTTCCAGTTGATCAGTCTAGAAGCAGTGTTCTCTTCATGATTCAACATTAAGCCATAAAGTGTTTGAAGAGTGTAGGACTCAATGTTGTTAGCAGCATTGACAGAGTTTGTCATATCAAGGAATTGTTGAGGAAGACTGTCCAGAAATTTTTGACATAGTTCTCCCTCATCCTTCTCAATTCCAACACTGATCAGATCATGAACAATGGTGTTGAATCTGTTGTAAAGAGTAGTGAGATCTTCATTTGGATTAGCAATGAAGTTCTCATATTTCCTTCTCATGTTGCTCTTTCTTTGCAACTTCACCCGTGGTGTGCCTTCATAAGTAACTGTCAAGCTATCCCACATAGCTTTTGCAGTTGGCAGCTTTATGATTGCACTGAGAACATCTTTTGTGACTGCATTACCAATCACACTCTTGGCTCTTGAGTCTAGACTGAACAACTGACGATCAGTATCAGTCCAAGTATGTTTCAACTTTGGAATTGTCCTTGTTGATGCAGGGGCATTGTCTGTAGCTGCAACATGTTCAGTGGTTAGAGGGATGATGGGACCATCAGTTAGCACAATGATCATCTCATCATGGATGGATTCAAGATACCACTGGGCTTTTAATTTCCATTGAAAGAAATCTTTGCCATCAAAGATTGGCACTCCCTTTCCTGACATCACTGGAGCAACAATTGAAGACATTCTGGTTTTTGATTTTTCGGAAGGATAGGTATATGGAATGGCTGCCAGGGTAATAGATCGACTAAATAAGAATTAATTTAGCCTGCTCTGATACCAGTTGTTAGGTCACAACTAATGGTGATTTTCGGTTATTACAAGTAACAAAACGCAGCGGAAAGATTTAATCACCATGAACGGATCTTGATATCAATCATACAATTAAACTATAAGAAAATCAAAGAGAATGGTATAAGAATTCATACCCTAGTTGCCTTTGATTATTGTGTATTCGGGTGGAGTTGGTGATGGATTGAAACCAAGTACTCAATTAGAATACCTCTAAAAGAAAGTCCACACAACACTTCAAGAACACCAATTGGGATGCTAGTCCCTTGAACAAGAATTAAAATCAAAACAAAACCAATGTCTTGATTTGCACGTGACCAAGAAATGAAAGAAGAATCTTGGATTTCTTATTCTTCTCGGTTTCAGAGAGCAAAACAACACCACCAACTCACTCTCTATTTATTTCACAATATACAAAACGTATATTATTAAGCAGAGAATTGAATGTGACGTTAAAAACAAGGGAGGTGCTTATGGTGCCTTAATCACCCTTTAATGCCTTCCATAAATCATTGATTTATTTGCACTCTAGTCCCTTGCCTTTTGTTCCTTCTATTTTGCTCACATTAAGGTTTCAATATTAACATTTAATATTAAACTTATATACAAGCATGTAGCTTATATTAATATATAATGTAATTACCGTAATTACACTATATATCTTATGGTGTTAAGTGTTTAAGTGTGTGACCCTTTAGGCTCACAAACTACTAGCCATATAACTATATGTTATACGCGTGAAGCATATTCCAACAGCTCCCACTTGCGCACGTGATAACATCAAGTAGTTATACAAGCAAAGGTTAGAGTCTAGCAACCCGCCAATGCCCCTAGAAGTACATGAGGAGTTTCATAAAATCTTTGTTCAAAGTTATTCGAGCAGTTATCCTTTTGTTACTGATACTATGTTGAATTTTAGACAAGGATCAATGTCAATCTAAAACTTCAACGATTTTGTTTCTCGATCTATATAATGAAATAGATTACCAAAACCAATCAAGATTCATCTTGATTACCTTTTGGGTGTGGCCACACATACATCTATTCAAAATCATCGAGGGGCCCAGTAGTATCTAATCCACATACGTGGAGGAACAAATTCTATATTGACTGCACGTGTCTGTCATATGCTTAATGATAAACCCGATAATGGTTGTTATAGCAGCCTTATTCAGGTCAGCGTTTAACCACATCAAAGTTTGCCCCTCTACATACACAAACCAACTTGCATCTCAAGTCAGAGGATAAGTGACAAATCCTTTGTGAGATTCACTTGTGACATAAATCCAAGAAGTGATTTCTCATAGTTTGGGTCAGTCCAATCGTGCATCGTTATGAGCGACATGTGAGTTTGATTTCATCATCCTTAGTCATACTAAGATAATGTCATCAATGCCCTCAGATTTGTCTTAATAATATTCCCATATTATCAATATGACAATGGACAATTTAGAATATAAAACACAGTAAATATTCAAGGATATAAACATGCAAATATAGAACACAGTAGATATTCATATAAAAACGATCATATCAAATATATCAATTTATTCCAATATAAACTGCTCACAGTTCCATTATCCAAATACTAAAACAGATTTACATGAAACTACTAGCTTGTCGAAGTCCAATGTTCCATTCATATTCAAGATGTTTGGTACAAGACATTGAGTTCGATAAAGCGTCAGCTAGTTAGTTATCTGTTTGAACTTTAAGTGTACGAATTTCACATATCTCGATAAATCATTCGAATGTAGTGAACCTTCGTAAATAGGATCTAGCGTCATCACGCCCTATTTCAAAACCAACATAAGTATAGCAAGTATACTTAGTTTCAGTTCAGTATCTCCACCATGACCAAGAAACATATATCCAGTACTTTAAAATACTTCAATGTGTTCTTAACAGCAATCCAGTGACTCTCTCATGAATTCTGTTGGTATTTTCTAGTAAGGTCCCCTAAGGACGTTACATTTGGCCTAGTACTTCTTACAGCGTACATGATGAATGTAATAGCCGATTCATAGGGGATTACATTCATCCGCTTCACCACATCAGGTGTGGAAGGTCCTTGAGTTTCACTCAAGTTTACATTGTGTGGCATAAGAGGACTTCCTCGTTTGGGAGTAACACTCTAAACCATTTAGAATTTTGTCAATGTAAGCACTTTGACTTAAACCAATTAACCGCTTTGATCTATCATTATAGATCTTTACTTCAAGTATGTATGTCGTGTCCCTACAATCCATCATGTCGAAACATTTTCCAAGCCAGGATTTTCATCTTGTAGCATGGTATATTGTTTCACATGAGTGACATGTCATCAACATGTATGACTTGAGAAACGACAACGCTCCCACTAGCTTTCATATATACACATACTCAGTTTGGGTTTTAGGTGAAACAAACGTTTTGATTTCATCATCAACCAAATTTCATAGTCATAGTACACTACTTTGGCTATAAGAATCCTAATGTCTTTAGTAACAGGCGAGAAGGTTTCATCATTGTCAATCCAGTAGGATTGAGTGTAACCTTTTGCTACTATGAGAGATTTATAGGTGTGTATATTTTCATCCATGACAACAGTCTTACTGTTTTGAGAAAGATCAACTAAGTTCAAAACTTGATTGTCTCTCATGGATTTTATTTTCGCATTCATAGCTTCAAGTCATTTTTCGAATTCAAAATTCGATAATGCAACTTGATAGTTAGGGGGTTCATAATGATCCTCGAAACTTGCTCCTCAGCATCGACATAAATCTATATCGTTCAGGTGCATGAAGTGTCCTTGCGGATCTATGAATGGGAACAACATCATCCTGTGGTCCAACATCTATATGTCCAGCCTCAGAATGATATTTGCTAGTGTTACCAGAAGGTTGTGTATCTTCACTTTGAATCTTGTCAAAGTCTATAGTGCTCCCACTTGCTTTGTGAAATGAGACTGTTCTCAAGAAACTCAGCATACCGAGTAACAACCATTTGTTCTCAGTTGGGAAGTAAAATAGTAATCGAAGATATACTTGATAGATATGGGCTCAAGTTTGTTCGGCATGTCTCGTTCCACGAGATCCTCACAACCCCAGATCCTCAAGTAAGACAAATTAGGGACTTTCCCACGCCATATCTCATATGGTGTCTTTTTAACCTTTTGGTCGGAACCATATCAAGTATTCGAGCAGCAGACTTCAGTGCATGCCCCTCAAAAGGATAGTGTAAGAGTAGTAGGACTCATCATAGATCGCACCATGTCATACAGGGTCCGATATCTCCTTCCAGACGCACCATTATCTTGTGGAGTGTATGAAAGAGTGAATTGTGAGACAATCTCACGATGTGAGGGATGATCCGGAAACTCTTGACTCATGTACTTTCATCCTTAATCAGGACTGAAAGCTTGAGTTGTCTTGCTAAGTTGATTTTCTACTTTTACTTTAGAAAGCTTTGAACGTTTCAAAGATTTCATGTTTATGTCTAATCAAGTAAACATAACCATAGCGACTGATATCATTAAAGCTTCCATGTTGATGTTTAATCAAGTAAACATAACCACATCGAATGATATCATCAGTGAAAGTAGGTGGCACCTTCCCTAGTCTTAGTTCTAAAAGGGCCACATACATCAGTATGTATGAGTCCAAGTAGATTTGTAGCTCTTTCGCCAACTTGGGAGAAAAGCTTTCTTGTTATCTTTCCATAATATACAAGAGAGGCATTTTAAATGATTCATAATCATTTGTAAAGAAGCCCGTCGAGTTTTAGTATCAAAATGCGTTTCTTGTTTATGTGGAAAAGATGACGATGATCTAGGTAAGTAGAATCCAAACCAATTTGGATTCTTGAGTGCTACGTTTGTATATAGAACTATCGTTTGAATTAGGATCATGCATATTAATTTCAAACATACTATTACAATGAATAGTTATAAAAAAATGTTATTTTTCATAAAACAAAATATCATAATCCATTATTCAACAAACGATAAAGCTAAACAATGCATAATTGACAATTGTTCAAAACAATAATTAACGCATTAGGAAGGATAAGATCACAGCTTTCATTCATTTAGCTTTCTACTTCACATTCAATCTTGCACATTTGTGTAAATGTGAGTTCCACAACTAGTGTCATACACTCAAGATTTATCACGAAAAGTATAGAGTTCTATAATGAAGATACCTAATGTGCTAACTAGAACACATTTGTCCTTCATCAACTCTGCCACGTAGGCAGGACAATTCCTCCTTCAATGGCCAGTTTCATCGCAATGATGGCAAGAAATATCCTTTGCAGGGTGCTCCTTTTTAGCAGGTGGGGGAATCGTAGGTTTGGAAAAGTAAACTAGCTTACCCTTACCTAGACTCTTGCCTTGTGCTTGCGGTTTACCTTCCCTGATTGCAAGAAAAGTATTGGGTAACCCTTGCTCAACCAGTTTTACCATAGCATGTTCAACGATTGTCTTCCCCATGCTATGTACTTTTAAAACACTTTTCAAACTGGTCATAGTCCTTGGATAGTGAGGTAAGAATCAAGCTCATTCCAAGAACTTGTGGTAAGGGGTAACCAAGACGTTCCATTGGATCAAGATAGCATTGCATATTCAAGATGTAAGTGCTAACTGATTGGTTGTCCTCCTGATTGCAAGCATGGAATGCTTTAACTATTTTGAACAGTTCAAGTTCTGCCTTTTGTTGAAATATCATTTTCAACTCGCTTATCATGTCATATGTTGTGAGTTCCTCGAAGTACTTTCGAATCTCGGGGTTCATGCTCACAAGCATATGAGTAGCAACTTCTTGGTGTTCGTTAAACGTTTCGGTAAAGGCTTGATGAACAGCAGCAGAATCACTGACAGGAGGTGCCTCAGGTAAGGCCTCTTATAGGTGTATCAACTTTCTCATCTCTAAGGACAATCCTTAGAATTCGATATCAGAAGATAAAGTTGATATTAGTCAGTTTCAGTTTTCAAGAACTGATTTTTTGAGTGGAGATACTTAGGTTTTGATGTTGTTGTTATCTGTATAACAACCAAAGTTCAAAAAATAGTATTTTCAATAATAATTTCTTTTAATCAATTAACTACCCAATTAATTTTAATTAAAAGCTAAGATCCCATTGAGCTTCTATCACCGCATCAGTTGATCTGCTAGAGGTGATAGATCCAATAGGTAGGTGACGATCAACAATTGCATTACAAGTGCAACTCTTAGAGGTATGGGACTTCATGGCACCTAGTGAACAAGCATCTAGGGTCAAGTGGCATGTTTGTCGCATCGTCGCCTCGAGTCAAGGTCTCACCGTTAACTCGATTAAGTCATCCAATGTGAAATCATGTCAAAATAGCTCTAGGTCTCACGCGTAGAGAATAATGACCTCGGATCTAGATTCAAACCACGTCTCACGTGAATTCAAAAATAGAAGCAAGTGATTTACAACCGATTGGACGGCGTGACTTAAATTTTAGGTATGTTTAAATTTTAATTGATAAAATTTTATTAAGATATGAATGAATCATGTACTTCATTCATACCACTTCATAAGTCTTGTAATAAACGGTAAAAACTTTTAGCGATTATTAAGTGATAAGTTACAAATCATATGTAAACTTAGTTTAATCTCAAAACGATTTTAGATTAAAGGTTTAATCATCTATGATTAACTAGTAATCATCGATGATTAAGGGTTTGAATGTTTTAATGTTTGTGTCTAAAAACCATTTTTAATTGTTTTACTACTTGTATCTAATAGAAAAGAAAAACAACCACAAACAAAGAATAAATTTTGTGCAAACCTCGACCGATGAAATCCTAGGTTCGGTCACGTGAGTCATCACGACGGACCGAAGGGTCAAACTAGGGGACGGGCCAACATGAACCCAAACGGGCCTACATAAACCCAATGGGCTCCCACTTGCTCCAAGACATTCTTGAGCAAGTAGAACCAAAAATTGTGAAAAAGTGTAATCTGCCAGAAAATTCCAGCAGACTTTGAAGCCCGAAAAGTCACTGAAGGAGTCTTCGTTAGTTCTTACGGCCTTCTGGAAAGTTGTAGCCCACGACTTTGCAAGCATTTTAGGCTTTTGAATCGCCCAAAACGGAGTCCGTATGCCTCTAGAAAACCTGTTTTCGTACAGCCCTCGCTTTTGTGACGGAAATTTGTTGTTTTCTTCATTAGTCTTCAATATTTTTTGTTAACAATTTACAATAAAAAGATAAAATAAATACAATCTATTCTATTACTTTTACATTACAAATTGCCCCAAAAATGGCACCAAAAATAAAAGAAAAATAAATGAAACAAATTACAACAATTAAGCCAAAAAAAAAAACAAGGCTTTTCCCAAACAACCAAACAACCAAACATTAACCACATTCATTCACAAATGGTCTAGGCTTTCATCGGTTTGCACAAACAAGCAACAATTGACAAGGCTTTGGCTTGGGATATGGCAAAAATACATGTTTTGCCATATCAACAACATGGAATTAAAAAATAAATTCCAAGCCAAATAATCAAAAAAATACAATAACAAGATTAATTTTTTGATATGATTTTGTAACAAATGACAATAGGGTTCCAAAAATACCATATTTTAACCCATGTAGTTAATTTAAAAATCGAAAAAAAAACAAAACCCGTGAGGTTTTTTTTTTTTTCTTTCTTCCGATCGGGTTCAAAAAACTACCAAAAAAACTTGGTTTTTGCCACTTTTTACAAAATCTAGCTAATTATATGATTAATATAATGACTCGTGATACCACTAATGGTGATTTTCGGTTATTACAAGTAACAAAACGCAGCGGAAAGATTTAATCACCATGAACGGATCTTGATATCAATCATACAATTAAACTATAAGAAAATCAAAGAGAATGGTATAAGAATTCATACCCTAGTTGCCTTTGATTATTGTGTATTCGGGTGGAGTTGGTGATGGATTGAAACCAAGTACTCAATTAGAATACCTCTAAAAGAAAGTCCACACAACACTTCAAGAACACCAATTGGGATGCTAGTCCCTTGAACAAGAATTAAAATCAAAACAAAACCAATGTCTTGATTTGCACGTGACCAAGAAATGAAAGAAGAATCTTGGATTTCTTATTCTTCTCGGTTTCAGAGAGCAAAACAACACCACCAACTCACTCTCTATTTATTTCACAATATACAAAACGTATATTATTAAGCAGAGAATTGAATGTGACGTTAAAAACAAGGGAGGTGCTTATGGTGCCTTAATCACCCTTTAATGCCTTCCATAAATCATTGATTTATTTGCACTCTAGTCCCTTGCCTTTTGTTCCTTCTATTTTGCTCACATTAAGGTTTCAATATTAACATTTAATATTAAACTTATATACAAGCATGTAGCTTATATTAATATATAATGTAATTACCGTAATTACACTATATATCTTATGGTGTTAAGTGTTTAAGTGTGTGACCCTTTAGGCTCACAAACTACTAGCCATATAACTATATGTTATACGCGTGAAGCATATTCCAACAACAACAACCCTGGATTGAATGTATAATTGATAGATTAATTAGACTTAAGACAATTAAAGTGATTAACACAATATTAGAGTCAAATGTATAATTCCACTAAGTGTGGTATGCTGCGGAAAAGCAATACCACTGATCAATTACAATATGTTTATATGTGAAAGCGTAAATTTGTGAGTACTCTTTTGCCAAGTGATCTCTATTTATAATGATATAGAGATCTTACAAAAGAGGCAATGAGTAACTGAAGGACTAAGAAAGGAAAGTGGCCGAGATCAAAGGGATTTGATCTGGCCAAGTAAACAAGGAAATGTTTACTCAGTCCTTGTACTCAGTATTGGATGTCAATACTGAGTTCCAATACTGAGTGACCAAAACTGTCTACTCAGTATTGGACCAAGACTTAGCTAATTTATTCTACATACTATTCTAAGCTAGTCTAGGCTGTCTTGTTATCTTAAGATCCAAAGGGGTAAGGCTTTTTGCCTTAACAATCTTCAAATAAGAATTCACCGGCGAGCAATCGTGATTAGAATTCGATCTTGATCACCTTGATTTGAAGGTGTCGTTTTCAAATTTTTTTGCAATTCATCATGCCCGGCAACTGTTTGATGTAAGTCCTGAACTGTACATATTTAGTTGAAACATTCCATTTGAATTGGAATCTTGTCATATATATAAATTTCTAAACTGTCATGACAGATTTTCAGCCGTCTCGGTTGCGTTTTGCGATAGTAATGCTTCATCTGAAAAGGTTCAGAGGTGCAATTTGGGCATCTTCATGGCCAGGTCTCCAATCGTACTTGATAATTAGTTTCTTATATGAGAAGTACATCATGATGCTGGAATCATCCGTTGTTCCCATAAATAATTAATTAGGAGATGGGAGATAGGGTTTTGATTGTTATTTGATTTGAACAACTCTTACTCGATTATGTTTAAAGGGTCATTTTTTCGAAATAGGAATTGTGAAGTCTATTTTTCAGGGTTTAAGATTTTTTTCATATCCATGATTCAATTGTGTTTTATCTTATCTAAATTGGTGATATCTAAAATTCTAAATTGTGTTTCAAATTTCTACAAATGCTCATGTAATACCTTATGCCCTTCAGCTATTTTGCGGCTTCCCAATCGTTTGCGTGTCTTTTTTTCCTCCTCCGAGTCTCTTATTATCAATGGTGAATCAGAACTTTTTTCTCCTCTGAGTCTCTTAATATAAAAAACTTGCTTTAATTTCATTATGTGCTGCAAGAAGATCCAAAAGTACTCGAAGAGCTGTAAGCATTTTTCCAGTAAATTACATTCCCGGGGCTTACAAAGATTACTGCGAACGAATTTTTGCCCCTTTTGAAAATACCCCTCTGAATTTCTGATAATTATTTGTACATATACTATCACAATTGTTAATTATATCTGAATAGTGACATGTACGTATATTGTAAAGCTATATACACATATTTTTTGATAATGAACACATATATTGTAACTATTGTGCTGATAATGAACCATTTTCATTGCAGGAGACATAACTGAACTACCTAATGTTGTTTCTGTCCTTGGTGACCAACACACTCAGAAGGTTGTTTCCCCATTTTTATTTAATTTATAATTTATTTTTCTGAAAGTTGCATTTGACTAAATATTAGTGGGTTTGTGTTGTACCTTATCTCCAATGGGTCAAATGTGTAAAATTTGTAATTTTTTTCTAAATTGCAAACGATTCAAATGGGATAGCAGGGTCGAAAGTTAACTACTATGTTTAATACAATAATTATTTATAAAACAGATCTTTGATGTAGTTTTAATACATAAATGGCAATGTAGAAATTGTTGGTGGTTGATTGATTTAAAAGTATGATCTTAGATGTAGTTTTTTGATAAGATCCGAATAATTATCTAGGATAATTATTATTGTTAGTTTATTATTATTAGATAATTATTAGTTTGAATTTATTTATTTAGGAGATAGGTTTTATTTTAGATAAAGATTAGGATTTGAATTTTGTTAGGAATAGATCTTATCTAAAGATCTATAAATAGGGCTTTAGGTTTGCAATTTCATTAAGGAATTAATAAAAGTTTAGTCTTCAGCTATTTGGGAGATCACCTGTTCTCGAACTCAGGAAATTATCGGGTTTGTTCTTAGGGACGAACTCAGTCATTATCAATTGGTATCAGAGCAGTTCGGTTCTGGATCAATCGTTACCAAAAAAAATAAAAGTAAAAAGTTACTGTTCACGAAGTTACTGTTCACACGACTACTGTTCATGGCTACTGTTCATCGGGTTACTGTTCATCCGAATCACTGATCACGCAAAAAAAAAATCAATTTATTCAAGATGTCTGCTGTTCAAGTTGATCTAGTTCAATCCAAAGTCGCCACTAGTAAAAGGTTTAATAATTTTGAACAATGGATGAAGGATTGGAGGGAAGAGAAACGACAATGCCACAATGAAATTATGAAGCTGCTCCGAAGTTTGATTAAAAATCAAACTCTAGTAAGGGGGGCAGATTCACTGTCATCAACCACATCCTTGAAAGAGATGGAGAAAAAAGTCGTTGAAGAATACCTAATAACTGATGTTATTGAACCAGGGTTGATTGATGGCAATAATAATGAAAAATATGTCTTGAGCAAGACTAAGATAAAAGAGGTCAATGAAGATTGCCCTGATGCTGAAAACAGAGGAGAGCCTTGTTTGCAATCAGCGAGAGAAACCAACACACGGTGGTGGCAGACAAGACGGGTTAACGTGTGAGAGTTTTGGAAAAATGTTTGTCACTTCAACGGGTCAGCCAAAAAAACAAAGCGACAAACTACTGGTCAAGGAGTTGGGGCTGCATTGGATCACAAAGGCGTTAATATTTGTCACCCTAGTTGAACTTTACAAGGGCCAAATACAAAGCAACCGCGCCAACAATTTTTTGTCATTGTTTTGCGGTTTTACTATGATCCACGAAAAAAGGATCTACAAGTCAAGACGTGGGATCCCGGAATCAAGATTATAGAAGCAACACCTTGAGGACAAGGTGTTTTTGGGGGCCGAGTAATGATAAGATCCGAATAATTATCTAGGATAATTATTATTGTTAGTTTATTATTATTAGATAATTATTAGTTTGTATTTATTTATTTAGGAGATAGGTTTTGTTAGGGTCATTATTCAATAGTTAGGGGACTAGTTGTGTAATATTGTATAAAAAATAAACTAGTAATTATCCTTAAGCATGATGATTAGTGAGATAGGTATTTAAGGGAAATTTACCTTCACTAATTGAAAGCTTTCTCACATATTGAATTGAATTACTCTTTCTGAAAGTTTCCCTCCATCTCTCTCTCTCTCAATCTCACACACTCAATACACCAAGAACACGCACACTTAAGCTTCAATCTCACTCAAATCTCCATGGATTAGCTTCATTCAATTGTATTAGATCTCACAATTGGTATCAGAGCATAAACTCTCTAAGAGTAGATCCAAATTCGTGATGATTTGATCCAGATCTGAGTTTTTGATTGAAAAAGTTTTGTTCGTCACTTGAAAATTAATTTGCAAATATTTCATTTGGAATTGATGATTTGATTGAAGATTCATGTTTCTCCATTGATTCTAATAGGAATAGAATCAAATTTTGATCAATTCCATCAACAATTGATCATGATTCAGTGATTTTAGTGAAAAAGTTGAAAAACTCACAAAACGACTGTAATTTGCAAAATTCGACCAGATGTGTTATGTTTTGGGATATATGATCGGATTCGAGTGTTAGGAATTGATTTTCGAGTAGCTTGTGATTGGAATCAATGGTTTTGGTTGAGAATTGAGCAAACTAGGATCAATTTGGTGAGTTTTTGGTGTTCTGCGAAAGTTCTTGGCCTCAAGAAAGTCTTCGGCCCGAACAAAACACTGTTCTCGGCCCGAACTGTTGCAATCTTCGGCCCAAAAGTGAAGTTCGGCCCGAACTGTTGAAATCTTCGGCCCAAAAGTGAAGTTCGGCCCGAATTGTTGAAATCTTCGGCCCAAATTGAAGTTCAGCCCGAACTGTTGCAATCTTCGGCCCAAAAGTGAAGTTCGGCCCGAACTGTTGAAATCTTCGGCTCAACTGAACTTTGGCTCAACCAGTCTTCGGCCCGAAGAACATACCAAACAACCTTCGGCCCATACAAAGTGTTCAGCCCGAAGACCATATTGTGTGACAAAAGGGGTTATACTAAAACGATCATAACTTTCAGCTCGGGTGTCCATTTCAAGCCCACGAGTAACCAAATCGAAGCTCGCGACGAAAGATATGACATGATAAACAGCCTTAGGCAGTTTACCCGACTTCTCGGTCCAAAAACCCTTGTTTTAAACACTTTATTTGTGTTTTTGTGATTTTTCGGTAAAATTTCAAACTTCGTGGTGCCCTAGTTTTTGATCCGTTTATCGTTTTAGACCAATTCGAAAATCTAGGCCACATTTATAGTATATTTTACCATCTGGAAAAATCAGTTGATCATTTTGGAGATTTTGAATTTTCTCTTCAAAATGACGTCAAAAGATGCTCTTTTGATCGGAACCGATCTCAAATCTCCGGTTTTATACCGAGGTGAATATGCTCAGTGGAAAATACGATTTCTTCACTTTATTAAACATCATGAATTGGCAACTGAAATTCAGGATTCTCTTGAGAATGGGGTGGCTGTGTTTTATGAAGATCTTATTGCTATTCCAAATGCAAATCCTCCAGTTATTGGTGGTCGGACTCCACTTCCTCCTGCTCGATATAATGCTCAACAAAAACAACGATTAAAAGCAGATCTACACTCTTTTTCATTCATGTATCAAAGTTTACCAAATGAAATCTATAACAGCTTAGATAGTTTGATAACCGGTAAAGAATGTTAAGGCAAAAAGCCTTACCCCTTTGGATCTTAAGATAACAAAACAACCTAGACTAGCTTTGATTAATATGTAGAATAAAATAGCTTAGTTTAGGTCTGATACTGAGTAATCAGTATTGGAACTCAGTATCAGTACTCAGTATCAGATAGTGATACTGAGTACAAGGACTGAGTAGAAGGACTGAGTTACATTTTATTATGTAACGGGCTAAGATCAAATCCCTTGATCTCAGTCATTTTCCTAGCTTAGTCCTTCGGTTACTTCTTTGCCCATTATGTAAGATCTCTATATCATTATAAATAGAGATCATCTTGCAAAGGAGAACTTACCAATTCACTTTACACTTTCATACCTTTTGTAATTGATCAGTGGTCTTGTTATTCCGCAACAAGCCACACTTAGTGGAATTATACATATGACTCATATCTTGTTCTTATACAATATTTTGTCTTAAGTTATAATTATCCAATCAATTAACCATCTAAACCAGGGCGTTGTGACCTAACAAGTGGTATCAGAGCAGGCTAAATAAACTCTTATTTAGTCGATCAATAACCCTGGCAGCCATCCCTTATACTTATCCTTCACATACTCCAAAATCAAAAATGTCTACCATTGTTGCACCAATTATGTCTGGAAAGGGAGTACCCATCTTTGATGGTAAAGACTTCCATCAATGGAAGCTAAAAGCTCAGTGGTATCTTGAATCTATTCATCATGAAATGCTCACTGTGCTGACTGATGGTCCTATCATTCCACAAACTGTGGAACCCGTTGCTGCTACTGATAATGCTCCTGAGAGCACAAGAACAATACCTAAACTAAGGCATAACTGGACTGATACTGACCGTCAGTTATATGCCTTAGACTCAAGGGCTAAAGGTGTGATTGGTAATGCCGTTACCAAAGAAATTCTCAATGCAATCATGGAACTGCCAACAGCTAAGGCTATGTGGGATAGCCTATCAGTCACCTATGAGGGCACACCAAAGGTGAAGTTGCAAAGAAAGAGCAATATGAGAAGAAAGTATGAAAACTTCTTCTCAAATCCAAATGAAGACATCACCTCTCTTTACAACTGGTTTAACACTTTTGTTCATGGTTTAATTAGTGTTGGCATTGTAAAAGAGGAAGGGGAACTTGTTCAAAAGTTCCTGGACAGTCTTCCTCAACAATTTCTTGACATGTCAAACTCTGTCAATGCTGCTAACAATATTGAGTCATACACTCTTCAAACTCTGTATGGCCTAATATTGAACCATGAAGAGAATACTGCTGCAAGACTGATCAACTGGTAGAAAACTGACCAATCTTCAAATGGCATGGCTCTCATCGTGCAACAAGCATATACTGTGACTGAGCCTGATGAACCAGTAGTTGATCTTGCTGATGCTGAGGCAGAAGAGCTTGAGACTCAAATGGCTCTTATGTCTATGAAGCTGGATCAGTTGAAAAAGAAGAGGCTTGGTGCTAGCTCTTCTAACACTGACCCAAGATCAGGTCTTTGCTATAGGTGTGGAAAACCTGGACATATTGCTGCAAATTGTCATACCAAGTCTTCTGAGACTGACCAGAATGACAAGATTGCATACCGAGCAAAGAGGTATAGAGACAAGTATGTCAAGCTGAAGAATTGGAGCAAGGGCAAGAGGGCAGAAGGGAATGGAGCACCTCATCAAGCACTTTACTCAGAAGCCTGGATGGATGAGGACTTAAGTGATGATGAGGAAGAGGTTGAGAATAAAGCCTTTATGGCTTTCACTGAAGATGATTTGAAGAGCTCCTTTGAAAAGGATATCAAAGAGGCTGAGAGGATGAGTGTCCATGCTGATTGGGATTCCACTCAGTTGTACAAGGTGAGTTCCTTTTCAGACTTATTCAGTGAATGAAAAAACCAAGATTTTTGAGTATATGATTGTTGATCTTAAAACTTCTGTACAAAAAGAAAAAGCTTTAAAATTAACAATTAAAGAACTTGAAAGGGTAAATAATGAAAACTTAGATAAATTAGCAAAGTATAAAGATTTAGAATTAAATTTTTCAGATTTAAAGGACATTAACCAAAGATTAGCTGATAAAGCTCACTTACACAAACTTGAAAAAGAAAAATTTGAAAAACAGTGTAAATCTTGGGGAAATGCTTCAATAAAATTAAATAAATGTTTAAATCAACAATTCCCAGAAAATGTGAGGGCTGCACTTGGTGTTGATCCTCAACTTAAAAATAGGAATAATTTTGCTGATTTATTTGAAGAGTTTTCTAATATGAACCCTATTAAATTTATAAAAGCTAAAACTTTTTGTGAAGTTGGATGTCAAACCGAGTCAGATGATGAGGAAAATGAAATTTTAGAAAAACCTATTGGTCCCTCCATCTGCTCAAAGTGGTATACTAAGCTACAAGAACTCAGTATTGAATTTCATGTAAAGGAAATTTCTGATACTGAGCTCCCAAGAGATCAGTATGACACTTCTGCTGTTCCACCTTTTGAATTATTATTTAATACAACAACTTTTGAATTATATAATGATAATAAGACAACTTCTATCTCAAATGTTTCATCTAATACAGAAGTTGCAGGAACAGGAACATCATATACTGAGACATCTAAAGAACCTGTTAAAGTTGGTTCCTTAAAACATGATAAACAGAAAACAACTTCAACTAAGTCCTTTGTTGGCAGAGACAAGAAGTCTAACACTAATAATATTAGAAAGACTTCTCTGCCAAATAAAAAGAAGCAACCAGATCCTCCACCCTTTAAACCAGTTAAAAACAATGTTAAAACACCTATTAAAAATGACAAAAATAACATTTAAAAACACTTAGTGATCAGATCAAATCTTTAAGTAAAAATTTGCAAAACTTACTCATACTGATCTACCAAAAGTGCAACAGTTTTCTAAAATACCTTATGAAAATATGTTTAGAAATAGACCTAGAAAATGTTATAGGTGTCATCATACTGGTCATAAGGGAGATGAACGCTGGACTGATCTCTCAAGTCCTAGGTACTCAGTACCAAAGAAAAGTAGAGAAACTAAGTCAGTATCACCAAAGAAAACTTCTAAAGTTTCCCCCGAAGTGATACTGACCTCTCCAAATAAAGAGATCAAGTCAAAATATGTTTATCCCACCAAAGGTCCCATTCAAAAATGGGTTCCTAAAAATAACTAACTCTTATTTTGTGTATTGTGCAGGGTGACAAAAAATGGTATTTAGATAGTGGCTGCTCAAGACACATGACAGGCAGTATGGAGTACCTTCTCAATTATACTCCAGAGAAGGGTCCTTCTGTTAAGTTTGGAGATGACTCGGTGGGAAAGACAAGAGGTTATGGTGTGATCAAGGCAGGCAACATTACGTTTAAAAGAGTTGCCTATGTAGAGGGTCTTAAATACAATCTGCTCAGTATCAGCCAGATGTGTGATGATGACAATGAAGCTCGATTCAGGAAGGTTGCAGGAATCATCTACAATGATAAAGGGCAGCCTGTACTCATTGCTAGAAGAGAAAAAGATGTATATGTGGTCAACATATCTGAAATAGACCCAACTATTAGAGTATGCCTGCTTTCTAAAGTCAAGCCAGAATTTCATTGGCTTTGGCACAAGAAACACTCTCACATCAACTTTAGAAATATCAACGAGTTCAGTATGAAGAAACTGGTGAGAGGGTTGCCCACTATTACTTATTCAAAAGATAAGTTATGCTCAGCATGTGAAATGGGCAAGCAGAAGAAGAGTTCATTCAAGTCAAAGGCCAATCATTCCATTAACGAACCTCTTACTATGATACATATGGATCTTTTTGGCCCCATCAGCACACCATCTTTGGCCAAAAAGATCTATACCCTAGTCTTGGTTGATGAATTCTCAAGATATACTTGGGTCATCTTCCTCAAGACTAAGTCAGATGCAACAACAGAAATCATTGCCTTTATAAAAAGAGAGGAACTTCAAAAAGGCAACAAGGTCAAGCAACTTAGAAGTGACCATGGTACTGAGTTTAAGAACTCTGTATTAGCCGATTTCTGTGAAGAAAAATGAATCATTCAAAACTTCTCTGCAGCTTACACACCACAACAAAATGGTGTTGTAGAAAGAAAGAATAGAACATTAATTGAAGCTGCAAGAACTTTTTTATGCCATGCTGGACTGGCACTGAGTTTCTGGGCTGAAGCTGTAAATTGTGCAAACTTCACTCAGAATAGAGCCACTATAGTCCAGAGACATCTGAAGACTCCATATGAGTTATACAATGGCAAGATTCCTAATGTGGAATACTTCCACATCTTTGGAAGTAAATGCTTTGTACTCAGTACAAAACAAAACCTCAACAAATTTGCTCCCAAAGAAAATGAAGGTGTGTTCATGGGCTACTCTCCACACTCTAAAGCCTTCAGAGTGTATATCATCTCAACCAAGATGATTGTAGAATCCATTCAAGTCACATTTGATGAAGATCAGAATGAGCATTCTACCTCAGCAAGTGAAGACATAAGTGGCATAGATATCTTATGCAATCCAGAAAACTCCATTGCTGAAGAGCCCAAGTTTCATCCACACTTTATTCCTAATAAGTTTAATGAAACTGATCAAGTTCGAACTCAGTCTTACTCAACTGCGACTAATACTGAGGCTCCCATAACAGAGAACCTTCACACAGAGTTTCCAACTAATGATCTGAACCACTCTACCTATGAAGAAGGTGAAACATCCAACACTTCACAAGAATCCACATCAACTCTGCAAAATGAAGATGAACAGCAACCTCCACTGTCTAATACTGACCCAAATTCCACTCAGTATCAGACACACAACACACCTAATCAACAAGATAGTGTTGATCCTACTTCAAATTCTCCCTTAGGAAACAAATTAAGGGAACACAGAGACCATCCACACTCTAACATTATTGGTCCTATTGAAGAAGGTGTCCAAACAAGAAGAAAATTAGAGTTTCCACCCAAGCAACTGCAAATTTCTATTTCTTCTCAAGCTTTCTATCTACCATTGAACCAAAGAAAGCTGATGAAGCTTTATTAGATGAAGATTGGGTAGAAGCTATGCAAGAAGAGCTCACAGAGTTTGACAGAAACAAAGTTTGGAACTTAGTACCACCTCCTACTGGCAAAACTATTATTGGTACTAAGTGGGTATTTAGAAACAAGATGGACAAGGATGGTGTTGTCATCAGAAACAAAGCAAGGTTGGTTGCTCAAGGTTACAGGCAAGAAGAAGGCATTGACTATGATGAAACTTTTGCACCAGTTGCAAGAATTGAAGCTATTAGGTTGTATCTTGCATATGCAGCTTTTAAGAACTTCAAAGTTTATCAGATAAATGTCAAGAGTGCTTTTCTAAATGGAAAACTACAAGAGGAAGTTTATGTTAAACAACCACCAGGTTTTGTTGATCCTAAATTTCCTAATTATGTTTTCAAGCTTGATAAAGCTCTATATGGGCTCAAACAAGCTCCAAGAGCCTGGTATGATACCCTGTCTGAGTGCCTTGTTGAAAATAAATTTACAAGAGGTAAAATTGATAAAATATTATTTTCAAGAAGGAAAGGTTCTGACATCTTACTCATTCAGATATATGTAGATGATATTATCTTTGGCTCCACTGCTAAGTCAATGTGTGACTGGTTTGCTAAGATAATGTCATCTTAGTATCAGATGAGTATGATGGGAGAACTTACTTATTTTCTTGGTTTACAAGTTGAACAAAAGCCTAATGGCACTTTTATAAATCAAAGTAAATATGTGCATGACATGTTAAAGAAATACAAATTTAAGAACTTATCTTCCATGCATACTCCTATGGGTACTCAGGATATGATAAGTAAGGATGAAACTGGTAAACCAGTGTGTCAATCCACATACCGAGGTATGATTGGTTCCTTACTTTACTTAACTGCTAGCAGGCCTGATATCATGTTTGCAACATGTTTGTGTGCTCGGTATCAGGCTGATCCTAAAGAATCACACATGAAAGCAGTTAAGCGCATCTTTAGATATCTTACAGGTACTCCTAACCTGGGTCTTTGGTATCCCAAAGATTCAAACTTTTCCCTTGAAGGGTACACGGATGCAGATTTTGCAGGTTGTAGATTGGATAGAAAAAGCACAAGTGGAGGATGTCAATTCCTAGGTGGAAGACTAGTAGGTTGGTCATCCAAGAAGCAAAATTCAGTAGCAACTTCCACAGCAGAAGCAGAGTATGTTGCTGTAGGAAGTTGCTGTGCTCAATTATTATGGATGCAGTATCAACTTTTGGACTACGGGTTCAACTTTACAAAGACTCCAATTCATTGTGATAACAAGAGTGCTATTGCTATCACAGAAAACCCAGTCTATCACTCCAAAACTAAGCACACTGATATCAGACACCACTTTATTCGAGATAATGTGGAAAAAGGTAAGGTTGAGGTAGATTATGTACCAACAGATGAACAATTGGCCGATGTGTTTACAAAACCTCTCCCTGAGGAAAGGTTTATGTATTTACTAGGGTAATTAGGTATGCTGAATCCTTGATCTTTCTTAAATTTCTTTAAAACTGAGTGCTCAGTATCACTCCTGTTGATACTGACCACTCAGTATCACTTGTCTGTTATCATCAAAATTTAAAATTTTTATTTATTTTTATTAATTTCAAGAGTAAATTAATTGTTTTTATATTTTTAATTTTTTTTTAAATTAATTTTTTTTTACTCGGTATTGAGGTATGACGGCGTTTACACCGAACTTAACCCTCATACTGCCCAACGGTAACCTTTCTTAATAGGAAAGTTACCGTTGGCACAGGATAAGGCAGTCAAATCAGCCGGTTTAACTTCTCAATACCTTAATTATCTTTCAATCACCTATAAATAACCGTTTTTTTACTTCAAATTTTTTTAACAGTTATTTCATTCTTTCTCTTTAAATTCTCTATGCGATTAACGATTTTACTCTCATTTAGCAAGCAAAAACTCTTAAATCAAAATCACAGATGGCGAATTACACTTTCGTCGCTCCAGAGGTTGAATCGGAAATCAAATTCCGAAATGATGAACTGCCCAGGTTTGCGAGGAACAACATCACAGCCAATTTCACTATTCCTCAAGCCTGGGTATGCCAAGAATTCACAAACATTGTGACTTTTATGAAGCATTGCCCAATTGCTCGTGCACTGACCTTGTCTCCTCGAGCAATTTACCCAGAAATGCTATGCGAGTTTTGGTACTCTGCCACACTCGATTTTTCCAGATATGATTGCTGGGTGGGTAATTTGGGATCAAAGAAGGGCATTTGTTTCTACTGCCATCATTCGTGAAACACTGAGGCTTCCAGCACACGCTCAGTATGACCCATTCGTTGATAGAACAGAGGCACGCTCAGTATTGCCATTTTTGGGTCGAAGAGGAACAACGGGCATCATCAAAAGAAACGAATTTGGTCCTATGTGGGGTATTCTCATTACAACAATAATTCGGTGTATGACCCACAAGACGGGTGCTTTGGACCAAATAAATGAATTTGGGATGCAAATAGTACATGCTTTGTACTATGGAAGAAACATTGATTATGCAAGGCTCATTTTCAATGAATTATCTGCTTTGGTTCGGGCTAACACAAGGGAATGTAATGTCCCTTTCTGCAGATTCTTATCATTCATCTTTCAACACTCAATGCCCACACATTCTTATGATGAGTTTCACAGTCCAAGGGTTGATCTTCCTCCTCTTAGTGAGAAGATCTTCTTTTACACGCCAAGACAAGGAGAGCCTCTACTGAGTCCTTATATGTGGGCCATTGTTCAAGAACACATCAATGAGGAAGCAGACATGTCTGATACTGAATCAGAAAATGATGATGATGATGATGATAATGATGATAATAGTGGAAATGGAGGACAGGCTGGTCAAGATGTTGAGATGCAGGATGTGCAGGATGTTCCACAAGTTCAAGAACCGACTCAACAACATATGTCTCATACTGAGTCGACCGAAGCCACACAACTTGTACTAAGAAGAAGAAGAAGAAAACTCTCTCCAATCGTCATGGGAGTGTTATCATCTGAGGAGGTGCAGCCTGCAAATGTTCCATCATTAACTGCATCTCTTCAAGAACAAAATCTTGTTGCAGCTACCGCTGACCCTCCAGGCCAAGAACCAACTCAAACTGCTCAACCAATTGAGGAACCTCATGTTCCTCTTGATGTGGAAATTCTATATGAGCAAACTACACTGGAAGGTGCCCAGCATGAACAAAGGGTCGGTATTGAAGGTGTTGGTGCTTCACATCAACAATCACATGATCCTGCACCAATCACAGCCGATTCTAGAAGGGAATCTGACAGAGTCTCAGGTATGAATTTCTAAAAAGCCTTTAAACTTATATATATATATATATATATATATATATATATATATATATATATATATATATATATATATATATATATATATATATATATATATATATATATATATATATATATATATTTATTTATTTCTTCCCAAATAGAGACTAAGTATTGGCCAGTACCAACTCAATACTGACCAAAGTCTCAAACGATCTTTCAAATATATATCCTTTTATGCCAACATAGCTAGCCCACTGCTGCTATGCAAAATTCATATACTGAGCACTTCCAATTGATCATTGTCAGTCTACAGTTGTCTCAACATTTAAAGAGACAATGGTGGTTGATGTCACACTGACACCCACTGGTGCTGCTTGAATAATGTCCAACTTATTTTTGAGTTGGGTAGCATAATTCAAGAAATGATCACAAACCCTTAAGCCACAAAATCCAAAAACTATCCATGGGGTTTAACCACATTTATGTTATCACTCTAATACCAAGTGATAAACATTGAAAATAACATGAAGCACATCCCAGGCTTCGAATTCCCAAACCCAAACCTTTTAGTAAATATGACTTATCCTATACTGAGCTACTTAAATTTACACAATCACTTTTACTGAAAACTTCTTACACATGCTATGCACGAGTCCACAATATTTCATCATAAACCAGATGAAATACAGACTTCACAAACTCTGTTTATATGATTATAGAGTTAAACAACACCACAATTCTATTTGATAAACCTTTCTTTCTAACCAGTTTTATATTTTTGTTTCTTTAGCACCATCTGTGCAGGGTTGTTAGGTCACAACAACCCTGTTTTAATGTTAATTGATAGAATATTATACTTAGAGAAATATTAGAGTGATAACACAAGAATATAGTCAATGTATAAATCCACTAAGTGTGGCTTGTTGCGGAATAACAAGACCACTGATCAATTAGAAAGATATGAAAGTGTAAAGTGAATTGGTGAGTTCTCCTTTGCAAGATGATCTCTATTTATAATGATATAGAGATCTTACATAATGGGCAAAGGAGTAACCGAAGGACTAAACTAGGCAAATGACTAAGATCAAGGGAATTGATCTTAGTCCGTTACAAAATGTAACTCAGTCCTTCTACTCAGTCCTTGTACTCAGTATCACTATCTGATACTGAGTACTGATACTGAGTTCCAATACTGATCACTCAGTATCAGACCTAAACTTAGCTATATTATTCTACATATTATTCAAGACTAGTCTAGGTTGTTTTGTTATCTTAAGATCCAAAGGGGCAAGGCTTTTTGCCTTAACAATCTCCCCCTATCTAAAGATAACAAAACAATTACAAAGAGAAACTAAACAAAATAAGCTACAGGCTGCAAAGTCTTCTTCTTTAGTCTTTATTGATCGACTCAAATTCGTAGAAGACTTCTTTCTTCACATGGATGAACTCTTCTCTTTCCTTCAGTTCATCTTGCCTGTTGTTTAGTACAACAACTATCTTCTTTCTAAACCAAGCATCTTCTTTCTTGGTTATCATCCATTTAAGGCCCACCAAATGGCTGATAGGAGCTGTTGCCAAATCTGCTTCAGTAATGAAGCACTCCCTGTCATCTGAGTCAGTATACATATATCCAGATGTGGGATATATGGTACTCTTTTGATCCTGAAAGATAAGGTTAGAGGGAACAGTATATGTGGGAATTATTCTGAAAGTATTAAGGCACTCAGGTTTGTTGTTTTTCATAGCTTCAGTCATCACACTGAGTGCCCTGTATTCTGCTGCATAAGTAATTCCTTTTTCATAGCATATGGCAGATACAGCCCAGATTTCATCCATCATCACTTGGGCTTCAGAGGATCTTGAGGGCATCTCCTTTATCAGTCTAGCAATCTTTATCCAATCTTGAAGTCCCATATTTTGGATGTCATGGAGGAAAAACTTCATTGGAGGACTGACTGGCCCAGTGCAAGTTGCAACAATTGATCTATCAACAGTTTTGACTTTTATTTTGTTGACAAATTCATTTAGCCAGTATATGTCTCTTACACTTAGAAATCCTTTATTCCTCAGCATACCCATCCTTGTTTCCCTAAATCTTGTTCTTTGTGCCACAATGTTCCAATACTGTTCAAGTAATTCATCTCCAGTTCTTCTTACACTATGAGATCTTCTTGGAACATCTTCAGACTCAGATTCAGGTTCTTCCTTAACAGGGAAGAACTTTTGGGCCTCAATCTCATCCTCAGCTTCACTATTTTCCTCAGTAAACTGAGCAGATCTCCTAGGTCTTGAGATCAGAGGAGCTGGATCTTGTTCTTCACTAGATTCTGAGGACATAACCACATTTGTCATTCTTCTGGTTATTGGTCTTCTAGGAATTCTAGAAGGTCCTTCAGCATGAGGTGAGATAGGTTTTCTTGTATGCACTTCATCATCTGAGAATGATGATGAAGAGGTTTCTTTATTTGCTTCATCCAATGCAAAGTTTAAAAATTCGTCTGATGCCACTGGATGTTCTTCTTCTTCATCATCAGCAATGGGCCACACAAATGGCCTATAGACCACAATTTGCAAGTTGTTTTCTTCTAGAACAGGTGGCTCAGTATAAGCTTGCTGTGGTTGGTCAGTGTGAGTCTCCCCCTGAGCAGATGGCTCAAGTGGGTTTTGAACTTGTAATGCTGACCTAGTTCTTTGTCTTCTTCTCTCATACTGAATCCGAAGTGGCTCAGTATGAGGGCTTTGCTGATGTTGTTGTTCTTGTGGTGGAGGTTGATCTTCATTTAATCTTCTTCTTTTCTCCCCCTGAGCAGATGGCTCAGTTTGATCAACCTCAGTATCTCTTTGTCTCTTCTCCCCCTTTTTGTTATCATTTGATGAGGAGGGAAGAGGATCAGTATCACCACCCATGTCCCCTTCAGGTTGTTCAAGAGTAGGGGAGGGCATGGGCTCAGTTGCAGCATCAGTATCTCCAGCACCTCCTTCTCCTTCTCCTTCTTCATTGTGGTCACCATGGGAGAATGGTGGAGTTGGTGGAGGCTGATGTGGTTGTTGAAGTAGTGAGACTGACTGTTTTATTGAGTCAATATCACCACTCATCTTGTCCATTCTGGCTAGTATTATATTTTGAGTTTGTTGGATGGCCAGAATGTGCTGCATGATTGCTTGCAGAGCCACTTGGTCTGCAGCAGCCTGAGATGCCTGAATGCCCTGCACAGATGGTGCTAAAGAAACAAAAATAGAAAACTGGTTAGAAAGAAAGGTTTACCAAATAGAATTGTGGTGTTGTTTAATTCTATAATCATATAAACAGAGTTTGTGAAGTCTGTATTTCATCTGGTTTATGATGAAATATTGTGGACTTGTGCATAGCATGTGTAAGAAGATTTTAGTAAAAGTGAGTGTGTAAATTTAAGTAGCTCAGTATAGGAGAAGTCACATTTACTAAAAGTTTTGGGTTTCGGTATTCGAAGCCTGGGATGTGCTTCTTGTTATTTTCAATGTTTATCACTCGGTATTAGAGTGATAACAGAAATGTGGCTCAACCCCATGGAAAATTTTTGGATTTTGTGGCTTAAGGGTTTGTGATCATTTCTTGAATCATGATATCCAACTCAAAAATAAGTTGGACATGATTCAAGCAGCACCAGTGGGTGTCAGTGTGACTTCAACCACCATTGTCTCTTTAAATGTTGAGACAACTGTAGACTGACAATGATCAATTGTGTGCTCAGTATATGAATTTTGCATAGCAGCAGTGGGCTAGCTATGTTGGCCATAAAAGGATATATATTTGAAAGATCGTGTGAGACTTTGGTCAGTATTGAGTTGGTACTGGCCAATACTTAGTCTCTATTTGGGAATGAAATATATATATAAGTTGAAGGGCTTTTTAGAAATTCATACATGAGACTCTGTCAGATTCCCTTCTAGCATCTGCAGAGGTCGGTGCAGGATCATGTGATTGTTGATGTGCAGCACCAACATCTTCAATACCGACTTGTCTTTCTTGCTGAGCACCTTCCAGTGTAGTGTGCTCATATTGAATCTCCACATCAAGAGGAACATGAGGTTCCTCAATTGGTTGAGCAGTTGAAACTAGTTCTGGACCTGGAAGATCAGCGGTGGCTGCAACTAGGCTTTGGGCTTGAAGAGATGCAGTTAATGATGGAACATTTGCAGGCTGCATCTCCTCAGATGATAAGTTTCCCATAATGATAGGAGACAGATTCCTTCTTCTTCTTTGAAGGACCAGTGGTGTGTCTTCAGAGGACTCAGTATCAAAAGCTAGTTCAATATGAGGAGCATCAAGATCCTGTGCAGGTGGAGAGATATGGTGTTGAGTAGGTTCTTGAACTTGTGGAACATCCTGCATCTCAATTTCTGGACCGGCATGTGCTCCATTACCACTATTATCATCATTATCATCATCATCATCATTGTCTGACTCAGTATCAGACATGTCTTCTTCATCATTGATGTGTTCTTGAACAATGGCCCACATAGGAGGACTTAGAAGATGTTCTACTTCTCTTGGCCTGTAAAAGAAAATCTTCTCACTAAGAGGAGGAAGATCAACCCTTGGACTGTGAAACTCATCATAAATATGTGTGGGCATTGAGTGTTGAAAGATGAGTGATAAAAATCTGCAGAAAGGGACATTGCATTCCCTTGTGTTAGCCCGAACCAGAGCAGCTAGTTCATTGAAGATGAGCCGTGCATAATCAATGTTTCTTCCATAGTACAAGGCATGTACTATTTGCATCCCAAATTCATTTATTTGGTCTAAAGCTCCCGTCTTGTGGGTCATACACCGAATTATTATTGTAATGAGAATACCCCACATAGGACCAAATTCATTTCTTTTGATTGTGCCTGTTGTTCCTCTTCGACCCAAAAATGGTAAAACTGAGTGTGCCTCTGTTCTATTAAAAAATGGATCATACTGAGCTTGGGCAGGAAGTCTCTGTGCTTCACGAATGATGGCAGTAGAAATAAATGCCCTTCTTTGATGTCTAATTACCCACCCAGCAATCATATCTGGAGAATCGAGTTGAGCAGAGTACCAAAATTCGCATAGCATTTCTGGGTAAATTGCTCTAGGAGACAAGGTCAGTGCACGAGCAATTGGGCAATTCTTCAGAAACGTCACAATGTTTGTGAATTCTTGGCATGCCCAGGCTTGAGGAATATTGAAGTTTGCTGTTATGTTGTTCCTTGCAAACCTGGGCAGTTCATCGTTTCGGAATTTGATTTCCGATTCAACTTCTGGAGCGACGAAAGTGTAATTTGCCATCTGTGATTTTGATTTAAATGTTTGTGCTTGCTAAGAAAGAGTGAAATCGTTAATCGCAGAGAGAATTTTAGATGAAAGAATGAAATAACTGTTGAAAAATATTTGAAGGTAAAAAACGGTTATTTAAAGGTAATTAAGGTATTGGGAAGTAAAAATGGCTGATTTAACTGCCTTATCCTCTGCCAACGGTAACTTTCCTATTAAGAAAGGTTACCGTTTGAGCAGTATGAGGATTAAGCTCGGTGTGAGCGCCGTAATACCCCAATACTGAGTAAAAAATAATTATGTTAGAAAAAAAAAATTTTAAAAATATAAAAACAATTAATTTACTCTTGAAATTAATAAAAAAAATAAAAAATTTAAATTTTGATGATAACAGACTAGTGATACTGAGCGGTCAGTATCAACAAGAGTGATACTGAGCGTTCAGTTTTAATGAAAATTAAGAAAAAAAACAAAATTAAGGATTCAACATACCTAATTGCCCTAGTAAATACATAAACCTTTCCTCAGGGAGAGGTTTAGTAAACACATCGGCCAATTGTGCATCTGTTGGTACATAATCTACCTCAACCTTACCTTTTTCCACATTATCTCGAATAAAGTGGTGTCTGATATCAATGTGCTTGGTTTTGGAGTGATAGACTGGGTTCTCTGTGATAGCAATAGCACTCTTGTTATCACAATGAATGGGAGTTTTATGAAAGTTGAACCCATAGTCTAAGAGTTGATACTGCATCCATAATAATTGATCACAACAACTTCCTGCAGCAACATATTCTGCTTCTGCTGTGGAAGTTGCTACCGAATTTTGCTTCTTGGATGACCAACCAACTAGTCTTCCACCTAGGAATTGACATCCTCCACTTGTGCTCTTTCTGTCCAATCTACAACCTGCAAAATCTGCATCTGTGTACCCTTCAAGGTCAAAGTTTGAGTCTTTGGGATACCAAAGACCCAGGTTAGGATTACCTGTAAGATATCTAAAGATGCGCTTAACTGCTTTCATGTGTGATTCTTTAGGATCAGCCTGATATCGAGCACACAAAAATGTTGCAAACATGATATCAGGCCTGCTAGCAGTTAAGTAAAGTAAGGAACCAATCATACCTCGGTATGTGGAATGACATACTGGTTTACCAGTTTCATCCTTACTTATCTTATCCTGAGTACCCATGGGAGTGTGCATGGAAGATAAATTTTCAAATTTGTATTTCTTTAACATGTCATGCACATACTTACTTTGATTTATAAAAGTGCCATCAGGCTTTTGTTCAACTTGTAAACCAAGAAAGTAAGTTCTCCCATCATACTCATCTGATACTGAGTTGACATTATCTTAGCAAACCAGTCACACATTGACTTGTCAGTGGAGCCAAAGATAATATCATCTACATATATCTGAATGAGTAAGATGTCAGGACCTTTCCTTTTTGAAAATAATGTTTTATCAATTTTACCTCTTGTAAATTTATTTTCAATAAGGTACTCAGACAGGGTGTCATACCAGGCTCTTGGAGCTTGTTTGAGCCCATATAGAGCTTTATCAAGCTTGAAAACATAATTAGGAAATTTGGGATCAACAAAACCTGGAGGTTGTTTAATATAAACTTCTTCTTGTAGTTTTCCATTTAGAAAAGCACTTTTGACGTCAATTTGATAAACTTTGAAATTCTTAAAGGCTGCATATGCAAGATACAACCTAATAGCTTCAATTCTTGCAACTGGTGCAAAAGTTTCATCATAGTCAATGCTTTCTTCTTGCCTGTAACCTTGAGCAACTAACCTTGCTTTGTTTCTGATGACAACACCATCCTTGTCCATCTTGTTTCTGAACACCCACTTAGTACCAATAATAGTTTTTCCAGTAGGAGGTGATACTAAGTTCCAAACTTTGTTTCTTTCAAACTCTGTGAGCTCTTCTTGCATAGCCTCTACCCAATCTTCATCTAATAAAGCTTCATCAGCTTTCTTTGGTTCAATGGTAGATAGAAAACTTGAGAAGAAACAAAAGTTTGCAGTTGCTTGGGTTGGAAATTCTAATTTTCTTCTTGTTTGGACATCTTCTTCAATAGGACCAATAATGTTAGAGTGTGGATGGTCTATGTGTTCCCTTAAATTGTTTCCTAAGGGAGCATTTGAAATAGGATCAACAGTATCTTGTTGATTTGGTGTGTTGTATGTCTGATACTGAGTGGAATTCTGATCAGTATTAGATAGTGCAGGTTGCTGTTCATCTTCATTTTGCAGAGTTGATGTGGATTCTTGTAAAGTGTTGGATGTTTCACCTTCTTCATAGATAGAGTGATTCAGATCATGAGTTGGAAACTCAGTATGGAGGTCCTATGTTATGGGAACCTCAGTATTAGTCTCATTTGAGTGATACTGAGTTTGAACTTGATCAGTTTCATTAAACTTATTAGGAATAAAGTGTGGATGAAACTTAGGCTGTTCAGCAATGGAGTGTTCTGGATTGCATAAAATATCTATGCCACTTATGTCTTCACTTGCTGAGGTAGAATGCTCATTCTGATCTTCATCGAATGTGACATGAATGGATTCTACAATCATCTTGGTTGACATGATATACACTCTGAAAGCTTTAGAGTGTGTAGAGTAGCCCATGAACACACCTTCATTTGCTTTGGGAGCAAATTTATTGAGATTTTGTTTTGTACTGAGTACAAAGCATTTACTCCCAAAGATGTGGAAGTATTCCACATTAGGAATCTTGCCATTGTATAACTCATATGGAGTCTTCAGATGTCTTTGGACGATTGTGGCTCTATTTTGAGTGAAGTTTGCACAGTTTACAGCTTCAGCCCAGAAACTCAGTGCCAGTCCAGCATGGCATAATAAAGTTCTTGCAGCTTCAATCAGTGTTCTATTCTTTCTTTCTACAACACCATTTTGTTGTGGTGTGTAGGCTGCAGAGAAGTTTTGAATGATTCCTTTTTCTTCACATAAATCGGCTAATACTGAGTTCTTAAACTCAGTACCATGGTCACTTCTAAGTTGCTTGACCTTGTTGCCTTTTTGAAGTTCCTCTCTTTTTATAAAGGTAATGATTTCTGTTGTTGCATCTGACTTAGTCTTGAGGAAGATGACCCAAGTATATCTTGAAAATTCATCAACCAAGACTAGAGTATAGATCTTTTTGGCCAAAGATGGTGTGCTGATGGGGCCAAAAAGATCCATATGTATCATAGTAAGAGGTTCATTAATGGAATGATTGACTTTGGACTTGAATGAACTCTTCTTCTGCTTGCCCATTTCACATGCTGAGCATAACTTATCTTTTGAATAAGTAATAGTGGGCAACCCTCTCACCAGTTTCTTCATACTGAGCTCGTTGATATTTCTAAAGTTGATGTGAGAGAGTTTCTTGTGCCATAGCCAATGCAATTCTGGCTTGACTTTAGAAAGCAGGCATACTCGAATAGTTGGGTCTATTTCAGATAGGTTGACCACATATACGTATTTTTCTCTTCTAGCAATGAGTACAGGCTGGCCTTTATCATTGTAGATGATTCCTGCAACCTTCCTGAATCGAGCTTCATTGTCATCATCACACATCTGGCTGATACTGAGCAGATTGTGTTTTAGACCCTCTACATAGGCAACTCTTTTAAAAGTTATGTTGCCTGCCTTGATCACACCATAACCTCTTGTCTTTCCCACCGAGTCATCTCCAAATTTAACAGAAGGACCCTTCTCTGGAGTGTAATTGAGAAGGTATTCCATACTGCCTGTCATGTGTCTTGAGCAGCCACTATCTAAATACCATTTTCTGTCACCCTGCACAAGACACGAAATAATTGTTAGTTCTTTTTAGGAACCCATTTTTGAATGGGACCTTTGGTGGGATAAACATATTTTGACTTGATATCTTTATATGGAGAGGTCGGTATCACTCCGGGGGAAACTTTAGAAGTTTTCTTTGGTGATACTGACTTAGTTTCTCTCCTTTTCTTTGGTACTGAGTACCTAGGACTTGATAGATCAGTCCTAATGGTGATTTTCGGTTAAAACAATTAACAAAACGCAGCGGAAAGTATTTATCACCATGAACGGATCTTGATATCAATCATACAATTAAACTATAAGAAAATCAAAGAGAATGGTATAAGATTTCATACCCTAGTTGCCTTTGATTATTGTGTATTCGGATGGAGTTGGTGATGGATTGAAACCAAGTATTCAATTAGAATACCTCTAAAAGAAAGTCCACACAACACAATCAAGAACACCAAAGGAGGATGCTAGTCCTTGATTCTTGAGAGCAAAAGAAAACAAAAACACCTACAAGTGTTAGAGAGAGTGAGAGGCCAAATGGGTGGTCAAGGGTGAGTTTATGGAGCCATTCAACACTCTTAATGGTGCCATAAAGACCCATCAATGATTTCCATAAACCATTGTTCCATTTGCACTTTAGTCCCTAGTCATTTGTTTCTTCCATTTTGCTCACAATAAAGTTTCAATATTAACAATTAATATTAAACTTATTATACACAAGCTTATAGCTTATATATTAATAATTAATGTAATTACACTAATTACACTAATTATATAATGGTGTTTAGTGTTTAAGTGTGTGACCCTTTAGGCTCACAAACAACTAGCCATATAACTATATGTTATACGCGTGAAGCATATTCCAACAGCTCCCACTTGCGCACGTGATAACATCAAGTAGTTATACAAGCAAAGGTTAGAGTCTAGCAACCCGCCAATGCCCCTAGGAGTATATGAGGAGTTTCATAAAATCTTTGTTCAAAGTTTTTCAAGCAGTTATCCTTTTGTTACTGATACTATGTTGAATTTTAGACAAGGATCAATGTCAATCTAAAACTTCAATGATTCTGTTTCTCGATCTATATAATGAAATAGATTACCAAAACCAATCAAGATTCATCTTGATTACCTTTTGGGTGTGGCCACACATACATCTATTCAAAATCATCGAGGGGCCCAGTAGTATCTAATCCACATACGTGGAGGAACAAATTCTATATTGACTGCACGTGTCTGTCATATGCTTAATGATAAACCCGATAATGGTTGTTATAGCAGCCTTATTCAGGTCAGCGTTTAACCACATCAAAGTTTGCCCCTCTACATACACAAACCAACTTGCATCTCAAGTCAGAGGATAAGTGACAAAGCCTTTGTGAGATTCACTTGTGACATAAATCCAAGAAGTGATTTCTCATAGTTTGGGTCAGTCCAATCGTGCATCGTTATGAGCGACATGTGAGTTTGATTTCATCATCCTTAGTCATACTAAGATAATGTCATCAATGCCCTCAGATTTGTCTTAATAATATTCCCATATTATCAATATGACAATGGACAATTTAGAATATAAAACACAGTAAATATTCAAGGATATAAACATGCAAATATAGAACACAGTAGATATTCATATAAAAACGATCATATCAAATATATCAATTTATTCCAATATAAACTGCTCACAGTTCCATTATCCAAATACTAAAACAGATTTACATGAAACTACTACCTTGTCGAAGTCCAATGTTCCATTCATATTCAAGATGTTTGGTACAAGACATTGAGTTCGATAAAGCGTCAGCTAGTTAGTTATTTGTTTGAACTTTAAGTGTACGAATTTCACATATCTCGATAAATCATTCGAATGTAGTGAACCTTCGTAAATAGGATCTAGCGTCATCACGCCCTATTTCAAAACCAACATAAGTATAGCAAGTATACTTAGTTTCAGTTCAGTATCTCCACCATGACCAAGAAACATATATCCAGTACTTTAAAATACTTCAATGTGTTCTTAACAGCAATCCAGTGACTCTCTCATGAATTCTGTTGGTATTTTCTAGTAAGGTCCCCTAAGGACGTTACATTTGGCCTAGTACTTCTTACAGCGTACATGATGAATGTAATAGCCGATTCATAGGGGATTACATTCATCCGCTTCACCACATCAGGTGTGGAAGGTCCTTGAGTCTCACTCAAGTTTACATTGTGTGGCATACGAGGACTTCCTCGTTTGGGAGTACCACTCTAAACCATTTAGAATTTTTTCAATGTAAGCACTTTGACTTAAACCAATTAACCGCTTTGATCTATCATTATAGATCTTTACTTCAAGTATGTATGTCGTGTCCCTACAATCCATCATGTCGAAACATTTTCCAAGCCAGGATTTTCATCTTGTAGCATGGTATATTGTTTCACATGAGTGACATGTCATCAACATGTATGACTTGAGAAACGACAACGCTCCCACTAGCTTTCATAAATACACATACTCATTTTGGGTTTTAGGTGAAACAAACGTTTTGATTTCATCATCAACCAAATTTCATAGTCATAGTACACTACTTTGGCTATAAGAATCCTAATGTCTTTAGTAACAGGCGAGAAGGTTTTATCATTGTCAATCCAGTAGGATTGAGTGTAACCTTTTGCTACTATGAGAGATTTATAGGTGTGTATATTTTCATCCATGTCAACAGTCTTACTGTTTTGAGAAAGATCAACTAAGTTCAAAACTTGATTGTCTCTCATGGATTTTATTTTCGCATTCATAGCTTCAAGTCATTTTTCGAATTCAAAATTCGATAATGCAACTTGATAGTTAGGGGGTTCATAATGATCCTCGAAACTTGCTCCTCAGCATCGACATAAATCTATATCGTTCAGGTGCATGAAGTGTCCTTGCGGATCTATGAATGGGAACAACATCATCCTGTGGTCCAACATCTATATGTCCAGCCTCAGAATGATATTTGCTAGTGTTACCAGAAGGTTGTGTCTCTTCACTTTGAATCTTGTCAAAGTCTATAGTGCTCCCACTTGCTTTGTGAAATGAGACTGTTCTCAAGAAACTCAGCATACCGAGTAATAAAAATTTGTTCTCAGTTGGGAAGTAAAATAGTAATCGAAGATATACTTGATAGATATGGGCTCAAGTTTGTTCGGCATGTCTCATTCCACGAGACCCTCACAACCCCAGATCCTCAAGTAAGATAAATTAGGGACTTTCCCATGCCATATCTCATATGGTGTCTTTTTAACCTTTTGGTCGGAACCATATCAAGTATTCGAGCAGCAGACTTCAGTGCATGCCCCTCAAAAGGATATTGTAAGAGTAGTAGGACTCATCATAGACCGCACCATGTCATACAGGGTCCGATATCTCCTTCCAGACGCACCATTATCTTGTGGTGTGTATGAAAGAGTGAATTGTGAGACAATCTCACGATGTGTGGGATGATCCAGAAACTCTTGACTCATGTACTTTCATCCTCAATCAGGACTGAAAGCCTTTGTTGTCTTGTCGAGTTGATTTTCTACTTTTACTTTAGAAAGCTTTGAACGTTTCAAAGATTTCATGTTTATGTCTAATCAAGTAAACATAACCATAGCGACTGATATCATTAAAGCTTCCATGTTGATGTTTAATCAAGTAAACATAACTACATCTAATGATATCATCAGTGAAAGTAGGTGGCACCTTCCCTAGTCTTAGTTCTAAAAGGGCCACATACATCAGTATGTATGAGTCCAAGTAGATTTTTAGCTCTTTCGCCAACATGGGAGAAAAGCTTTCTTGTTATCTTTCCATAATATACAAGAGAGGCATTTTAAATGATTCATAATCATTTGTAAAGAAGCCCGTCGAGTTGTTTATGTGGAAAAGATGACGATGCTCTAGGTAAGTAGAATCCAAACCAATTTGGATTCTTGAGTGCTACATTTGTATATAGAACTATCGTTTGAATTAGGATCATGCATATTAATTTCAAACATACTATTACAAGGAATAGTAATAAAAAAATGTTATTTTTCATAAAACAAAATATCATAATCCATTATTCAACAAACGATAAAGCTAAACAATGCATAATTGACATTTGTTCAAAACAATAATTAACGCATTAGGAAGGATAAGATCACAGCTTCCATTCATTTAGCTTTCTACTTCACATTCAATCTTGCACATTTGTGTAAATGTGAGTTCCACAACTAGTGTCATACACTCAAGATTTATCACGAAAAGTATGGAGTTCTATAATGAAGATACCTAATGTGCTAACTAGAACACATTTGTCCTTCATCAACTCTGCCAAGTAGGAGGACAATTCCTCCTTCAATGGCCAGTTTCATCGCAATGATGGCAAGTAATATCCTTTGCAGGGTGCTCCTTTTTAGCAGGTGGGGGAATCGTAGGTTTGGAAAAGTAAACTAGCTTACCCTTACCTAGACTCTTGCCTTGTGCTTGCGGTTTACCTTCCCTGATTGCTAGAAAAGTATTGGGTAACCCTTGCTCAACCAGTTTTACCATAGCATGTTCAACGATTGTCTTCCCCATGCTATGTACTTTTAAAACACTTTTCAAACTGGTCATAGTCCTTGGATAGTAAGGTAAGAATCAAGCTCATTCCAAGAACTTGTGGTAAGGGGTAACCAAGACGTTCCATTTGATCAAGATAGCATTGCATATTCAAGATGTAAGTGCTAACTGATTGGCCGTCCTCCTGATTGCAAGCGTGGAATGCTTTAACTGTTTTGAACAGTTCAAGTTCTGCCTTTTGTTGAAATATCATTTTCAACTCGCTTATCATGTCATATGCTGTGAGTTCCTCGAAGTACTTTCGAATCTCGGGGTTCATGCTCACAAGCATAGGAGTAGCAACTTCTTGGTGTTCGTTTAAACGTTTCGGTAAAGGCTTGACGAACAGCAGCAGAATCACTGACAGGAGGTGCCTCAGGTAAGGCCTCTTATAGGTGTATCAACTTTCTCATCTCTAAGGACAATCCTTAGAATTCGATATCAGTAGATAAAGTTGATATTAGTCAGTTTCAGTTTTCAAGAACTGATTTTTGAGTGGAGATACTTAGGTTTTGATGTTGTTGTTATCTGTATAACAACCAAAGTTCAAAAAATAGTATTTTCAATAATAATTTCTTTTAATCAATTAACTACCCAATTAATTTTAATTAAAAGCTAAGATCCCATTGAGCTTCTATCACCGCATCAGTTGATCTGCTAGAGGTGATAGATCCAATAGGTAGGTGACGATCAACAATTGCATTACAAGTGTAACTCTTAGAGGTATGGGACTTCATGGCACCTAGTGAACAAGCATCTAGGGTCAAGTGGCATGTTTGTCGCATCGTCGCCTCGAGTCAAGGTCTCACCGTCAACTCGATTAAGTCATCCAATGTGAAATCATGTCAAAATAACTCTAGGTCTCACGCGTAGAGAATAATGGCCTCGGATCTAGATTCAAACCACGTCTCACGTGAATTCAAAAATAGAAGCAAGTGATTTACAACCGATTGGACGGCGTGACTTAAATTTTAGGTATGTTAAAATTTTAACTAAATAAAATTTTATTAAGATATGAATGAATCATGTACTTCATTCATATCACTTCATAAGTCGTTTAATAAACGGTAAAAACATTTAACGATTATTAAGGTTTATGTTTCAAATCGTATTTAAACTTAGTTTAATCTCAAAACAATTTTAGATTAAAGGTTTAATCATCAATGATTAACGATTAGTGAGGTTTAAGTTTCAAATCGTATTTAAACTTAGTTTAATGTCAAAACAATTTTAGATTAAAAGTTTAATCATCAATGATTAACTAGTAATCATCAATGATTAAGGGTTTTGGATGTTTTAATGTTTGTGTCAAAAAACCGTTTTTAATTGTTTTATTTACTTGTATCTAATAGAAAAAGAAAACAACCACAAACATGAATAAAACATGCAACGAAATTTTGTGCAAACCTCGACCGATGAAATCCTAGGTTCGGTCACGTGAGTCATCACGACGGACCGAAGGGTCAAACTAGGGGACGGGCCAACATGAACCCAAACGGGCCTACATAAACCCAATGGGCTCCCACTTGCTCCAAGACATTCTTGAGCAAGTAGAACCCAAAATTGTGAAAAAATGCAATCTGCCAGAAAATTCCAGCAGACTTTGAAGCCCGAAAAGTCACTGAATGAGTCTTCGTTGGTCTTCCCGGCCTTCTGGAAAGTTGTAGCCCACGACTTTGCAAGCATTTTAGGCTTTTGAATAGCCCAAAACGGAGTCCGTATGCCTCTGGAAAACCTGTTTTCGTACAGCCCTCGCTTTTGTGACGGAAATTTGTTGTTTTCTTCATTAGTCTTCAATATTTTTTATCAACAATTTACAATAAAAAGATAAAATAAATACAATCTATTCTATTACTTTTACATTACAAATTGCCCCAAAAATGGCACCAAAAATAAAAGAAAAATAAATGAAACAAATTACAACAATTAAGCCAAAAAAAACAAGGCTTTTCCCAAACAACCAAACAACCAAACATCAACCACATTCATTCACAAATGGTCTAGGCTTTCATCGGTTTGCACAAACAAGCAACAATTGACAAGACTTTGGCTTGGGATATGGCAAAAATACATGTTTTGCCATATCAAAAAACATAATTAAACAAGTAATTCCAAGCCAAATAATCAAAAAATTCAATAAACTAGATTAATTTTTTGATTTTGATTTTGTAACAAGTGACAATAGGGTTCCAAAAATACCATATTTTAACCCATTAATTTATAAAAAAACCGAAAAAAAAATTAAAAATCGGAATTTAAAACACCAAAAAACTTTGGTTTTTGCCACTTTTCACAAAATCTAGCTAATTATATGATTAATATAATGACTCGTGATACCACTAATGGTGATTTTCGGTTAAAACAATTAACAAAACGCAGCGGAAAGTATTTATCACCATGAACGGATCTTGATATCAATCATACAATTAAACTATAAGAAAATCAAAGAGAATGGTATAAGATTTCATACCCTAGTTGCCTTTGATTATTGTGTATTCGGATGGAGTTGGTGATGGATTGAAACCAAGTATTCAATTAGAATACCTCTAAAAGAAAGTCCACACAACACAATCAAGAACACCAAAGGAGGATGCTAGTCCTTGATTCTTGAGAGCAAAAGAAAACAAAAACACCTACAAGTGTTAGAGAGAGTGAGAGGCCAAATGGGTGGTCAAGGGTGAGTTTATGGAGCCATTCAACACTCTTAATGGTGCCATAAAGACCCATCAATGATTTCCATAAACCATTGTTCCATTTGCACTTTAGTCCCTAGTCATTTGTTTCTTCCATTTTGCTCACAATAAAGTTTCAATATTAACAATTAATATTAAACTTATTATACACAAGCTTATAGCTTATATATTAATAATTAATGTAATTACACTAATTACACTAATTATATAATGGTGTTTAGTGTTTAAGTGTGTGACCCTTTAGGCTCACAAACAACTAGCCATATAACTATATGTTATACGCGTGAAGCATATTCCAACAAGTCCAGCATTCATCTCCCTTGTGACCAGTATGATGACACCTATAACATTTTCTAGGTCTATTTCTAAACATATTTTCATAAGGTATTTTAGAAAAATATTTCACTTTTGGTAGGTCAGTATGAACAAGTTTTGCAAATTGTTTACTTAAAGATTTTACCTGATCACCAAGTGTTTTTAAAATGTTAATTTTGTCATTTTTAATAGGTGTTTTAACATTTTGTTTTAATGATTTAAAGGGTGGTGGATCTGGTTGCTTCTTTTTATTTCACAGAGGAGTCTTTCTAATATTATTAGTGGTAGACTTCTGGTCTCTGCCAACTAAGGACCTAGTTAAAGTTGTTTTTTGTTTATCATGTTTTGAAGAAACAACTTTAACAGGTTCTTTAGATTTCTCAGTATATGATGTTTCTGTTCCTGCAACTTCTGTATTAGATGAAACACTGGAGATAGAAGTTGTCTTATTATCATTATATAATTCAAAAGTTGTTGTATTAAATAATAATTCAAAAGGTGGAACAGCAGAGGTGTCATACTGAACTATTGGAAGCTCGGTATCAGAAATTTCTTTTATAGAAAATTCAATACTGGGTTCTTGTAGCTCAGTATAGCACTTTGAGCATATGGAGGGACCAATAGGTTTTTCTAAAATTTCATTTTCCTCATCATCTGACTCAGTTTGACATCCGACTTCACATAAAGTTTTAGCTTTTACAAAATTAATAGGGTTTATATTAGAAAACTCTTCAAATAAATCAGCAAAATTGTTTCTATTTTTAAATTGAGGATCAACACCAAGTGCAGCCCTCACATTTTCTGGAAATTGTTGATTTAAACATTTATTTAATTTTATTGAAGCATTTCCCCAAGATTTACACTATTTTTCAAATTTTTCTTTTTCAAGTTTGTGTAAATGAGCTTTATCAGCTAATCTCTGGTTAATTTCTTTTAAATCTGAAAAATTTAATTCTAAATCTTTATACTTTGCTAGTTTATCTAAGTTTTCATTATTTACCCTTTCAAGTTCTTGAATTGTTAATTTTAAAGCTTTTTCTTTTTGTATAGAAGTTTTAAGATCAACAATCATACACTCAAAAATCTTAGTCTTTTCATTCACTGAATAAGTTTGAAAGGAACTTACCTTGTACAACTGAGTGGAATCTCAATCAGTATGAACACTCATCCTCTCAGCCTCTTTGATATCCTTTTCAAAAGAGCTCTTCAAATCATCTTCAGTGAAAGCCATAAAGGCTTTATTCTCAATCTCTTCCTCATCATCACTTAAGTCTTCATCCATCCAAGCTTCTGAGTAAAGTGCTTGATGAGGTGCTCCATTCCCTTCTGCCCTCTTGCCCTTGCTCCAATTCTTCAGCTTGACATATTTGTCTCTATACCTTTTAGCTCGGTATGCAATCTTGTCATTTTGGTCAGTCTCAGAAGACTTGGTATGACAATTTGCAGCAATATGTCCAGGCTTTCCACACCTATAGCACAGACCTGATCTTGGGTCAGTATTAGAAGAGCTAACACCAAGCCTCTTCTTCTTCAACTGATCCAGCTTCATAGACATAAGAGCCATTTGAGTTTCAAGCTCTTCTGCCTCAGCATCAGCTAGATCAACTTCTGGTTCATCTGGCTCAGTCACAGTATAGGCCTGTTGCACAACTAGAGCCATGCCAGTGGAAGCTTTGTCAGTTTTCTTCCAGTTGATCAGTCTTGCAGCATTAATCTCCTCATGATTCAACATTAGACCATACAAAGTTTGAAGAGTGTATGACTCAATGTTGTTAGCAGCATTTACAGAGTTTGTCATGTCAAAAAATTGTTGAGGAAGACTATCCAGGAACTTTTGAACAAGTTCTCCTTCCTCTTTCACAATGCCTACACTGATTAAATCATGGATAACAGTATTGAACCTGTTATAGAGAGTGGTGATGTCTTCATTAGGAGTTGAGAAGAAGTTTTCATATTTCCTTCTCATGTTGCTTTTCCTTTGCAACTTCACCTTTGATGTGCCTTCATAGGTGACTGATAGGCTATCCCACATAGCCTTTGATGTTGGCAATTTCATAATTGCATTAAGTATCTCTTTGGTAACAGCATTACCAATCACCCCTTTAGCTCTGGAGTCTAAAGCATACAACTGACGGTCAGTATCAGTCCACTTGTGCTTTAGTTTAGGTACTGTTCTTATGCCCTCAGGAGCATCATCAGTAGCAGCAACAGGTTCCACAGTTTGTGGAATGATGGGACCATCATATAGCACAGTGAGCATTTCATGATGAATGGATTCAAGATACCACTGAGCTTTTAGCTTCCATTGATGGAAGTCTTTTCCATCAAAGATGGGTACTCCCTTTCCAGACATAACTGGTGCAAAAATGGTGGACATTTTTGATTTTGGAGTATGGGAATGATAAGTATAAGGGATGGCTGCCAGGGTTATAGATAGACTAAATAAGAGTTTATTTAGCCTGCTCTGTTATAGATCGACTAAATAAGAGTTGCCAGGGTTATAGTAGCTTAATTTGTTTAGTTTCTCTTTGTAATTGTTTTGGTATCTTTAGATAGGGGGAGATTGTTAAGGCAAAAAGCCTTGCCCCTTTGGATCTTAAGATAACAAAACAACCTAGACTAGTCTTGAATATTATGTAGAATAATATAGCTAAGTTTAGGTCTGATACTGAGTGATCAGTATTGGAACTCAGTATCATTACTCAGTATCAGATAGTGATACTGAGTACAAGGACTGAGTAGAAGGACTGAGTTACATTTTGTAACGGACTAAGATCAATTCCCTTGATCTTAGTCATTTGCCTAGTTTAGTCCTTCGGTTACTCCTTTGCCCATTATGTAAGATCTCTATATCATTATAAATAGAGATCATCTTGCAAAGGAGAACTCACCAATTCACTTTACACTTTCATATCTTTGTAATTGATCAGTGGTCTTGTTATTCCGCAATAAGCCACACTTAGTGGATTTATACATTGACTATATTCTTGTGTTATCACTCTAATATTTCTCTAAGTATAATATTCTATCAATTAACATTAAAACAGGGTTGTTGTGACCTAACAACTGGTATCAGAGCGGTTCAAAGTTATCTACAACTTTGATGATCCTATAATCCTAATATTGTTGAAGATCAAGTCTTTTCATAAAGAAGAACAATGCAGAATTTTCGTCATATTCTGCGCACGGGTAGAAGAAATGCCGGATCTCCTTCGTTAATGGTAGAATCTGTCTCCAATTTGAACTGGAGGTTCTCAACACTCAGAAACCCAGTCTGACCGTTCAGAATTGCAATTCGAGTTTCTGGTAGAGAGATATGTATAGCGCAAAAAGTCAGATTCTATGCTTTTTATTCATTACTTTCTGGGCAGCCATGGTAAAAAAATCAAATCTCTTTCTTCAAACTTCCAATAAGTGTGAAATTTGGACAGAAGGTTCACAATAATGTGTTTAACGTTTTCACCGTTCAGATCTTCAAAAGGAATCGTTTATTGAGAGATATATATTTTTGAAGATTATGTACGAATATTTATGGTATGTTTTTAATTCTGCGCAACTCTGGGAAAACGGCTATTGTATCTTTTGTAACCGTTGGATTTTGATGAATTTTGGATATTATATCCATAACACATACATGTACTCGGTATCAAAATTTCAGACTGATCCGCATCGTATACTGAGAGATACATATTTTCAAATTTGATGATTTTCTGATACTGACTGTCTCATACCGAGTGGTCAGTATGAGACCGCTGTGATCGTTTCAACCGATGGATCAATATGATTTTTGGATATGATGTTGAAGACAGGTATATGTATATCGTGTTAAAAATTCATAATGATCAGAAGATTATACATGGAGATATGATTTTTTGAAGTTGCTGTAAAATTAGAGAAACGAAATTTTGAAAGCCGAATTTTACAAGTGAGTATATTTCACATGTTTTTCTCTTTTTAATCATATAAAATCATCTTAAACTGAGGAAATCCATAAGTTTATTGATTCTTTGGAGGGGTTTCAAGTCAAAGATAAAATATACCGAACAGTTTAAGGTGAAAGTATATGATTCAGGGGGAGAAAAACTCAATGCGATATATATTTTCTCTTAATATGAAGTTAAAGTTCTTGAAGCTAAAGTGTTCATGCTAAGTTATTAAAGGGGGTACATGTCACATATTATTTTACAATCATTTGAATCGTTTCAAACTGAGGAAATCTACTAGTTGAATGATTCTTGGGATATGTTTCATTTCAACTCAAATATACCTGACAATTTGAGGAGGAGTCAATGATTGTGGGGGAGAAAAGTTAATGCGATATATATAATCTTGAAGTACTTAGTGAATAAAGAATATGAAAAGATCTCATAAAGAAGACCATACAAGACAAGATCGTTATTATTTATTAGGTTAAACATATTCATTTGTTATCATCAGATATGGGGAGATTGTTAGGGTAGAAAACCCGGTCTAACCCATTACTTTGTGAATCTGATGAACAAATGAATATATAAGTTTAACTCTAATAAATAATCTTAGTAATACTCGGTTCATACTGAGTTGGTCGGTATGTGCTCATACCGAGTTGGTCGGTATGAGGTGATACCGAGTTCACGGACCGAGCTATTTCCCATGATTCACTTCATTAGTCAAATCCTTTAATCATGCTATGTATTTATTAGAATTGGGAAGTTACATTTGAATAGGGTTAATTGTAAAACCTCTATAACTTATAAATAGAGGTTTAGGCTATACTTGTTTAGTATCCTTTTGGATCCCGGTTGATCACTTGTGTGGATCACCGGTAACCCAATTCTAAATGTAACACTTTGTGGAGTGTTCTTGGTTATTCCGCAACCAAGAACACATTTTATACGTTTGTGCTTAATAAGAATAATCGTATGACGTATATGATCTTGTCTTTACTGATTTTGTTAACAATATATGGGTGGTTGGGTCCTAACAAGGGTATTCCAGCATCACAGGCTGCAGGAGAACAAGTGACTCTGCAAGCAATCATGCAGAATATTCTGGCCATTCAACACACTCAGAATACAATCTTGGCCAGAATGGACACTATGAGTAGGGACATTGACTCCATCAAACAGTCAGTCTCACTACTCCAACAACAACATAAGCCTCCATCCCCTCCACAATCTTCACATGGTGGACATAATGAAGAAGGAGAAGGGGATGATGATCCTGAGCAAATGCAATCACCCTCCCATGCCAATACTGAGGGTGATACTGAAGCTGCGACTGAGCCCATGCCATCCCCTACCATTGAAGAACCACAAGGGGACATGGGTGGTGATACTGATCCTCTTCCCTCCCCATCCAATGATAACAATAAGGGGGAGAAGAGACAAAGAGATACTGAGGTTGATCAACCTGAGCCATCTGCTCAGGGGGAGAAAAGACGAAGATTGAATGAAGACCAACCTCCACAACAAGAATAACAACAACAACAACATCAGCAAAGCCCTCATACTGAACCACTTCGATTTCAGTATGAGAGAAGAAGACAAAGAAGTAGGTCAATACTACACTTTGAAGACCCACTTGAGCCATCTGCTCAGGGGGAGACTCACACTGACCAACCACAGCAAGCTTATACTGAGCCACCAGTTCTAGAAGAAAATAACTTGCAAATTGTGGTATATGGGCCTTTCATCTGGCCTATTACTGATGATGAAGATGAAGAACCAGATTTAGTGAACTATGCACTAAATCTGGTAGAACAAGAAAGTTCTTCATCATCATCCTCGGATGATGAAGAACCAGAAAATCTGGTGATTAGAAGAAGGAGTTCCTTATCAAGAAGACCCATCAATGCAGTTCTCACCTCTTCTGAATCAAGTGAGGAATCTGCTCCTTTGGTAACAAGACAAAGAAGACCTGTTCACACATTGGACAGTGATACCGAGCAGGCTCCAAGACTGACTTTTCAACAACTCTGTGCAGAACAAGAAAGATTTTTATATGAGCAAGAGTTGGGAATCAAAGCTGAACCAGAATCTGACCCAGATACTGATACTCCTGGTCCTTCACATAGAATCTCAAGAAAGGGTCCAGACCATATTCAACATTATTGGAATATGGTTGCTGCTAGGACTCAGTATAAGGAGGAAAGGAAGGATTTCTTGAAGACCAAAACATTTCCAAATGTAAGGGGGATACATTGGTTGAATCTGGATGTCAATAAAGTAAAAGTGAAGCTCAAAGAAGGAAGAATCACTATCACTTGTACTGGCTTAACCAGTCCTCCCATGAAGATATTTATTCATGATATTCAAAGAATTAGTCTTCAAGACTGGGTGAAGATCACAAGACTGATCAAAGAGCTTCCAAAGAAATCAACTTATGATCATATAGTCTTGGATGAGATATGTGCAGCAGCTGATGTATGCTATGAGAAGGGCTTGCTTCATGAGATAGAGTATAGAACACTCAGTGTGATGACTGAAGCTTACTCAAACAATAGACCAGAATGCCTTCATACATACAAGTATCTTAAAAAGTACCCTCTTCCTCCTAACCTTGTTTTTCAGGATCAAAAGAGTGTCATATATCCAACTTCTGGATATATGTATACTGACTCAGAGGATAGAGAGTGCTTCATTTCTGAAGAAGATCTACCAAGAGCTCAAATCAGTCACCTTGTTGGACTGAAATGGATGATCACCAAGAAAGAAGACTCTTGGTTCAGAAAGAAGATTGTTGCAGTTCTTAATAGTAGAAGGGATGAACTCAAGAGCAGAGAAGAGTTTGTCCACATCAAACAAGAAGTCTTCTATGAGAATGAAGCCATCAACAGCAGATGAAGAAGAACATTTTGCTATCTATGCTGTTGTATTTTCTATTTCTTTTTATCTCTTTGTAATTTTTTGTTATCATTAGATAGGGGGAGATTGTTAAGGCAAAAAGCATTACCCCTTTGGATCTTAAGATAACAAAACAACCTAGACTAGCTTTGATTAATATGTAGAATAAAATAGCTTAGTTTAGGTCTGATACTGAGTAATTAGTATTGGAACTCAGTATCAGTACTCAGTATCAGATAGTGATACTGAGTACAAGGACTGAGTAGAAGGACTGAGTTACATTTTATTATGTAACGGACTAAGATCAAATCCCTTGATCTCAGTCATTTTCCTAGCTTAATCCTTCGGTTACTCCTTTGCCCATTATGTAAGATCTCTATATCATTATAAATAGAGATCATCTTGCAAAGGAGAACTTACCAATTCACTTTACACTTTCATACCTTTTGTAATTGATCAGTGGTCTTGTTATTCCGCAACAAGCCACACTTAGTGGAATTATACATTTGACTCATATCTTGTTCTTATACAATATTTTGTCTTAAGTTATAATTATCCAATCAATTAACCATTTAAACCAGGGCGTTGTGACCTAACAAAGAACTTTGGGATGAAATACGAAAACAAATGGAGGTTCCTGTTTTAGGAAATAAAGCGAAAATGGTTACCACTTTAAATTCCTATCAAACATTTAAAGCTAAACCCGGGGAAGATTTGGAAAGCACATATCATCGTTATTGTAATTTGTTGAATGACCTCCGTCGAAATAATCTGAAAAAGGAAAATCTTGAGATCAACATCAAGTTCATCAACAGTCTACTTTCCGAATGGGCTACGTTTGGCAACAGTGGAATGCAACACAAGGATCTTCACTTAATTGATGTTCATGAACTGTATGAGTATCTACTTCAAAATGCCCCCATGGTACAAGAGATAGTCAAAACTAAACAAGAAAGTGCCAACACACTTGATACTCTTGCTCTTCTTACAAAACAATATCATTCCAATTCATTGGGTAAAATGAAAGGAAAAACTGAAGAACCTGCAATGGATACAACAGATGAAATGGAGAAAGAACTGGAACAACTTAAGCAAGCTATGTCTTTCATCTCAAGGTATGAGAAAAAGTATTACTCAACCCCAACAAACAACAATCAGAGGTCTTCATCCACCTTTAAGTCTGCACCATCTGCTTCAATTACATCTGACAAACCAACAATAATACCTTTGGATCCCACAAAGAAGTGTTACAATTGTGGTATTGCTGGTCATTACTCACGTGATTGCAAAAAGCCCAGAGTCCGTAATTCAGAATATTTTAAACGCAAGATGCTCATGGCTAAGCAGATAGAAGCTGGAAAAGTTTTATTAGCTGAAGATTTAAGTTGGATGGATGACTCAGATCCTGAAGATGAAGAACATTCAACAAATTTATGCTTCATGGCACGTGAAAATGCTGAGCTTTCTGATCGTTCAAATGCAGATGGCAACAATGAAATAGAGGTAATTAACTCTTTCTTGTCTAATTGTTCACATTTAATTGATTCTGATAATAGTTTTGTAACGAACCAGATTTCTGAAATTAATTCTTTAAAACAATCTCTTTTATTTGAACGAAATTTAAATACTAAACTTCTAGAAAGTTTGACTGTTTTAGAAAACAAACATGAACAATTTGCTCATCTTGATGAACAACTTGAACATCATATTAAACAACATCAAACTATCAAACAAGAGAATCTGGAGTTACAAAATCAAGTATCAGAATTGACAGTTAAATATGAGACTGATCTTAAGCATTTGTCTCATACAATTTCTGAAAAAGAAATTGAAATCACCAATCTCAAAAATACACAAAATTCAACATCAAATGATCAAAATGATAAATTTACAAGCTATACATTGAAGCGTTTCATGATTATCAAATCACAAAAAACTTGTTGGAACGTAAACAAAAAGAATTTGATGAAAATGAATCACAGTTTAAATCATTAAACGATCAAATAAAAGAATTTTCTGAAACCTTACATGAAAATGACATTAACACGTCACGGGAATTAAACAATAAACAAAATGTCATGAATCAACTTCAAAATGATATAATTCAACTTTCTTCCCACATCAAACATCTTGAAGAAATAATTGCCAAACGTAGACAAACTGATCAAACCATTCACTTGAACAAACCAAAGGACTTCAAATATTTCAATTCAAGAGAAGGGCTAGGAGCTGATAATCCAGAATATCTGAAAAAGGCGTGTGACGTGCTTCCAACATTGTATGACTCCAAATACACGCATCTAGATATTTGGCAAAGCTTTCTTCGAATGATAGATGAGGAAGAAGAGATTGAGATCTTTAACAGAGCTAAAAAGGAGAATGCACAAATTAGTTTCAACTACACTGAATTAAATAAAACATATGAAACTAAAAAGCAAAATTTTGAAAATAATGAGTATTTTCCAATTATTACACCGGAAGAATTTGAGATCAAGGGAAATGCTATTATTCAACAAAAGATTACACCAAAGATTTATGTACCATCTCTAATTCTTGAAAAGAAAATTTGTCAATTGGAAACTGAAATTGATGACAAACATAAGGCTTTTAATAACGAAAATTCAGTTTTACAATCCAAAATTTCTGAATTAGAAGACAAACTTGTTGAAATTAATTCTCGTCCTGTTTCATATCAATCTAAAAAACCTGCTGTGTCCCTCAATGCTACATGTTCTACTAACAAAACTCCAGTTATTTTAAAAAGAGTTCCTAATTCACCTGCTTTAAATGTTTCAGATAGAAACTTAGAGTCCAAGCTTAAGAAGTCCATGCAAGTTGGAGCCAAAGGAGTACCTCAGATTAAGAAGTCTAAGTCGTCCAGTTCTGGTATGCTTAAGTCAAAGGAACTTAAGAAGTCTAGTTCTTCTTCGCGTTTAGTTTCTTCTTTTTCTGATTCAAATAAATGTAATAACTCCGCAGATTTTATTTCTCCAAAAACATTGTATGGAATTGTGTATGATTCTGCAATTTATCGTCCTGTTAATCACTCTGTTAATGGTATAAATTTGATTGTTAAAACAGATACAAATGGCAAAAAGGTTTATTTTGACAGAAAAACTAATAAACCAATTTCTCAATATGATACACAATATTTTGTTAGAAAAGATGCCCCGTGTGGTTCTCGACATGCTGTACTTCACAAAAATGGTTCACTCATTCAATCATGTACAATTTGTTATCCAGAACCCTGTAAAACAATGCTCGCTAGATCTCACACACCTCTAACTACACGTTCTTCTTCCAAATATCCAAAATCAGTCTATCGTGTAGTTTCTGCATCCAAATCTCCAACATCAGTATATCGCGTAGTTTCTAAGTCTACATCGTCAGATTCCGCTTCATCGACTCCACCTAAGAATACAAATAAAAAATCATTCAAATTTGTTAAGTATAAGTGGATTAAAAATGAACAATCAAAATGGATTCTACATTCTCCTGAGAAATCCTTAATATGGTCCATCAAATCAACTAAAACAGAACTGCCTCCTTGCAGTTCCCCACATCTCTAAATCTACACCGCTTTAAATATTCTTCATAAAACATGTGTTACTAATCGTGTAGGACCCATATCTGATTGGGTACCTTTTTGTTTTAAATGTTTTATGTAGAATATATAGTATCTTGATTCGGGTTGTTCACGACACATGACCGGAAACAAGACGTTGTTAACAAATTTTAGAGATAAATATTTGGGAACTGTTCGGTTTGGGAATGACCATTTAGCTGCCATCATGGGTATTGGAGATATAATTCGTCAAAATTTGATCATCCGAAATGTGACCTATGTTGAAGATCTTGCTCACAATCTTTTTAGTATTGGTCAATTTTGTGATAAAACATTGGAAGTAAATTTTCGCACAAAGAAATGTGCTGTTCGTACCTATGAAGGAAAGAACTTCTTACCGGAAAGCGTGAGACAAATCTTTTTACAATTAATCTGAATGACGTGGTCCCTCTTGAAGAAGTATGTTTGTTGTCCACCGCATCATCGGATGAATCCTGGTTATGGCACCGTCGCCTCTCTCACCTTAACTTCAAAACCATCAATAAATTGGTAAAAGGTGGTCATGTCTCTGGTCTTCCGGAATGTTAAATTTGAAAAAGAACATCTATGTTCATCATGCGAAATGGGCAAAATGACTAAAAAATCTCATAAATCCAAACCAGTTCCAAGTACTTCAAAACCGCTTGAATTACTACATATGGATTTATGTGGTCCCATGAGCGTTCAATCAATAGGTGGTAAAAAGTATGTCTTGGTGATGGTTGATGATTATTCACGATATACTTGGCTTCATTTCTTACGAACAAAAGATGAAGCAGCCGATATCATTATCGCCTTCATTAAGAAAACTCAAACAAATTTGGACTTAAAGGTTCATACCATTCGTACTGATAATGGAACTGAATTTAAAAATCAAACTTTAGATTCTTTTCTTGCTTCAGTCGGAATAACACATCAATTTTCCGCTGCCCGAACACCTCAACAAAATGGGGTTATTGAACGAAGAAATCGTACCTTAGTTGAAGCTGCTCGCACCATGCTTTCGTATTCTAAACTCCCATTATCTCTTTGGGCAGAAGCCATAAGTACGACATGTTTCACTCAAAATCGTTCAATCATCAACAAAGCATACAACAAAACTCCATATGAACTAATCAATAACCGCATTCCAAATGTCAAATTTTTACATATTTTTGGGCGTCGGTGCTTCATCCTGAATGATAAATATAAATTGAATAAATTTGATGAAAAAGCTGATGAAGGAATTTTTGTGGGATATTCAAGAGAATCCGCTTCCTATAGAGTATATAATCGTTCAAAACGGGCAATTAGAGAAAGTGTTAACGTTAATTTTGATGAGACTTTTCCAAATGACTCACTCACTTCAGAAATCGAATCTCCTTTACCTTCGTCGTCATCTCCTTCAACATCTGAAAATGATTATGATATCTTGTTTGAACATTTTTATGATGAATATCATAACATTCGACATAAATTACTCGAGGAGGCTGACGTTCCATTTCCAACAGTCGTTGAAGTTCAATCTATTAACGTACCTGATATACAAACTTCAAGTTCAACGGATTCTCCTTCTCTTACTTCTACTCATCCAAATAACAATTTTTCTTCTTCACCTTCTGTTTCACAATATGAAATCCCATCATCTCCGGAAAGTTCTTCACCTTTGCAACATCAATCATGTCCGGACGATTCCCCACCCACGGATAATCAATCATATCCGGTCAATTTGACAACTTCTGGTCAAGCTGCTACTACTTTAGATCTATCTTAAGTTCCAGGACTACCTCCACCTTTGGTGATTGATTTTTCAAAATTCAATGTTAAGCGTTTGATCCTCCAGCTTCTACATCAAATGTTCAAACTGTAATAATCCCTCATCCTGTATTCACTGATACTTCAAATCTCAATTCAGGTCAACTTCCACTTCCTCATTCTTTTAAATGGACAAAAGAGCATCCTTTACATCAGATAATTGGTGATCCTGAATCTTCCGTTCAAACCCGTTGAGCCACTGCTGATGAATGTCATCATACTGCATTTTTAAGCTCAAATAAACCAAAGAAGGTCAGTGAAGCTCTCTCCGACCCAGACTGGATTCTTGCTAAGCAAGAAGAAATAAATCAATTTGAAAGATCAAAAGTTTGGCGTCTTGTTCCAAAACCTCCCGGAAAATCTGTAATAGGTACGAAGTGGATTTTCAAAAACAAGAAGGATGAGAATGGGATTGTAGTTCGTAATAAAGCACGTTTATTTGCTAAAGGGTATGCTCAAACGGAGGGTATTGACTTTGAAGAAACGTTTGCTCCAGATGCACGAATTGAAGCCATTCGAATATTTTTGGCATATGCAGCACATAAGAATTTTACAATCTATCAAATGGATGTAAAAACTGCATATTTAAATGGCATACTCAAAGAAGAAGTGTTCATTCATCAACCCGAAGGTTTTGTAGATCCACACTTGCCTAATCATGTTTATATTCTTGACAAAGCTTTGTATGTCTTGAAACAAGCTCCTCGTGCGTGGTATGATGTGCCAAGGGGAAGATATTGTTCTTATTCAAATTTATGTCGATGATATTATCTTTGGTTCTACAAATCCCAAATACTGCAAAAAGTTCTCTAATCTTATGGTTAAACGTTTTGAGATGAGTATGATGGGTGAAATGAATTTCTTTCTTGGCCTTCAAGTTCGCCAATTACCTACGGGGATCTTCATCAATCAATCCAAGTATATAACTGATCTCTTGAAGAAATATCTTATGGATGATTGTAAACCAATTCCGACACCGATGTCACCTGGTTTGAAATTACATGCTGATCCTGATGGCAAACTTGTTGATATTACAAATTATCGGGGGATGATCGGATCTTTGTTATATCTTACTTCAAGTCGACTAGACATTATGTTATCAACTTGCATATGTGCTCGGTATCAGGCTGCTCCTAAAGAATCACATCTTCAAGCCATCAAACGTATATTTCGTTATCTGAAGGGTACTCGAGATCTTGGTCTTTGGTATCCTAAAGAAACTTCTTTTGAATTGACTGCATTTTATGATGCTGACCATGCTGGATGTATGCTGGATCGCAAGAGTACATCTGGAAGTGTCCAATTTCTGGGTGATAAATTGGTGAGCTGGTCTTCACGAAAGCAAAATTGTGTATCTCTTTCAACTGCAGAAGCAGAGTATGTTGCTGCTGCAAGCTGCTTATCCCATGTAATTTGGATGCAATCACACTTAAAAGATTATGGATTTTCCTACAGCTGTATTCCTTTATACTGTGATTCACGAAGTGCAATTGCAATTTCATGCAATCCTGTTCAACATTCCAAAACTAAACATATCGATCTTCGATATCATTTTATCAAAGACCATGTTGAACTAGGTACTGTGGAATTGTACTTCGTTTCAACTGATTATCAATTAGCTGATTTGTTTACCAAGACTTTAGACGAAAAACGCTTTAATTTTCTTGTATCTAAGCTTGGTATGCTAAATATCAAAACTTAAACCGTTTTACTGCTTTATTTTTTTTGTTTTTGTTTTTGTTTTTAATTTTTTTTCTAATAATAATAATAAAATGGCTTTCAAGTACGTCAGCTTGAAACCCGTTTTTCAATGTCATCATTGGTTGAGGGGGAGAATTACTATATTCACTTGTCAAGGGGGAGAAAATAGACATTCTTATGTCAAGGGGGAGCGTCACTGCTTTATGATTTTTGTAATTCACCTGTCGAGGGGGAGCATCCTTTATAATCGCTAGATACTGTTTCAATGCTCCTTTCAAATTTTTTTATAATTATCAATATGGGGTATCAATTTTTGTAATATCCGTAAACGATCTCATTACCAATCTCAATTGGTACTGATTGCATCTGTTTATTAAAAATTTTCTTATTCTATCTTGATAATAAATATTTTTTACCTCAAACAGTTTTTCAACCTCTTAAAAATTTACAATCACACAAGGTTATCAATGTTGAGTATTAGCTTTTGCAATATTCGTAAACGATCTCTTTACCAGTCTAGGTTGGTACTGATTGCATCTGTTTATTGTAAATTTTCTTATTTCTCATTGCTACCTTTGTGTTCCTTCATTGTTAAAATTTTTTCAATTGTAAATCAAAATTTTTCTCCTTTTACATACACTGTTCAAAATCGATCCACAATTACAAATTATTTTTTTTTACTCATATTGAGTTGTTGACATCACATTCTCATAAATTTTTTATTAATCAGTGATGCTCAACATTCCAAAATTTTTATCTCACTTTGTGCTCACAATGATGTGTTCACAACGTAGGATATAAATTTTTGTCATATTCGTAAACGATCTCTTTACTAGTCTCAATTAGTAAAAATTGCATCTGTTTATGACAAATCTTCGTCTTTTGCGTTGTGGCTCCATTTTTCACATACACTTTTTACATACTATCCTTTTAAAATCATTCTTAACACTATACTTCATTGGGGACTTACAATTTTTTCATATCCTTTCCCCATACTAAAAAGATGTACAACATTGTGAAATTCATGAGTTCGTAGTCAGGTATACCCGTCGATCTTTTCTCTGAAATCATTCAGTGAAAATTGCATCTTTGTAAATAGTATACATCAATGACTACTGGAATACCTATTAGTTGTCTTTTTAGTTCTCAGTCTTGTATACTCGTCGATATTTTCTCTGAAATCTTTCAGCGAATATTGCATCTTTGTAAGTAGTATACATACGTGACTTTTGGACTAATTAAAAGTATTCACCTTACACTTAATAGATTTTTGTGCACAATAAATTGATTTCTTTTAAATTTCAAATCTTTGATTAACAATGTCTTTAATCATCGTGTTTGTCATATACGTAAACGATCTCTTTTCTGAAGTTCTTCAGTAAAGATTGCATCTGTTTATGACTTCACGTGATCATTGACATTGCTATTCTACATTTTTCAAATACTTTTCTCCAAGATTCGTTTCCTCAACGCAAAATTTTCATCATTACCATGAGGACCCTGTTCATGATCCTCATGAGGGGGAGAAATGACTGAGAAATTGTGCAAATACCGATTTTATATCAAGTGATTAAGAGAGAGAGCAAATGATAATCAGTGTACTAAATGGAAAAACAAGTGAAGAACAATGAAACCGATTCATCTGAATAAATCTCTCTCCAACAATCTCAACCAATTCAATTCAAAACTTAATCGTACAAAATCATTCTTTCCAAATTCTATAAACAACCATATCCATACAAAAGCTTAACTGTTCAAATCTTTTGTTCCATACAAAATACAAATCATCCACATTCATCCAAATCCTAAATGTACATATCATTCTTTCATACATACAAAACTTACATACATACACATCCAAAACTTTAAACTGTCAAAACATTCAAAATCATTATTATCATATCCTCACAAAAACCTCTATTACAACATCTTAGTCAAATCCTTACCTAACTGATGTTTCATTTCTATAACCTTCTAATCTTCAATATATCAGTTTTAGGCATTTCTTACACCAACAAACTCAACGATAAAAATTGAGTTCCTTTGAAGGAAGACCGAGATGAAGTTCAAAGAGCTCAAAAAGAGGGAGATTGGATAATGATAAAGACATATTAAGTCAACAATTCATGAAATCTTCTGAGATACTTTATATTGGTTTAATAGTCAATAAAAAGTATTATTTTTCACTGTTCAATCAAAAGCTGAAGCTGATACTACATCAAAACTACTCAACGGATAATTCAGTCTCAGACTTTGCTAGAGAAAAAGATTTCAAGAACAGGCTAATTCAAACTATTGATACAAAGGGGGAGATTGTTAGGGTCATTTTAATTGTATTCAATAGTTAGGGGACTAGTTGTGTAATATTGTATAAAAAATAAACTAGTAATTAGCCTTAAGCATGTTGATTAGTGAGATAGGCATTTAAGGGAAATTTACCTTCACTAATTGAAAGCTTTCTCTCATATTGAATTGAATTACTCTTTCGGAAAGTTTCCCTCCATCTCTCTCTCTCAATCTCACACACTCAATACACCAAGAACACACACACTTAAGCTTCAATCTCATTCAAATCTCCATGGATTAGCTTCATTTCAATTGTATTAGATCTCACAGGTTTTATTTTAGATAAAGATTAGGATTTAATTTTATTAGGAATAGATCTTATCTAAAGATCTATAAATAGGGCTTTAGGTTTGCAATTTCATTATGGAATTAATAAAAGTTTAGTCTTTGGCTCTTTGGGAGATCACCTGTTCTCGAACTCAGGCAGTTATCGGGTTTTGTTCTTAGGGACGAACTCAGTCCTTATCATTTTGAACTTTGAGAATTTTCTTTTGATAAGGACTGAGTTCATCCCTAAGAACAAAACCCGATAATTGTCTGAGTTCGAGAACAGGTGATCTCCCAAATAGCCAAAGACTAAACTTCTATAATTATACTAAGTATTTCATTATAATTATAATTATACCAGATCAGATTATATTACTAATTTAAACGTTTTGCAGGGTTGTTTATGGAATCTCAAAGCATACATTAAAGCGGTTGGTAATGGAATCACTGATTTTAATAGAACTGTTGTAGCCGCAAAACAGATGTTCCCGGACAGGACTGAAGTCGACATGCTTTTAGATAGGTACGAGAAGATGTTAAAGTACGGCTATAGGAGTATACAAGAAAAATCTGATGCATTTGTAAGCCGTGAGAATGCCGGAAATCAGAATGTCGGTGGCATGTTTACTCATGTAGGTGAGACGTCAACCAACCGACGTGACCCTCCGGTTCAGAATGTATACGCCGAGGTGGACGATGTTGTTGGTATGTCCGACCAACATTTGAGGCCGGATAATACACCAACTGCACCATTAAAGTAATCAAACAGCAACTCAAACTGATGTTGTTGGCCCTTATTGCAGTCCACAAACCAGTCCAACCTTGAAAAGTGCTAAAACAGCCCAACATCTGATGCAGTCTAGTTTACCATAGTTCAACATTTGAAAAAAATAAAACATCAGTTGATATTGATTGGGCCGATATCGACATGGACACTTTTGATGATTTTGATGATGGTATGGGTGGCCCCGCAACAAAGCTCAAAATAATTCAAAGTTTTGATGAAATTGATAGGCTAAGTGCCGAGAAGAAAAAGCTATCAGCTGAAGATGGTCCTACCTTTAGTCTCGGCCTTACTCAAGAGTTAGTGTCGTTGGGTGAACATGTTGAGAATCTAAAAGAAAAGGGCAACCAAGCTGTAATAGAAACACATGATGTCGCAATCGAAAGTGATAATGTGTTAGATCCTGAGAACGAAGACGAGAATTTAACAACACCGGTCCCGGTACAATTTATCTCACCAAGATTTGCGGGGGGATGGAACTGTTATGTTTCGAGGTCGTAGGGTTCCTACAAAATCATGTGTGTTACGGTCTCCGTATATTCAACGATTGGTTCATGTGGACCGAGGAGTTAATGATGAAGAAAAAAAGGTTGTTCGGTTTATAGGGGTAAACACAGAAACCAAGTAAGTATTAAATAAAGTTCAATTTAGTCTTTATATTAACTTCACTATAAATTCTATAATTTATGAATCATTTACTGTTTTTAATGGTTGCTTTTCAGTATTGTGATGTTTGCGGCTTCTAATGGACACTTATCAAGGGTAATGATATTGAACGTTTGACAGACGATATGGTGCATGCCAACCTCATAACTACATGGTCCATTGTGCTAAATAACATGGAAGAATCTAAGAGCCCAGAATCACCTAGTAGGCTGTATTTGCCTGTTTTTCGTATGGTAACGAAATATAATTTTGTAATAAATTTAATATAAAGTGCCTTAATTTTTAACATGAAATGTTTGTTACTGATAGGTCCAACAAGGTAATGACTTAAATATGCTAACAGATTATCATCAGTCAAGGTATTTCAAATTATATATGAACAATATTGGCAACCATACGAATGCAAAAATGCAGGTTACCACGGTTGATTTGGTAAGTTACCCCTTCAATATTATTTTGTTGGTTTTTGTTTATTAATTATTATAATATTTGGTAGGTTTTTTTACCGGTGGACAATCATGAACAACTTTTCTTGGTTTCGTTTGATATGAGATCCGGTGTTGTTGTGTTGTTTGATGGAAAGAAAAATGCACACCCAATATGGAAAATAATCAAATGTTCCGGTTGGCAGTACAAAACAACCAATGTTGCTCTCCTAATCGTAAGCTGCATTTATTATATTATCTTTTATTATTATTTTTTAACACACAAATTTGTTTATTATTATTTTTTTTCATAATATAAACAGAAAAAACTATTTGGTAGATATCTCTTATGCATCAGATGTCAGATATGCAATACTATAGAAAATATCGCCCAATTGCAAGTTGCTGAATTTGATTGGCAACCCCCTCGATACAAAAAACTATAAATGGGTTAGTTATTATGCGACTGATGGAGACTTATTTTGGGCAGGATTTAAGGAGGTTTGAATGTGGTTTTGATGGTGATAAGGGGAAGTTTGAAAACCAGTTGGAGTTATTGAAGCAAAAGTATCTGACCCGTATTTTAATGTTTGACGCCAACATATTGAAGCAGGAAATGAAGAAAATGGTGGATAGATTAGCAAGGTAGAAGGTGTTACGGATGGACGATTTCATTTTTATTTATTTATTTTTTTTTTTTTTTTTTGCTCAGTTAGAACAATGGTTGTTTTTGGATGTTTAAGACATTTGATGTTTTTGTTTATTTAGGGCTTTATACTTTGAATTACTTTGTTTCTCATGTTTATCTTTCAATGTTTTTGGCAGTTTATGATCTTTAGCTTTAAATAAAACTTAATGTATCCCGTTTTGCTTTATATGTTAATACCTACAAGTAAATAAATACATATGCTACATTTAAGACACCGATTTATTGAAACATTAACAATTGTATGTAAGTCGATCTAATTTCACACACTTTTCATGTAAGTTTGTAGGTTTTAACTTTACTTACTTCAATTGATTATCCTATAATAAGTTACTCGGAATCGTATAATTGTTATTGGATTGTTCTAAATCATTCTCTACAGTCCCGTTGTTGGTTGTCTCATATGGTTGTTATATTACCCATGGATATCCAACATCACATGCTGTAATCGTTATACAAATACTAAGAGACATCTATATTTGTTAAACCTGTCAAACAAATTCAATATCGGCTTAAACAACAATTATAACATCAAAAGTGAACACAAATTGCATATCTTCTGAAAAATAAAGTCTAACAAAAAAATTGTAAACAACCAAAATATTCTAAAATCCAAACTATTTTCGGGAAAAAAATATAATATAAATTATTCAGAAGTGTAATACTCATCCGATTCATCATCAGTGCGGTTTTCATCATCTTCTTCATTACCATTATCATCATTTTCTAGTTCATCATCTTCGTCTTCCTCTTCGCTGCCGTTTTCTTCTTCGCCACCTTCATCAACTAATGTTTTATTCCTTAACCATTGTGCATGACCACATCTATTATGTCCGTAATTCTGACAAATACCACACTGACGCGATTTGAATGGAACTTTCCTTGTAGTTTTAAGTTTCTTACCAGAGGTTGCTAACTCAATTGCACTCTTAATCCTTTTTCTACCCTTATTTGTTGATTTTTTTAGCAAGTTTGGTAACACGATTCTCAGGTACGTCAACATCATACATTTCTTCCATTAGTTCTTCCTGTGTTTCAATCAGTTTTGATGATTGGGAATCTCCTTCAAGCTCCTTTTTCATGTTTTTCCAATGAACTATATATTCTTTTAACTTCGGAACATTGTGACTCGCCATATTAACACAGTCATCAACTAATGAATGAAGATCGGCCATTTTATCCGTTTATGCTAAACATGGTCCATATCGGTACCTGTTTTCCAGTAGGTGTGACGGTAGTGCATTTTTTGTCCATCGAGTTTTGATGTAACGTTCTGGAATTCTATCTACGCAATTCTTCTTTAAAACACAAAATATATGGCGACACAAATAACCATGCCGAGTAAAATTGACCACACGAGCAAGTCATTGTTCCATCACTTGTGTCATTGCTAACATAAAAGTGTATTTAACATGCTCGAATTATAATAAATCAAATACTTATTTTATAAATATATATCCCTGAAAAGAGAATATAAAATTGCACACAAGAGAATCAACTTATAATTATCTAGGGAAATAAATAAATAACCATCACTTCCATTCCTTAAATCAGTGCATAGGAGTTGGCGCGCAAGTTACTTTGTCATCGGCAGCTTGTGTGTTTGAAACCTTGTGCGTCCATTTTATTTTGAGTTTGGAGAATTAAGACCTTCACGAATTGGAAAGCAAGAATTAAGACATGCCTAAAATAATATGTCGTAAATGCTATATATATATAGTTAAGATTTAAACGGTTCATATGGGTAAACTTGAAAAATTACTTAATAACTGAATGCTTATGCCATCTTTAAACCATTTTTAATAGAAAAAAATAAAATCAACATATTAATAATATGGGTTTCACACTTTCAGTCATTTAATCCAATATAAATTCTCAGTCATTTAACAGTTTCGCATACAATACATTACTAACAGGGCGATTTGGGTTTCGTTTCATCTTCAACAAGTAAACAAGTCAAAGTTAATTAATATTGTAATAACGTAGTTTTGTTATCATATCTAGCACACAAATTGTCTTATTCCCAACCCGTATATCGTCGAAGCAAGATAGTCTTCAAGACAGTTGTAACCTCTTATACCAAGTAGCAGAACTTTTTTTAATCGATAACTTAATGGTTGAAGAAAATGATTTAGAAAGGATATATTTAATAAACCTAAAAAAACTATAAAGATCAGCAACTGAATTCTGAATCGGTTTACCCGATAAACGATCGATACCTGAAATTGTAAAATTGTTATAAAAAAGGTAATGGTCAACATAATATGGATAAAAGTGTAAGAAATTATGTATGTATTTACATGTAGTCAATCACATATAGACTATATAGTCAACATTACATACTATTGGGTTATATACTCTCCAATACACTGATCTTCCTCCTTATTGTGATAATATTAGATCTAGTAGATAACAACGTAGAGATATGAATTACCTGCTAATCAATGAATTTCGGCCAAGTGTGTATGATATTCTTCCACTCTTAACTGATCCAATCTCTACGTCAGTTGTTATCATCGAACCAAAAAGGGAATGCTGCAAAATCATACGAACACAATATTAAAAAATCTACAATTATATAAAAAAATCTCTACGCCAAAAAATGAACTTAAGCATAAATAAAGAGTTTGCAACAATAAATTAATTATATTCACTTCCAAGCTCTTTGAGATCCTCAAACTTCATTATCTGCAAAATATGAAAAAAATTCTTAATACTTTAGGTTATTAAATCTAAAACATTGTGGTACCTAATGATGCATGGTAATTTTAAATGAAATCGACCCAAATTTGAGGTTAAATCACGGTAATTGATGATAAAATTGACCCATATTTGAGGCTGAATCACGGTAATTGATGATGAAATCGTCGAGTAACCAATACATATTTTGTAACCTTCTGTGTTTTAACCTTGTAACCGGCGAGATTTGATGTAGATTTGATGCAATCGGCGATGAAGTAGGTGCATGCCATACACAATGTTAAGTCGTAATTGGGGAGAGAAGGTAGCAGGTCATAACTCATAAGTTAAAGATTAGGGCGTATAATAATCAGTGATTATGGGCTGGGCAGTTACAACTTACAAGGGAATGCCTGACATAGGATATAAAAAAATACTATATATATTTTGAGTACGAAAATAAGGCCAACAACTCAGGTAGTTGAGATGGTAAAACATTCAATTTCTATTCCACATGTGCAAATCCTTGTTCATGCATTTTATTTTGTGATTGGAAAATTAAAACTTTCCCTAAATGGAAATTAAGGATTAAGACATTTCCTAATTAGGAAGTCCTAAATGCTTTAATATTAGTATAGATATAGATATAGATATAGATAAACCATCCCCCTTTTTGCACACGTGTGTGTAGTGTTAAAATGTGACTTTGTAACACCCCGTAATTATTAATTTAGTTAATTCTTTTATTTTATTTCTAAAGATAATAATAATTATGTCGAGACGATTCACTTAGTTATTTTCTTGAGCAAAAACGTGTACCGGGATCGACTTGGCTAATTAGTTTTCGGGTCGTGTTTAGCGGGTAATTATTAGAAGAGTTGTCTGGATGGACCTACGGGGCCTCTAAGGGCCTTTTTATGTTATTTAATTAGGGGAGGGTGTTTACCATCTCCCCTTTCTTTGCAATTTCGATCAGCGACCAGCGAGAAGAGAAGACCCAAGTGTTGGTGGTGTCGGGTGGTGCGTTCGCGAATACGAGTGAGAATCCCGGCGTTTCGCGAATCGTTCATATGTGTCAACCTATTAATTGCTAATCTCTAGTTTAATCACAAATTTACAATAATCATAACCTAATTAAAGAAAACACATGCAAAGCCAAACATGGTGTGATTTGACCAGAGAGTACGTGAGAGTGAATAAAGAAATCATTTAATATTTACAAGATTTAAAATAAATAGAATAAAAATAGGAAAAGACGAATACCTTCATGTGCATTGCATATGGGTTGAGTTAACAGAAAATGTTATCGTCAGTTAGTGTAAAAGGCTATAGGTGCAATTAGGGTTGTCAATCGGGTTTGTCGGGTCGGGTTTGGCTCTTATCGGGTTGGGCCCGTCAAGTCGTATGGTAAAAAAATCTAACCCGAAACTCGACCCTATAAGGAATCGGGTTTATCGGGTTCCGGTTAGTCGAGTTTTGGGTTTGTCGGATTGACCCGATCGGGTTGGTCAGGTTACATATCTAATTTATAAGATTGAATTTTAAGCAAATCATATATGTGTATTATTTTAAAAAATTCGAGAACAAAATTACAAAATTTAAAGTTTTGAAACATTAAACTTTTAAGAAGAGAACATCAAAATTTGATTATTAACTTTCTGAGGGAAACATAACATTAAAATTTTAATTAGTGTTAATCCTCTTAACTGCTACTAGCCTCTATGAATCTCCTCCTATATATGGAGCCTAAATCTGAATTTAATTTGTCCGCGTGTCATTTTAACTCCTTTTGATTGCAGGGTTTTGATGACATGTAATTCAATAAAAATACCACTTGTCAAACCTCTATCTTCATCACTCGATTTAGGGCTTCTCCCCTAATTCCAACCACATCTTCACGCATCTTTGTCAATCACTCGATTTAGGGATGTCTCTAAATACATTAAAAATGGTACAAATGAGTTATTCCTAAAATTCAGGAGTCAGTTATAGATAGATTTACAACTTTTTTATGCATGTTTTATGAGAGCCCTTATGGCTGTCATTATCGAAACCCAAAATATTATGCTCCATATTCAAGCAATGATCTTAAAAACTGGATATTTGTAGTAATTAACTAATTATTGCTGACATTTGTATTTAGTTTGTTAATTAAACTAGATTTATTTAACTTTAGTAATTTAAATTCACTTTATTGCTGTTAAATCTAATTTGGGGATTTAAATCTTATTTTAGTTTCTTCAAAGACCTCTGCAGCCCACTGGCCTTTATCAGGTAAAATTTTCTGTCTTTTCATTATTAATTTTGTTAGGATACTAATTAATATTGTAAATGATTAAAACTAATTATTTTTAATTTATTGATGTATTTGTTGCAGAAGGTTTCGAAGCCTCTAAAAACCGCCACGCCAGTGAAATTCAGGTTCGTTTATTTACGTGTATGTTATTTTATTTTTCTTAGGCAACAAATAAACTGCCAGAGAAGCTTATTAATCAGATACTTGTGGTGGTAATAATTAAAGTGTATGCCCAATAATGTTTGACATAATCAATTGTGACATAATTTATCTGTCATAAAAATGACAAAAACAAGAATTTCATCTTTGACAAAAGCACTTTATATATACAAATAAACAAACGTATATGACATGTATTAAATTTTACAACTCTATAGCCACACAAACGAAGAGCAGATCACAAGTGAACAATCTTTGTTGGGACATGTTTGTATGTTTTTATTATGTATTGAAATTTCATTTTGACTCCTTAGATTATGAATGGTTGGTGTTCTAACTTCTAAGTGTCAATGAACTTTGTGGCTTGACAAGCCATAAATGCTTTAATTTAGGAATTTCAGCACCTTCCTTTTCGACTTGAGAATTTCTCATTTTACATGATAGACATTTTATATTTTTTTTATCTCCCACTATATATGCAGCCTACACATGAATCCCTTTTGTCCACGTGTCCATTTAGCAACTTTTCATTGGCCCAATTTGCTGACCTGTAATTACATAAAAGTCCACCTGTCAACACAAATTGAGTCGTTAACCTAGCTCCATTTGGTACCCCTCAACCCATCTCTTCTTCGAGAACCCATCCACCGGAACCGCCACACAAATTGAAGAATTCAGGTTTTGAAGATTATTACTCAGGTATTGTGTAAACATCCTTAAATATATGATTAATTCATATAAGCATAAGTAGACTACAGAGTATTTACAAAGGTGTGATTTCTTTAGAAAGATCCAAGAAACCTCAATTCACAAACCAATTCTCGTGATTTTATCTTCAATTCTGTTTTGTGTAAAGATCCTTAAATATATGATTAATTCATATAAGCATAAGTAGACTACAGAGTATTTACAAAGGTGTGATTTCTGTAGAAAGATCCAAGAAACCTCAATTCACAAACCAATTCTCGTGATTTTATCTTCAATTCTCAATTTGCCAGAGGTCCCATAAAGCAATTTCGACAAATCAAGGTAAATATCATATAATTGTCGTTTTTGTTTCCATTCAAGATATATTTATACTACAAACTTGGTTGATAATATAAGTAACTGAGGTTTCTTCCGAATGTGATGAAAATGGCGTTGTGTGCTTCATTTTGATGTTATTTCATCAATATAACACTCTACATTTTGTATTTTAGTGGCCTCAAGTGGTTATGATTGTGTTCTTCAATTATATGCATCATTCATGGATGGCATCTTTCATGTTCGTAATTATCTTTTCCAAATAATTTTTTTTGTGGTCCATTGTAGATACAATTTCATAGTGCGTTTGGATATATGTTCAAACTATTTATACAGACAGAAAGTTGCAAAAATCCAGTTACAGTTACGATTATTTAGGGTCAAGATAATCATATTTGTAGAATCAGGTCAAAATTGGTCTGAGTTGGATCAAATTTAGTTTTTTATGAAGAAAATGTTGAAACAATCGATATCAAAGATGAACAAGATCAGATTTAACCAAAAACTCTTTCCATTAAACTGAACCGGCCGTAAGACCAAAAACAAGACAAAAAACCTCTCTACAACTCTCAAAACTCTCAACCTATACAGATTCAAGAATACTTGAATCAAAGACTAAAACTGTAACGGTTACAACAATGGCGAACAGGAGAGAATGAATACAGAGAGATAACACCTACTAATACACACACTAATAATACAAAACAAACCCTAATTCTAAACTTATACTCTCCACAACAAATATCACCGACTTATCTAGAAGTTCCACTTCTAGTCCCTGCACTTACAAGACATATAACAATAACAACAAATACTTAATAAAATGAAATACTTACCTTTTACTACCTTATGTTCAATAGACTTTGACATCTTCAGTACCTGTTACACACTTAACAAATCATTAGAACCAACCACAATTAGATTACAGTATTTCAACACCCTCCCATAATCTCAATTGTTGAACAAATCAACCAGAGTAAGATTTTCACAAAACTTCTCATCACTTTTAGAACACAACCCTTTTGTAAATAAATCTGCAGTGTTCACAGTTGAATCAATTTTACATACAGATATCAACAACTCCAGCAGTTGCTTTTATTCTAACAAACTGCAAATCTACCTCAAAGTGTTTAGTCCTATCATGAAACACAGGATTAGCAGCAATTAGAATTGCTGATTTGTTATCACAAAAAACTTTTGATGGATATGAAATATCCACATCAAGTTCTACAAGAACTTTTCTGATCCAAATAATTTCACTAACAACTCCAGCTAAAGCCCTGTATTCAGCTTCTGCATTAGACCTAGAAACAGTATCCTGTTTCTTACTTTTCCAAGATACCAAACAATTACCCAAATAAACTGCATACCCAGTAACTGATTTTCTGGATGGTAAGCATTTTCCCCAGTCAGAATCCACATAAGCAGACAACTTAAAAGATTCACCCTTAGAAAAGTTAATACCTTTTCCAGGCGACCCTTTAATATATCTTAAAACTCTAAAAGAAAGTTTAACATGAGATTCCAGAGGACCATGCATAAACTGACTCAGACAATGAATAGCATAGGATATATCTGGTCTTGTCAAAGTCAAATAAATCAACTTCTCTATCAACCTTTGATAACCAGTTAAATCAGTTAACAAGTTATCTCCTTCTTTTGCATTCAGTTTATCAGTTATGACTATATTAGACTGAATGGGAGTGGCTACAGGTTTACAACCTGTCATGCCAAACTCAGCCAACAAATCTAATGCATACTTCCTTTGAGACAAAAAAATACTGTCTTGATTTTGCAACACTTCAATTCCCAAAAAATATTTAAGTTTACCTAAATCCTTAATCATAAATTTAGAATTTAGATAAGCTTTAAACTTTTCAATTTCAACTGAATTATTACTAGTGATAACTATGTCATCAACATATACCAGTAAGACAATGAAAATACCATTTTTATTCTTTATAAAAATTGAATAATCACTATAACTTTGAACAAAACCATTTTCAACAAGTGTTTCAGTTAATTTTTCATTCCACTTTCTAGGAGCTTGCTTAAGCCCATAAAGTGACTTAACCAATTTACAAACTCTGTTATAACTTTTACTAAAATATCCATCAGGAAGTGTCATATACACATCCTCATCAATACTACCATATAAAAAAGTGTTATTAACATCAAGTTGATATAAAGTCCAATTATGTTCAATAGCTAAGGAAAAGTTTCATCAAAATCAATTCCCTCTCTTTGATTGTAGCCTTTTGCTACAAGTCTAGCCTTATACCTCTCAATCTCACCATTTGCCTTATACTTTATTTTATAAACCCACTTAGAACCAATGGGTTTTCTTCCTTCAGGAAGATCAGTAACAATCCATGTTTCATTTCTATATAATGCTTCCATTTCAGCATTCGTAGCCTCTAACCAATGACTATTAACCATAGCTTCATTATAATTTTTTGGTTCACTAGTTTTATTCAGACAACTAATAAGACAAAAATTTTCTTTTGACAAATTTGAATAATTCACAACTTTATTTATATCAAATTTATTCTTGTTATTTAACACAAACTGGTCAAACCTTTTAGGGGTAACTATAGTTCTGGTTGATCTCCTTGAATTGGTACTTTGACTATTTGGGACAATAACATTTTGACCACCAGAAGCAGAAACATTCTGACCCTCAAATATAATATTTTCATCAATAGGTGTCACTGTGGTAAAATTATCACTAGTAGTATTAGGACCATCAACCATACTGTAACGACCCGAAATTTGTAAATAAATAAATTGTACAAAAATATGATAAATAAGGATAAATCGTTTAAGGGACGTAGGAATTGGGAAGATGTCGTGGGATGAGTTCACCGCGAGGTTGAAAAAGACATTTTGTCCCGAAAGGGATTTGGAAAAGATGCACGAGAAATTCGTGACCCTTAAGAAGGGTGATATGTCAATTGAAGAATACTCGAGAGAGTTCACGGGATTGCTCCCGTTTGTGGCTAAAACCAACTCGGATGAGAGGTTGAGAGTGGTTCGGTATGCAAGTGGACTACCGTGGGATTATCAGTTGGAGGTTAAGAGGCGGCCTCACTCGATGAGGTTATCAGTGCCGCCCGGGGTGTTGAGGAGGTGAATGAGGCACGTGTTGCCGAGAGGGCCCATGTGGGCGAGAAAAGGAAAGCCGAGAGCGGCTCTAGTTCGTTCAAGAAAGGGAAGTTCACTTCGAGCTTCTCTAAGCAAGGAAGTGTTGGCTCGTGCAAGAAGTGCGGGAAGAATCATGCCGGCGTGTGCCGAGGAGGGTCGAAGATTTGCTTTAATTGTGGGAAGCCGGGGCATATGGCCTGAGAATGCAAGTCGAAATCATTGGCCGAGGTTGAGTGTTTCTCGTGCCACGAAAAGGGGCACTATAGCAATGTGTGCCCGAAGAAGGGAAACGAGTCGATGGTGTCCACGGCTCAAAAGAAAGCGGAACCGACAAAGGTGAAGGGGCGGTCCTTCCAATCGGGAGGAGGCGAAGGAGGCACACGATGTGGTGTCAGGTACTTTATTCATTAACTCCTTGCCAACTCATATTTTGTTTGATTCGGGTTCCAATTATTCGTTTGTGTCTTATGAGTTCGGTTGTAAATTGAATGTGTCGTCCGAGATGTTAGATGAGGTTTATGAGATAGAAGTAGCCAACGGGAAAACGTCTATGGTTGAATGTATTTATAGAAATTGTGAAATAGAAATAGACGGTAAAAAGTTTAAGGTAGATTTATTGCTCATGGGAATTAGGGCGTTTGATGTGGTTATCGGTATGGATTGGTTGAGTATGCACCAAGCCAAGATTTTGTGTGGGAAGAAAATAGTTTCGATTAGGACATCCGAGAATGAGAAGGTGTATGTGTATGGGGAGAAACAACATCACATGCCTAATGTGATTACCGCCATTAAGGCGAGGAAAAGTATATCGAAGGGTTGTGCATCGTTTATTGCATATGTATTAGATGGCCGAAAAGAAAAGAAGACAATGGATAGTGTAAAAATTATTCGGGATTTCCCCGAGGTATTTCCCGATGACTTGCCCGGTTTGCCACCGGAGAGACAAGTCGAATTTAAAATTGATTTAGTTCCGGGGGCGACGCCGATTGCTCGTGCTCCCTACCGTTTAGCTCCCACCGAGATGAGGGAATTGATGACCCAATTGCAAGATTTGTTAGATAAAGGTTTTATTCGTCCGAGTTCGTCACCGTGGGGTGCACCGGTGTTATTTGTTAAAAAGAAAGACGATTCAATGAGAATGTGTATCGACTACCGAGAGTTGAACAAGGTAACTATCAAGAACCGTTACCCGTTGCCGAGAATTGACGACTTATTCGACCAATTGCAAGCTGCTAGTTATTTCTCGAAGATCGATTTGAGGTCGGGTTATCACCAACTTCGGGTGAAAGAAGGTGACACCGAGAAGACGGCTTTTCGTACACGTTATGGTCATTATGAATTTCTAGTGATGCCGTTTGGTCTTACAAACGCGCCGGCTATTTTTATGGATTTGATGAATCGGGTTTGTAAACCGTTCCTTGATAAGTTTTTGATCGTGTTTATTGACGACATTTTGATTTATTCGAAAACCGAAGAAGAACATGAAGGTCATTTGAGGCTTGTTCTAGACGTGTTGAAACGGGAGAAGTTGTATGCAAAATTCTCGAAGTGTGAATTTTGGTTGCGGGAAGTGCAATTCTTAGGTCACGTGGTGACATGTGATAGTATTAAGGTTGACCCGTCCAAGATTGAAGCGGTGTCAAATTGGGAGCCTCCGAGAACTCCTACCGAGGTTAAAAGTTTTCTTGGATTAGCCGGTTATTACCGAAGGTTTATACAAGATTTCTCGAGAATCGCGATTCCACTCACGAAGTTAACGAGAAAAAGTGAGAAGTTTGTGTGGGAGAAGAAGCAAGAAGAGGCGTTTAAGTTGTTGAAAGAAAAGTTATGTAACGCGCCGATTCTTACATTACCGGATGGTATGGAAGATTTTGTGGTTTATAGTGACGCGTCGAATCAAGGGCTCGGTTGTGTGTTGATGCAAAGAGGTAAGGTAAACGTGTATGCCTCGCGACAATTGAAGAATGCGGAATTAAGGTACACGACACACGACTTGGAGTTGGCGGCGATTATTTTTGCCTTGAAATTGTGGAGGCATTATTTGTATGGTACTCGGTGTACGTTGTACACGGATCATAAAAGTCTACAATACGTGTTTACTCAAAAAGATCTTAATATGCGACAAAGAAAGTGGATCGAGTTGATTGCCGATTATGATTGTGAGATTGTGTATCACGCGGGAAGGCTAATGTAGTGGCCGACGCCTTGAGCCGAAAGGTCTATGAAAAACCGAACCGAGGAATTTTATCACACATAGAAGTCGTCTCGAGCATCATCGAAAGAATCAAGAATGCCCAACAAGAGGTCATGGGAAAAGACGAGTTAAGACAAGAACGGTTAAGTAAGAACCAACATTTTCTCGAAAATGCACAAGGGTTGAAGACCGTAGGCGGTCGCATTTGGGTTCCTAAGTTCGGTGGTATCCGAAAGGAGTTGTTGTATGATGTGCACAAATCGAAGTATTCGATTCACCCGGGAAGTACAAAGACGTACCAAGATATGAAACGGGTTTATTGGTGGCCCGGAATGAAGGCGAGAGTGGCCAAGTATATCTCTAAGTGTGCCACGTGTGCACAAGTGAAAGCCGAGCATCAAGTACCGTATGGGGTAGCTCAATCATTGGTTGTACCGGCCGGGAAGTGGGAAGACATAACTATGGATTTCATAGTAGGGTTACCGAAGACGAGTAGAGGTCACGATGCCATTTGGGTCATAGTTGACCGGTTGACCAAGAGCGCATTATTTTTAGCAATTCGGGAAACGTTGCCACTCGAGAAATTGGCTAAGTTGTATGTTGATGAAGTGGTTCGACTCCACGGGGTTCCGTTATCGATTGTGTCCGATAGAGACGCGAGGTTTACCTCGAGATTTTGGCGATCTTTACAAGAAGAGTTGCGTACAAAGTTGCGGTTGAGCACGGCTTATCACCCGCAAACCGACGGTCAAAGTGAAAGAACGATTCAAACGGTTGAAGACATGTTAAGATCGTATGTGTTAGACTTCGGTGGTAAATGGGACGAACATTTACCGTTAGTTGAGTTCTCGTATAATAATAGTTATCACTCGACTATTAAGATGCCGCCTTATGAGGCGTTGTATGGAAGAAAATGTAGAACTCCATCTTGTTGGTTGGAAGCGGGAGAGACGAAACTCACGGGTCCCGAGATCGTGAGAGTGACAAATGAAAAGATCGGTATTATTCAAACCAACATGAAAGTCGCCCAAGACAGACAACGAAGTTATTCGGGTTTGAAGAAAAGGTCATACGACTTGGATGTCGGTGATATGGTCATGTTGAAAGTGTCACCTTGGAAAGGTGTGATGCGGTTTGGTAAGAAGGGAAAGTTAAGTCCAAGGTATGTTGGACCGTTTAAAATATTGAAACGGGTCGGGCTTCAAGCGTTTAAGTTGGAACTTCCACCCGAGCTTCAAGGTGTGCATGACACCTTTCACGTAAGTTATTTAAAAAAGTTTATCGGGGAAGTCGAAAATATTATTCCGTTGCAAGAGTTGCGGGTTGACGGCCCGAACCGGTTAATCGAGGAGCCCGAGGCTATATTAGAAACAAAAACAAAGAAGCTTCGGAATAAGGAGATCGAGTTGGTGTTGGTCAAGTGGAAGCATTCACTTGGGCCGAATTTGACTTGGGAAGTCAAGGACGAGATTCGGAAGAGGTACCCGGATTTCGTGAACTATGATGAGATTCCGAGGACGGAATCTTCTTAAGGGGTAGATAGTTGTAACGACCCAAAATTTGTAAATAAATAAATTGTACAAAAATATGATAAATAAGGATAAATCGTTTAAGGGACGTAGGAATTGGTTTCGTGCCGTTTGGAGACCGTACGAGGAAGTTATGGGCGAAACCGGGTCGAAGCAAAGATGAAAAAGTGCAGCCCTGCTGCCTTAGGAAGTTCGCGACGTGAACTCGTGGTAACGATCGGGAAGTCGGACCAGGGAGTTTGGCTTTGAGGCGCGAAGTAGTTCGCGTTTGGATGGCGATCGCTAAGCCTGCGTGCAAGGCTTGGAGTTAGCGACGCGAACTTAGTTCGCGCCGTGAACTCTGGACGACAGCATTAAAGTCGGGTTTTAGCTCATTAAATGCAAAACCAAAACCCTAGTTTTCTCCTTGGCGATTTTCGAGCATTGTGGCTGATCTTGGGTGATTCCTTCTCAAAACCTTGGTTGATTTCACTCCTAGTTGAAGATTAAATGTATATCTTCAATCCTTTGTAGTTGTAGCTTTAGATCTATGGGTTTAGAAGCTTGGGTTTGAAACCCTAGTTCTTGGGTTGGTGATTAATGGTTAAATAAAGATTGTATACACGTAATAGATGGTATATTGACAAGGAAAACAAGTGTATGGTTATGATTTATAAGAATCTTAAGGGTTGGTTAAACCTAGGGTTTGGTAAATCACCATAATTGGGGGAAAGTGTTAGTTGATGGTATCTAGTGATAAATGGATACATTATTAGTAGATTGTGATGTTAAACATTGTATGATCATTGTATTAGGCTTTCGGTGACATCTTGGAAAGTCGGTGAAATTGTGGAAGCAAGAGTTTGGTGTCAAGAACACGGTTGGAACATTAATTTCTAAGGTGAGTACGTGTGGACTTTATTGAGTACATAGCCATGGAAATACTTGTTGTTGCATATGTCGAGTCTATTTGATAATTGTGTAGAATTTAGTAAATAGAGTTAGTTGTATATTATTAATATAATTAACTAACTTCTCGATGATTGTTATGATAGCCAAGGGCTTTGTTTGATATAACCGTTGAGTTATAGTAAGGTTAAGATGATGTGATGACGCGGGGGATCCCCGGTCATGAGCTATGGAATGGGGAGCATTTGGGTGGATCCCCATCGGCCCATTCCATGATAGTAGTCTTGCTAACTGGAAGTAGTCTGGCGAGTAAGGCAGGTATAGGTAGATTGGGTGATTCCCTCTTGCCTTTACCTTGAAGCTTGTTAATTGTTAGGTCACAACACCCTGGTTTAGTTGGTTAATTGATAGGTTAATTATAACTCTACGACAAATATTGTATAAGAACAATATATGAGTCAAATGTATAATTCTATTAAGTGTGGCTTGTTGCGGAATAACAAGACCACTGATCAATTACAAAAGGTATGAAAGTGTAAAGTGAATTGGTGAGTTCTCATTTGCAAGATGATCACTATTTATAATGATATAGAGATCTTACATAATGGGCAAAGGAGTAACCGAAGGACTAAGGTAGGAAAATGACTAAGATCAAGGGATTTGATCTTAGTCCGTTACATATGGTAACTCAGTCCTTCTACTCAGTCCTTGTACTCAGTATCACTATCTGATACTGAGTACTGATACTGAGTTCCAATACTGATCACTCAGTATCAGACCTAAACTTAGCTATATTATTCTACATGTTAATCAAAGCTAGTCTAGGTTGTTTTGTTATCTTAAGATCCAAAGGGGCAAGGCTTTTTGCCTTAACAATCTCCCCCTATCTAATGATAACAAAACAACTACAAAGAGTTACTAAACAAAGTAAGCTACAGGCTGCAAAGTCTTCTTCTTTATCTTTGTCGATCGACAAAGACTAGGAATTCTAGAAGGTCCTTCAGCTTGAGGTGAGATAGGTTTTCTTGTATGCTCTTCATCATCTGAGAATGATGATGAAGAGGTTTCTTTATTTGCTTCATCCAGTGCAAAGTTTAAAAATTCTTCTGATGCCACTGGATGTTCTTCATCTTCATCATCAGCAATAGGCCAGATGAAAGGCCTATAGACCACAATTTGCAAGTTATTTTCTTCTTGAGCAGGTGGCTCAGTATAATCTTGCTGTGGTTGGTCAGTATGAGTCTCCCCCTGAGCAGATGGCTCAAGTGGGTCTTGAACTTGTAATGCTGACCTAGTTCTTTGTCTTCTTCTCTCATACTGAATCCGAAGTGGCTCAGTATGAGGGCTTTGCTGATGTTGTTGTTCTTGTTGTGGAGGTTGATCTTCATTCAATCTTCTTCTTTTCTCCCCCTGAGCAGATGGCTCAGTTTGATCAACCTCAGTATCTCTTTGTCTCTTCTCCCCCTCTTTGTTATCATTTGATGGGGAGGGAAGAGGATCAGTATCACCACCCATGTCGCCTTCAGGTTTTTCAAGAGTAGGAGAGGGCATGGGCTCAGTTGCAGCATCAGTATCACCAGCACCTCCTTCTCCTTCTCCTTCTTCATTGTGGTCACCATGTGAAAATGGTGGAGTTTGTGGAGGCTGATGTGGTTGTTGAAGTAGTGAGACTGATTGTTTTATTGAGTCAATATCACTACTCATCGTGTCCATTCTGGTCAGTATTATATTTTGAGTATGTTGGATGGCCAGAATTTGCTGCATGATTGCTTGCAGAGTCACTTGGTCTCCTGCAGCCTGTGATGCCTGAATGCCCTGCACAGATGGTGCTAAAGAAACAAAAATAGAAAACTGGTTAGAAAGAAGGGTTTATCAAATAGAATTGTGGTGTTGTATAATTCTATAATCATATAAACAGAGTTTGTGAAGTCTGTATTTCATCTGGTTTAAGATGAAATATTGTGGACTTGTGCATAGCATGTGTAAGAAGATTTTAGAAAAAGTGAGTGTGTAAATTTAAGTAGCTCAGTATAGGATAAGTCACATTTACTAAAAGGTTTGGGTTTGGGTATTCGAAGCCTGGGATGTGCTTCTTATTATTTTCAATGTTTATCACTCGGTATTAGAGTGATAACAGAAATGTGGCTAAACCCCATGGAAAATTTTTTGGATTTAGTGGCTTAAGGGTTTGTGATCATTTCTTGAGTCATGCAATCCAACTCAAAAATAAGTTGGACATGATTCAAGCAGCACCAGTGGGTGTCAGTGTGACATCAACCACTATTGTCTCGTTAAGATGAGACAACTGTAAAATGACAATGATCAATTGTGTGCTCAGTATATGAATTTTGCATAGCAGCAGTGGGCTAGCTATGTTGGCCATAAAAGGATATATATTTGAAAGATCGTTTGAGACTTTGGTCAGTATTGAGTTGGTACTGGCCAATACTTAGTCTCTATTTGGGAATGAAATATATATATATAAGGTTAGGGGCTTTTTAGAAATTCATACCTGAGACTCTGTCAGATTCCCTTCTAGCATCTGCAGAGGTCGGTGCATGATCATGTGTTTGTTGATGTGCATCACCAACATCTTCAATACCGACTTGTCTTTCTTGCTGAGCACCTTCCAGTGTAGTTTGCTCATATTGAATCTCCACATCAAGAGGAACATGAGGTTCCTCAATTGGTTGAGCTGTTGGAATTATTTCTGTACCTGGAAGGTCAGCGGTGGCTGCAACGAAGCTTTGGGCTTGAAGAGATGCAGTTAATGATGGAACATTTGCAGGCTGCACCTCCTCAGATGATAAGTTTCCCATAATGATAGGGGAAAGATTCCTTCTTCTTCTTTGAAGGACCAGTGGTGTGTCTTCGGAGGACTCAGTATCAAAAACTGTTTCAATATGAGGAGCATCAGGATCCTGTGCAGGTGGAGAGATATGTTGTTGAGTCGGTTCTTGAACTTGTGGAACATCCTGCATCTCAATATCTTGACCGGCCTGTGCTCCATTACCACTATTATCATCATTATCATCATCATCATCATTGTCTGACTCAGTATCAGAAATGTCTTCTTCATCATTTATGTGTTCTTGAACAATGGCCCACATAGAAGGACTCAGTAAAGGCTCTCCTTCTCTTGGCCTGTAAAAGAAAATCTTCTCACTAAGTGGAGGAAGATCAACCCTTGGACTGTGAAACTCATCATAAGTACGTGTGGGCATTGAGTGTTGAAAGATAAGTGATAAAAATCTGCAGAAAGGGACATTGCATTCCCTTGTGTTAGCCCGAACCAGAGCAGCTAATTCATTGAAAATGATCCGTGCATAATCAATGTTTCTTCCATAGTACAAGGCATGTACTATTTGCATCCCAAATTCATTTATTTGGTCCAAAGCACCCGTCTTGTGGGTCATACACCGAATTATTGTTGTAATGAGAATACCCCACATAGGACCAAATTCGTTTCTTTTGATTGTGCCCGTCGTTCCTCTTCGACCCAAAAATGGTAAAACTGAGCGTGCCTCTGTTCTATCAACAAATGGATCATACTGAGCTTGGGCGGGAAGTCTCAGTGCTTCACGAATGATGGCAGTAGAAACAAATGCCCTTCTTTGATCTCTAATTACCCACCCAGCAATCATATCTGGAGAATCGAGTGTAGCAGAGTACCAAAACTCGCATAGCATTTCTGGGTAAATTGCTCGAGGAGACAAGGTCAGTGCATGAGCAATTGGGCAATTCTTCAGAAAAGTCACAATGTTTGTGAATTCTTGGCATACCCAGGCTTGAGGAATATTGAAGTTTGCTGTTATGTTGTTCCTTGCAAACCTGGGCAGTTCATCGTTTCGGAATTTGATTTCCGATTGAACTTCTGGAGCGACGAAAGTGTAATTTGCCATCTGTGATTTTGATTTAAGTGTTTGTACTTGCTAAGAAAGAGTGAAATCGTTAATCGCAGAGAGAATTTTAAATGAAAGAATGAAATAACTGTTGAAAAATATTTGAAGTAAAAAAACGGTTATTTATAGGAGATTTAAAGATAAATAAGGTATGGGGAAGTAAAAACGGCTGATTTGACTGCCTTATCCTCTGCCATCGGTAACTTTCCTATTAAGAAAGGTTACCGTTGAGCAGTATGAGGATTAAGCTCGGTGTAAGAGCCGTCATACCCCAATACTGAGTTAAAAAAAAATTAATTTTACAAAAATTTTAAAAAATATAAAAACAATTAATTTACTCTTGAAATTAATAAAAAAAAATAAAAATTTTAAATTTTGATGATAACAGACTAGTGATACTGAGTGGTCAGTATCAACAGGAGTGATAACAAGCGTTCAGTTTTAAAGAAAATTAAGAAAAATTAAGGATTCAACATACCTAATTGCCCTAGTAAATACATAAACCTTTCCTCAGGGAGAGGTTTAGTAAACACATCGGCCAATTGTTCATCTGTTGGTACATAATCTACCTCAACCTTACCTTTTTCCACATTATCTCGAATAAAGTGGTGTCTGATATCAATGTGCTTGGTTTTGGAGTGATAGACTGGGTTCTCTGTGATAGCAATAGCACTCTTGTTATCACAATGAATGGGAGTCTTATGAAAGTTGAACCCATAGTCTAAGAGTTGATACGGCATCCATAATAATTGAGCACAACAACTTCCTGCAGCAACATATTCTGCTTCTGCTGTCGAAGTTGCTACCGAATTTTGCTTCTTGGATGACCAACCAACTAGTCTTCCACCTAGGAATTGACATCCTCCACTTGTGCTCTTTCTGTCCAATCTACAACCTGCAAAATCTGCATCTGTGTACCCTTCAAGGTCAAAGTTTGAGTCTTTGGGATACCAAAGACCCAGGTTAGGAGTACCTGTAAGATATCTAAAGATGCGCTTAACTGCTTTCATGTGTGATTCTTTAGGATCAGCCTGATACCGAGCACACAAACATGTTGCAAACATGATATCAGGCCTGCTAGCAGTTAAGTAAAGTAAGGAACCAATCATACCTCGGTATGTGGATTGACATACTGGTTTACCAGTTTCATCCTTACTTATCTTATCCTGAGTACCCATAGGAGTGTGCATGGAAGATAAATTTTCAAATTTGTATTTCTTTAACATGTCATGCACATACTTACTTTGATTTATAAAAGTGCCATCAGGCTTTTGTTCAACTTGTAAACCAAGAAAGTAAGTAAGTTCTCCCATCATACTCATCTGATACTGAGTTGACATTATCTTAGCAAACCAGTCACACATTGACTTGTCAGTGGAGCCAAAGATTGTAACACCCAAATTTTACAAGATGTTTTTTTTAATTTTTAAAAATAAAATTTTAATCAAAAGGTCCCATAAATAAATCTCAGATATTAATATTTAACATTTAAAACGTATTTATTGCGGAAATAGTTAAGACAAAGTAAAGTGTTTTAAAATATTAAATGATGTCCACGTCGGTAACGAAAAGATACAGCAGTCAACCGTCCACCTTCTCCTTTCCTTTACTGGTACCTGAAACAATGTGGGGGGAAGTTTGGGTCAGCTGGGGAAGCTGAGTGAATAATTCTCAAAATGCAAACAATCATAACATACAACACATGAGGGCACATCGGTGTACTCCTACTCAGAATCTACTCGATTAATTACTCAGATTTATTTCTCAGATTTTATTACTCAGATTTTATTTATATAGCGCGCTAGTGTGACTTGGGCCGAGAGATCAACCTCGACCCGCCTCACACCACCTCAACACCTGTACTCTTCGGTGTTGAGTCAAAAGGCCTGGCACCAGTACTCTTCGGTGCCAAGTCAAAACGTCTGACACCAGTGCTCTTCGGTGTCAAGTCAGATATGAACTCAGACGGGAATAATCCCAAAAACAAGGCCTGGCACCAGTACTCTTCGGTGCCAAGTCAAAACGTCTGACACCAGTGCTCTTCGGTGTCAAGTCAGATACAAACTCAGACGGGAGGTGATCCCAGGCATATAGCCAAAAAACTCAGATGTGTGTTATTATGTTTTATTATCTCTTTAACATAATTATCTCAGATGCCCTAGCAAGTAGTAGCACAGAATGACCCTGTGCCGAGCTCGGTTACCCAGGCACAATGTCTTAGATTAAAATAAATCAACAGCTGCTCAGATACTCAGATAACAGATCAAACTCAGATAACAGATCAAGCTCAGATAACAATTAAGGTGCAAGTAATATAACACGTAAGTCATGCATGTATAACGTTAAAACTGAATACACGGTGAGAATACTCACCTCGAGAAACGTAAGCTCCAAGGGTTCCCGACAATCAGAAGGACAGCATGTTATCTCCTAGACGGTCCGAAACGCAGCCCCCAACTTGAGTGACTACCACTGATTTCACGAGGATGATCTTCGTGCTAGGCGCTTGTTAATTGTATCAATTTCCTGTCCGATCGTGAATTCCCGATTGAAGACGGGTGTGGCGACTTGTCTAGACGGAGAAACAGCTCAATCAAACGCAGAATCAATTAGGATCCGGAGGTGGCTGAGAGGAAAACGAGAGGGAAGGATTATGCTTAAGTCTTCGATGAACTGCACCTCCGATCGACTGGACAAAGACGCTTGTCGGCAATAGGGTTATGGGTTGCCGATCGAATGTACACACGTCTAAAACCAAAAAGGCCGAATAGAAGGTAGGCTTGGTGCGGCTATAATCAAATACTAACGGGCCCTCCACTTTTTTAAGCAGGCCGAGCCCAAAGATTTGTCATGGATCGGTTTTCCCTTGCTTGCCATACTCACATATTTTAAAACAAAATAAACAGAACGTGTCCAGCCCAAACTTCTTAAATCGTCTCATTTTCCTTTATTAAAACCTACATACGAGTCTTGGCCTTGGCCCTTGGCCGGCCTTGACCCGTCGTTCAACAATCTGGAATTAGACTATCACCGTTAGGAGGCGAAACGTCATATAATAATTATTTGAATAACCAAGGCGTCGCCTATAAATATGAAACGTCTGATAAAGACGAACCGTCTAATTACAGGTCGCCTAGAATTAATTATAACTACTAAATTGTGATAAAATAATTCTATTTTATTAATATAAACTTTGGGGCGTTACAACTCAACTCCACTTGAAATAGACTTCGTCCCCGAAGTCATTGCTCGAAAGAACTCAGGGTAGTAATCTCGCGTCTCAACTCGTACTTGCCAACGACACACATCCCCAAAAGGGGAAAGGAAACAAAATGATAAGGTTAAGAATGAAAAGGAACTTCATCAGGATAACCTATGACATGCATACTCAAATGGAAAAGAAGGATTAAAAACGATAATGTTATGAATAGAAAGAGGCTCTTCATGGTGAATTTACTTAATAGGAAATGAACTCCAAATCACATAAGTGTTCATACAATTATCCGCCTCTAGTGGCGCAAAACGATAAGACTAAAAGAAATAAGGTCAGGATGTTCACTATGGATTTCAGTATGCAAAGAAAATGTTGATAATGAGCATAAAACACACCACGGTACTCAACTAAAGACGTCTTCTTGCTCTCGCATTCGGATACAGTTGTTGCACTCAGCGATTAACGTTGAGTTGAATCTCCGATTCAACTCCACTTGGAGATTGGTTACGGTTTGGTTTGCGGCGGCAGATGATCTCGACGTGATACTTGGTTATCCGATTCGTGCTAACAGTCACACTCGGTTCTCTCGTGACAATAAAAATAAGTTTTATGGAAAAGAGGAAACAAAACTTCTCGCAAGATTCCAACAATGATCACTTAACATATTTACAACAGATTTAATCTTATTATTGTCAATTCCATATAAGAATTAACTCTGAAAGGTCTTCTACTCTATTAGACACCAGTTTGCATAAGGCAAAGAAACAATCTAGTAGTTTACACCATTATCAGTTAATATAAAAATCATGCAAATAAATCACAAGGAATACACACATCACACAGAATTCTCATATACTCAGGTATATAATTCCAAAATATGATCTGGAAATATAACTCAGAAGTCCCACTCAGAAATAAACTCAACACATATCTCAGGAGTAACACTCAGAAATGTATAACTCAGGAGTAGACTTATAAGTCTTAACTCAGAAGCAAACCCAAAACTCTAACTCAGTAACAACTCATAAGGTAATAATATTTACAAGTAATAGCATTAGGTATAAATCACATTTTTACTCATTCTTATTATTCCTCGCAGGTTCCAATTTACTAATTTATAGTACTTAAACTGATACTTCTCTCTCAACCCGCGTTATTGGTTCTCACATTAACTCTTCTTTAACATTATATTGCTACCTTATTCTATTAGGTTTGCATATTACCGATGTTGATAACCCTTTAAATAGCCCAAATTAACGATCTTGCCATTTAATTTCCTTCAATAGGTTCTCATTCTATTACATTTAGTGGTTTCTCAATAATATTCTAATAGATGTTTTCTCATTCATTTAGTTTAACGATCCTTTAATAGACCGTTCACTGATTTTACACAATTTAGAAAGTCTCTTAATGATTTTGACCATATATACTCATTAATTTCATGTTACCCACTGTAATGCCAATTAAATTTCATACTCTTATTTATAATGATTTCTCGCTACTCAACTTATGAATTAATTCCTTAGTTCTCACCTACTCAATTCGCAGTTACACTTTATTCTAAATCTTACGGTTTACTCATGGTTCATCAATTCAGTACATTCTCGTCTTTTCGAAATTTCTCCTAGGTTCAATATAAATTTACTGAATAGTTGTTCTCATCTCAAATTTGATAATTATTCATAAATAGAGTTTTCTCATATAATTTTATAATACCTCAAAACTCATAACACTTTATAATACTTCAAAAATTTGAATAAAACTTCCCGTTAATTTAATACTTTTCGCTTTTGACTCATTTTATTAATTTGCTTATGTAACTCGATTTGTAAATTTCTTATAACTCAAAATTACTTCCATAATTAATCAAAATAAAATTTTATCATTTAGCTCGTTTTAATAATAACTCATTACCAGCAAATAACCGATCTCCTTTTAACTCATTTTCCTCAAAATTTCATTGTACCAGTTTTCTCGTATTCGACTCATTAATAAGTTCTCATCACTTTAATTTAATGATTTCTCATTATCACATTTATAACCACCCAAGAATAAGTATACTGTCTTATTTTGTATATAATTGTAGTATTACTACTTCCCCTTTTGTACGATATTCATTCAACCCAATCAACTTGATTTGTTAATTTCTCCAGTAAACCCGATCTATCATTTTGTTGTAAACTCCATAACTACTCATAGAATAAATTTAATTAGTCTCAACTGCTTGATTTGATAGTTACTCTTATAATTTATTTGATCAATTATGTGTATCTAGATTTCGCACTTTAAATTCTTACCAACAAAATCTCTCTGCATAAGCATCATGCTCATAATATTTATAAATAATAATTAATGATAATTATTTCTTGACAATTTTCCTTTTTACTCCTACTCAACTCCACTTGGAGGAAAACTCGTCCTCGAGTTTGGAACTAGTATTGTCTACCAAAATAATCAAGCAAGTATGTAGTCACACAACCAATTAGGATACACATACTAAATTCACAATAACAAGCATTGGTCCATCGTTCCCCTTAAAATTTCCCCCTAACCAACCAAAAGTCCTGTGTGTACGGTAATAGGGGCCCTCTATTACTTTCGACACATGCTTTTGTTTGGTCACGAGTCAATCCCAAAGTTCACAACTTTCCACATATAAGCCCACCAACAAATCACACTCAGAAGAAATGAATTTTAATCACACTCAGGAGAAAAAGTTTATTTTCAATACCTGTTAAATACAGATATGCACTCAACAGTGCATACTCAAAATCTCATAACCATTACTCAGAAATGTACTCAGCAAAAGGCACTCAGCAAAAGGCACTCAGCAAAAGGCATTCAGCAAAAGGCACTCAGCCAAAATATTTTATTATGTTGTCAATACTTAAACTCCGAACATAATATAGCTCATAAACTCTTTTAATTCGTTTTGAATAGATCACCACCGGATTAATGATGATAGTTTCCCTTTAGTTCACTTTTAATAAATACCATTTAAGATAAACTTGAATAACTTATCTTTAATTTAGCTCGGAAATTCTCGATGAATTAATATAACAAATGTATATAGTTTATTCAATATCTTTGCGTTAATTTAATAATTCTTCATTGAACTCATTAATCACATAAAGAAAAATTGGAGGATTTTCATACTCAGCTTTTTAACTCACATACCTTAAAGGTTCTCTTATTTGATCTCAATTTAATAAATCTCAGTTTATTATTTCCTAGCATAAACTTTTTTTTTTTTTTTTCCCTCAATACTCGTGTTCCATCTCTTTATAAAAACATTTTCCCTTTTAATTGTCCTAAGATTTTATAACACCCGAAATTCTAAAAATTTCACAAATTCTAAATTTGATGAATCACTGAAAAAGTTTCACTAAATAAAATCTCAAATGATAATTTAACATTTAAAAACATGATTAAGCCAACTGAAGTTTTAACACAACAAAAATATGTTCTCGGTATTTTCACTTTACTCCACTTGATAAACCATCATAAAAATATTATTTAAATTAGTTGATAATATAAATATATTTTATTTACTCGTTTCAATAACTCTTTTTATTAAGTACTTTTCCAAAACGAAAGATTTTAATATTTCCTCAATAAAAAAAAAAAAAAAAAAAAATTTATTACTCCTCATTTCTTATTTACCGAAGACATGTTCTCATTAAATATTCTATGGAATTTATATCATAATTTCATATCCATTTATCATCCTTTTTCGTTAAAATTTCTCAGAATTATCAAATCTCACAGATTATATAAAATTATATGTAATTATAATTTTTAGCGCGTATGACGCAGATGCACTCATAAATACACACAGCAAATATACTCAGAAAGGCGATCCTCGTGCGAAATAAACTCGGAGATAAATCAGAATTATACTCAAAATAATAACAGCAATTCTCATATTTGTCATTCCTCAAAACTCAGAATACCAAGAAATTCCCAAATAAATAAAAGTTCTTAAATATTACCAGCAGTAGGAAAAGCGAGAGGTCGACGTGACATGCTGTATATTGGATGTGGAATCTTTACTCAGAAAATATTTTACTTATTTCTCATATTAAAACTCGTAACTCAAACTTGAGTTTGAATTCGCCCCTTGCGAATCCAAATCCCTCAAGTCAGTGCTCTGATACCAACTTGTAACACCCAAATTTTACAAGATTTTTTTTTAATTTTTAAAAATAAAATTTTAATCAAAAGGTCCCATAAATAAATCTCAGATATTAATATTTAACATTTAAAACGTATTTATTGCGGAAATAGTTAAGACAAAGTAAAGTGTTTTAAAATATTAAATGATGTCCACGTCGGTAACGAAAAGATACAGCAGTCAACCGTCCACCTTCTCCTTTCCTTTACTGGTACCTGAAACAATGTGGGGGGAAGTTTGGGTCAGCTGGGGAAGCTGGGTGAATAATTCTCAAAATGCAAACAATCATAACATACAACACATGAGGGCACATCGGTGTACTCCTACTCAGAATCTACTCGATTAATTACTCAGATTTATTTCTCAGATTTTATTACTCAGATTTTATTTATGTAGCGCGCTAGTGTGACTTGGGCCGAGAGATCAACCTCGACCCGCCTCACACCACCTCAACACCTGTACTCTTCGGTGTTGAGTCAAAAGGCCTGGCGCCAGTACTCTTCGGTGCCAAGTCAAAACGTCTGACACCAGTGCTCTTCGGTGTCAAGTCAGATATGAACTCAGACGGGAATAATCCCAAAAACAAGGCCTGGCACCAGTACTCTTCGGTGCGAAGTCAAAACGTCTGACACCAGTGCTCTTCGGTGTCAAGTCAGATATAAACTCAGACGGGAGGTGATCCCAGGCATATAGCCAAAAAACTCAGATGTGTGTTATTATGTTTTATTATCTCTTTAACATAATTATCTCAGATGCCCTAGCAAGTAGTAGCACAGAATGACCCTGTGCCGAGCTCGGTTACCCAGGCACAATGTCTTAGATTAAAATAAATCAACAGCTGCTCAGATACTCAGATAACAGATCAAACTCAGATAACAGATCAAGCTCAGATAACAATTAAGGTGCAAGTAATATAACACATAAGTCATGCATGTATAACGTTAAAACTGAATACACGGTGAGAATACTCACCTCGAGAAACGTAAGCTCCAAGGGTTCCCGACAATCAGAAGGACAGCATGTTATCTCCTAGACGGTCCGAAACGCAGCCCCCAACTTGAGTGACTACCACTGATTTCACGAGGATGATCTTCGTGCTAGGCGCTTGTTAATTGTATCAATATCCTGTCCGATCGTGAATTCCCGATTGAAGACGGGTGTGGCGACTTGTCTAGACGGAGAAACAGCTCAATCAAACGCAGAATCAATTAGGATCCGGAGGTGGCTGAGAGGAAAACGAGAGGGAAGGATTATGCTTAAGTCTTCGATGAACTGCACCTCCGATCGACTGGACAAAGACGCTTGTCGGCAATAGGGTTATGGGTTGCCGATCGAATATACACACGTCTAAAACCAAAAAGGCCGAATAGAAGGTAGGCTTGGTGCGGCTATAATCAAATACTAACGGGCCCTCCACTTTCTTAAGCAGGCCGAGCCCAAAGATTTGTCATGGATCGGTTTTCCCTTGCTTGCCATACTCACATGTTTTAAAACAAAATAAACAGAACGTGTCCAGCCCAAACTTCTTAAATCGTCTCATTTTCCTTTATTAAAACCTACATACGAGTCTTGGCCTTGGCCCTTGGCCGGCCTTGACCCGTCGTTCAACAATCTGGAATTAGACTATCACCGTTAGGAGGCGAAACGTCATATAATAATTATTTGAATAGCCAAGGCGTCGCCTATAAATATGAAACGTCTGATAAAGACGAACCGTCTAATTACAGGTCGCCTAGAATTAATTATAACTACTAAATTGTGATAAAATAATTCTATTTAATTAATATAAATTTTGGGGCGTTAAATGTAATAGAATGAGAACCTATTGAAGGAAATTAAATGGCAAGATCGTTAATTTGGGCTATTTAAAGGGTTATCAACATCGGTAATATGCAAACCTAATAGAATAAGGTAGCAATATAATGTTAAAGAAGAGTTAATGTGAGAACCAATAACGCGGGTTGAGAGAGAAGTATCAGTTCAAGTACTATAAATTAGTAAATTGGAACCTGCGAGGAATAATAAGAATGAGTAAAAATGTGATTTATACCTAATGCTATTACTTGTAAATATTATTACCTTATGAGTTGTTACTGAGTTAGAGTTTTGGGTTTGCTTCTGAGTTAAGACTTATAAGTCTACTCCTGAGTTATACATTTCTGAGTGTTACTCCTGAGATATGTGTTGAGTTTATTTCTGAGTGGGACTTCTGAGTTATATTTCCAGATCAAATTTTGGAATTATATACCTGAGTATATGAGAATTCTGTGTGATGTGTGTATTCCTTGTGATTTATTTGCATGATTTTTATATTAACTGATAATGGTGTAAACTACTAGATTGTTTCTTTGCCTTATGCAAACTGGTGTCTAATAGAGTAGAAGACCTTTCAGAGTTAATTCTTATATGGAATTGACAATAATAAGATTAAATCTGTTGTAAATATGTTAAGTGATCATTGTTGGAATCTTGCGAGAAGTTTTGTTTCCTCTTTTCCATAAAACTTATTTTTATTGTCACGAGAGAACCGAGTGTGACTGTTAGCACGAACCGGATAACCAAGTATCACGTCGAGATCATCTGCCGCCGCAAACCAAACCGTAACCAATCTCCAAGTGGAGTTGAATCGGAGATTCAACTCAACGTTAATCGCTGAGTGCAACAACTGTATCCGAATGCGAGAGCAAGAAGACGTCTTTAGTTGAGTACCGTGGTGTGTTTTATGCTCATTATCAACATTTTCTTTGCATACTGAAATCCATAGTGAACATCCTGACCTTATTTCTTTTAGTCTTATCGTTTTGCGCCACTAGAGGCGGATAATTGTATGAACACTTATGTGATTTGGAGTTCATTTCCTATTAAGTAAATTCACCATGAAGAGCCTCTTTCTATTCATAACATTATCGTTTTTAATCCTTCTTTTCCATTTGAGTATGCATGTCATAGGTTATCCTGATGAAGTTCCTTTTCATTCTTAACCTTATCATTTTGTTTCCTTTCCCCTTTTGGGGATGTGTGTCGTTGGCAAGTACGAGTTGAGACGCGAGATTACTACCCTGAGTTCTTTCGAGCAATGACTTCGGGGACGAAGTCTATTTCAAGTGGAGTTGAGTTGTAACGCCCCAAAATTTATATTAATTAAATAGAATTATTTTATCACAATTTAGTAGTTATAATTAATTCTAGGCGACCTGTAATTAGACGGTTCGTCTTTATCAGACGTTTCATATTTATAGGCGACGCCTTGGTTATTCAAATAATTATTATATGACGTTTCGCCTCCTAACGGTGATAGTCTAATTCCAGATTGTTGAACGACGGGTCAAGGCCGGCCAAGGGCCAAGGCCAAGACTCGTATGTAGGTTTTAATAAAGGAAAATGAGACGATTTAAGAAGTTTGGGCTGGACACGTTCTGTTTATTTTGTTTTAAAACATGTGAGTATGGCAAGCAAGGGAAAACCGATCCATGACAAATCTTTGGGCTCGGCCTGCTTAAGAAAGTGGAGGGCCCGTTAGTATTTGATTATAGCCGCACCAAGCCTACCTTCTATTCGGCCTTTTTGGTTTTAGACGTGTGTATATTCGATCGGCAACCCATAACCCTATTGCCGACAAGCGTCTTTGTCCAGTCGATCGGAGGTGCAGTTCATCGAAGACTTAAGCATAATCCTTCCCTCTCGTTTTCCTCTCAGCCACCTCCGGATCCTAATTGATTCTGCGTTTGATTGAGCTGTTTCTCCGTCTAGACAAGTCGCCACACCCGTCTTCAATCGGGAATTCACGATCGGACAGGAAATTGATACGTAAGTTCGGTCGTTTAATCCCCTTTCCTGGTTTCTTTCTTCTCGTATAAATCTAGTATTAATGATTGTGTTTTTGTGACATCGGGTGGCCATTGTCGGGTCATGTCCAAGCAGAATTAACAAGCGCCTAGCACGAAGATCATCCTCGTGAAATCAGTGGTAGTCACTCAAGTTGGGGGCTGCGTTTCGGTAATCCCTCGTCCTAATTCGTTCCTGTTTATTGCTAAAGCAGATTTGTTGTAATGTTGCAAGATTACGTTAATTGTTAAGTTAATGCCGAACCTAGGTCGAGTCGAGTTGAATTCGTAGGATAGCCATTCTGTTTTTGTTTACGTTGAATCGGTTCAGTTGAATTGTTTGATGGCGGGGATCGAAACGTCTTACCGAAAGGGAAACCGAACCCCTAGGGTTCTCGGGTTCCCAAATCGGGAAACTTTGATCATCAAGAGCCTAGAAATCATAGTTAATCTAATAAACCGTGATTGTGATCAGTTGGGTACAATTTCTAAATGCTCGGGTTCTTCGGTTACGGGTCGGGTTGCTAAAACAAGTTTTCATTTAAATTAGACATTTTGGCAGAATCTGCCCTCTGGTTCACTACTGTTTTTGAAGTGCCTAGATTAACCTTTTTAACATTTGGCCCGTGATGAAACCTTGGTTTTTGAATTAGCTTTCCAACGCCGCAACCCGCTCGTTAATCCGAATTACGGTTTAAAAGTTATAGTCAATTTAGTATGCTGTTGTTAGGAAGATGACCTGTGCAGCAGGTCTGTCTTGCAATGCTGTTTTGAGAAACTTAGAGTCTGTTTTGGCCAGTGACCGTCTCATAGTAAATTGTAGTTCTGATTGTCTAGTTGTCATGGTAAAAAGATGGGGAAAATCTAATGAGCCATTTAAGAGTTTTGGCAGTTCCCGTAAGACTGACGGGTGCTGCCAGTTTTCTGAAATAAACCCTCGGGTAGAATTTTAATTCAGGGTTTCGTTTTTGGTTTTAGGACCGTCTAGGAGATAACATGCTGTCCTTCTGATTGTCGGGAACCCTTGGAGCTTACGTTTCTCGAGGTGAGTATTCTCACCGTGTATTCAGTTTTAACGTTATACATGCATGACTTACGTGTTATATTACTTGCACCTTAATTGTTATCTGAGCTTGATCTGTTATCTGAGTTTGATCTGTTATCTGAGTATCTGAGCAGCTGTTGATTTATTTTAATCTAAGACATTGTGCCTGGGTAACCGAGCTCGGCACAGGGTCATTCTGTGCTACTACTTGCTAGGGCATCTGAGATAATTATGTTAAAGAGATAATAAAACATAATAACACACATCTGAGTTTTTTGGCTATATGCCTGGGATCACCTCCCGTCTGAGTTTATATCTGACTTGACACCGAAGAGCACTGGTGTCAGACGTTTTGACTTGGCACCGAAGAGTACTGGTGCCAGGCCTTGTTTTTGGGATTATTCCCGTCTGAGTTCATATCTGACTTGACACCGAAGAGCACTGGTGTCAGACGTTTTGACTTGGCACCGAAGAGTACTGGTGCCAGGCCTTTTGACTCAACACCGAAGAGTACAGGTGTTGAGGTGGTGTGAGGCGGGTCGAGGTTGATCTCTCGGCCCAAGTCACACTAGCGCGCTATATAAATAAAATCTGAGTAATAAAATCTGAGAAATAAATCTGAGTAATTAATCGAGTAGATTCTGAGTAGGAGTACACCGATGTGCCCTCATGTGTTGTATGTTATGATTGTTTGCATTTTGAGAATTATTCACTCAGCTTCCCCAGCTGACCCAAACTTCCCCCCACATTGTTTCAGGTACCAGCAAAGGAAAGGAGAAGGTGGACGGTTGACTGCTGTATCTTTTCGTTACCGACGTGGACATCATTTAATATTTTAAAACACTTTACTTTGTCTTAAATATTTCCGCAATAAATACGTTTTAAATGTTAAATATTAATATCTGAGATTTATTTATGGGACCTTTTGATTAAAATTTTATTTTTAAAAATTAAAAAAAAATCTTGTAAAATTTGGGTGTTACAAGTTGGTATCAGAGCACTGACTTGAGGGATTTGGATTCGCAAGGGGCGAATTCAAACTCAAGTTTGAGTTACGAGTTTTAATATGAGAAATAAGTAAAATATTTTCTGAGTAAAGATTCCACATTCAATATACAGCATGTCACGTCGACCTCTCGCTTTTCCTACTGCTGGTAATATTTAAGAACTTTTATTTATTTGGGAATTTCTTGGTATTCTGAGTTTTGAGGAATGACAAATATGAGAATTGCTGTTATTATTTTGAGTATAATTCTGATTTATCTCCGAGTTTATTTCGCACGAGGATCGCCTTTCTGAGTATATTTGTTGTGTGTATTTATGAGTGCATATGCGTCATACGCGCTAAAAATTATAATTACATATAATTTTATATAATCTGTGAGATTTGATAATTCTGAGAAATTTTAACGAAAAAGGATGATAAATGGATATGAAATTATGATATAAATTCCATAGAATATTTAATGAGAACATGTCTTCGGTAAATAAGAAATGAGGAGTAATAAATTTTTTTTTTTTTTTTTTTTATTGAGGAAATATTAAAATATTTCGTTTTGGAAAAGTACTTAATAAAAAGAGTTATTGAAACGAGTAAATAAAATATATTTATATTATCAACTAATTTAAAGAATATTTTTATGATGGTTTATCAAGTGGAGTAAAGTGAAAATACCGAGAACATATTTTTGTTGTGTTAAAACTTCAGTTGGCTTAATCATGTTTTTAAATGTTAAATTATCATTTGAGATTTTATTTAGTGAAACTTTTTCAGTGATTCATCAAATTTAGAATTTGTGAAATTTTTAGAATTTTGGGTGTTACAAGTTATCGTCTACATATATCTGAATGAGTAAGATGTCAGAACCTTTCCGTTTTGAAAATAATGTTTTATCAATTTTACCTCTTGTAAATTTATTTTCAATAAGGTACTCAGACAGGGTGTCATACCAGGCTCTTGGAGCTTGTGTGAGCCCATATAGAGCTTTATCAAGCTTGAAAACATAATTAGGAAATTTAGGATCAACAAAACCTGGAGGTTGTTTAACATAAACTTCTTCTTGTATTTTTCCATTTAGAAAAGCATTTTTGACATCCATCTGATAAACTTTGAAATTCTTAAAGGCTGCATATGCAAGATACAACCTAATAGCTTCAATTCTTGCAACTGGTGCAAAAGTTTCATCATAGTCAATGCCTTCTTCTTGCCTGTAACCTTGAGCAACTAACCTTGCTTTGCTTCTGATGACAACACCATCCTTGTCCATCTTGTTTCTGAACACCCACTTAGTACCAATAATAGTTTTGCCAGTAGGAGGTGGTACTAAGTTCCAAAATTTGTTTCTCTCAAACTCTGTGAGCTCTTCTTGCATAGCCTCTACCCAATCTTCATCTAATAAAGCTTCATCAGCTTTCTTTGGTTCAATGGTAGATAGGAAACTTGAGAAGAAACAAAAATTTGCAGTTGCTTGGGTTGGAAATTCTAATCTTCTTCTTGATTGGACACCTTCTTCAATAGGACCAATAATGTTTGAGTGTGGATGGTCTCTGTGTTCCCTTAAATTGTTTCCTAGAGAAGCATTTGAAATATGATCAACAATATCTTGTTGATTTGGTGTGTCTTGTGTCTGATACTGAGTGGAATTCTGGTCAGTATTAGACAGCGCAGGTTGCTGTTCATCTTCATATTGCAGAGTTGATGTGGATTCTTGTGAAGTGTTGGATGTTTCACCATCTTCATAGGTAGAGTGGTTCAGATCATTAGTTGGAAACTCAGTATGGAGGTCCTCTATTATGGGAACCTCAGTATTAGTCGCAGTTGAGTGATACTGAGTTTGAACTTGATCAGTTTCATTAAACTTATTGGGTATAAAGCGTGGATGAAACTTGGGCTGTTCAGCAATGGAGTGTTCTGGATTGCATAGAATATCTATGCCACTTATGTCTTCACTTGCTGAGGTAGAATGCTCATTCTGATCTTCATCGAATGTGACATGATTGGATTCTACAATCATCTTGGTTGAGATGATATACATTCTGAAAGCTTTAGAGTGTGGAGAGTAGCCCATGAACACACCTTCATTTGCTTTGGGAGCAAATTTGTTGAGATTTTGTTTTGTACTGAGTACAAAGCATTTACTCCCAAAGATGTGGAAGTATTCCACATTAGGAATCTTGCCATTGTATAACTCATATGGAGTCTTCAGATGTCTTTGGACGATAGTGGCTCTATTCTGAGTGAAGTTTGCACAGTTTACAGCTTCAGCCCAGAAACTCAGTGCCAGTCCAGCATGGCATAATAAAGTTCTTGCAGCTTCAATCAGTGTTCTATTCTTTCTTTCTACAACACCATTTTGTTGTGGTGTGTAGGCTGCAGAGAAGTTTTGAATGATTCCTTTTTCTTCACAGAAATCGGCTAATACTGAGTTCTTAAACTCAGTACCATGGTCACTTCTAAGTTGCTTGACCTTGCTGCCTTTTTGAAGTTCCTCTCTTTTTATAAAGGCAATGATTTCTGTTGTTGCATCTGACTTAGTCTTGAGGATGATGACCCAAGTATATCTTGAAAATTCATCAACCAAGACTAGAGTATAGATCTTTTTGGCCAAAGATGGTGTGCTGATGGGGCCAAAAAGATCCATATGTGTCATAGTAAGAGCTTCATTAATGGAATGATTGACTTTGGACTTGAATGAACGCTTCTTCTGCTTGCCCATTTCACATGCTGAGCATAACTTATCTTTTGAATAAGTAATAGTGGGCAACCCTCTCACCAGTTTCTTCATACTGAGCTCGTTGAAATTTCTAAAGTTGATGTGAGAGAGTTTCTTGTGCCATAGCCAATGCAATTCTGGCTTGACTTTAGAAAGCATGCATACTCGAATAGTTGGGTCTATTTCAGATAGGTTGACCACATATACATCTTTTTCTCTTCTAGCAATGAGTACAGGCTGGCCTTTATCATTGTAGATGATTCCTGCAACCTTCCTGAATCGAGCTTCATTGTCATCATCACACATCTGGCTGATACTGAGCAGATTATGTTTAAGACCCTCTACATAGGCAACTCTTTTAAAAGTTATGTTGCCTGCCTTGATCACACCATAACCTCTTGTCTTTCCCACCGAGTCATCTCCAAATTTAACAGAAGGACCCTTCTCTGGAGTATAATTGAGAAGGTATTCCATACTGCCTGTCATGTGTCTTGAGCAGCCACTATCTAAATACCATTTTCTGTCACCCTGCACAAGACACAAAATAAGAGTTAGTTCTTTTTAGGAACCCATTTTTGAATGGGACTTTTGGTGGGATAAACATATTTTGACTTGATCTCTTTATGTGGATAGGTCAGTATCACTTCGGAGGAAACTTTAGAAGTTTTCTTTGGTGATACTGACTTAGTTTCTCTCCTTTTCTTTGGTACTGAGTACCTAGGACTTGAGAGATCAGTCCAGCATTCATCTCCCTTGTGACCAGTATGATGACACCTATAACATTTTCTAGGTCTATTTCTAAACATATTTTCATAAGGTATTTTAGAAAAACGTTTCACTTTTGCTAGGTCAGTATGAACAAGTTTTGCAAATTGTTTACTTAAAGATTTGACCTGATCACCAAGTGTTTTTAAAATATTAATTTTGTCATTTTTAATAGGTGTATTAACATTGTTTTTAACTGGTTTAGGAGATGGAGGATCTGGTTGCTTCTTTTTATTTGGCAGAGAAGGCTTTCTAATATTATTAGTGGTAGACTTCTTGTCTCTGCCAACTAAGGACCTAGTTGAAGTTGTTTTTTGTTTATCATGCTTTGAAGAAACAACTTTAACAGGTTCTTTAGATGTCTCAGTATATGATGTTTCTGTTCCTGCAACTTCTGTATTAAATGAAACATTTGAGATAGAAGTTGTCTTATTATCATTATATAATTCAAAAGTTGTTGTATTAAATAATAATTCAAAAGGTGGAACACCAGAAGTGTCATACTGAACTATTGGGAGCTCGGTATCAGAAATTTCAGTTATATGAAATTCAATACTGAGTTCTTGTAGCTCAGTATAGCACTTTGAGCAGATGGAGGGACCAATAGGTTTTTCTAAAATTTCATTTTCCTCATCATCTAACTCAGTTTGACATCCAACTTCACATAAAGTTTTAGCTTTTACAAAATTAATAGGGTTCATAGTAGAAAACTCTTCAAATAAATCAGCAAAATTGTTCCTATTTTTAAATTGAGGGTCAACACCAAGTGCAGCCCTCACATTTTCTGGGAATTGTTGATTTAAACATTTATTTAATTTTATTGAAGCATTTCCCCAAGATTTACACTGTTTTTCAAATTTCTCTTTTTCAAGTTTGTGTAAATGAGCTTTATCAGCTAATCTTTGGTTAATGTCTTTTAAATCTGAAAAATTTAATTCTAAATTTATACTTTGCTAGTTTATCTAAGTTTTCATTATTTACCCTTTCAAGTTCTTGAATTGTTAATTTTAAAGCTTTTTCTTTTTGTACAGAAGTTTTAAGATCAACAATCATATACTTAAAAATCTTAGTTTTTTCATTCACTGAATAAGTTTGAAAGGAACTTACCTTGTACAACTGAGTGGAATCCCAATCAGTATGAACACTCATCCTCTCAGCCTCTTTGATATCCTTTTCAAAGGAGCTCTTCAAATCATCTTCAGTGAAAGCCATCAAGGCTTTATTCTCAATCTCTTCCTCATCATCACTTAAGTCTTCATCCATCCATGCTTCTGAGTAAAGTGCTTGATGAGGTGCTCCATTCCCTTCTGCCCTCTTGCCCTTGCTCCAATTCTTCAGCTTGACATATTTGTCTCTATACCTCTTTGCTCGGTATGCAATCTTGTCATTTTGGTCAGTCTCAGAAGACTTGGTATGACAATTTACAGCAATATGTCCAGGCTTTCCACACCTATAGCAAAGACCTGATCTTGGGTCAGTATTAGAAGAGCTAACACCAAGCCTCTTCTTCTTCAACTGATCCAGCTTCATAGACATAAGAGCCATTTGAGTTTCAAGCTCTTCTGTCTCAGCATCAGCTAGATCAACTTCTGGTTCATCTGGCTCAGTCACGGTATAGGCCTATTGCACAACTAGAGCCATGCCAGTGGAAGACTTGTCAGTTTTCTTCCAGTTGATCAGTCTTGCAGCATTATTCTCCTCATGATTCAACATTAGACCATACAAAGTTTGAAGAGTGTATGACTCAATGTTGTTAGCAGCATTGACAGAGTTTGTCATGTCAAGAAATTGTTGAGGAAGACTATCCAGGAACTTTTGAACAAGCTCTCCTTCCTCTTTCACAATGCCTACACTGATTAAATCATGGATAACAGTATTGAACCTGTTATAGAGAGTGGTGATGTCTTCATTAGGAGTTGAGAAGAAGTTTTCATATTTCCTTCTCATGTTGCTTTTTCTTTGCAACTTCACCTTTGCTGTGCCTTCATAGGTGACTGATAGGCTATCCCACATAGCCTTCGTTGTTGGCAATTTCATAATTGCATTAAGTATTTCTTTAGTAACAGCATTACCAATCACTCCCTTTGCTCTTGAGTCTAGACTGAATAACTGACGGTCAGTATCAGTCCAGGTGTGTTTCAGTTTTGGAACTGTCCTTATGCTCTCAGGAGCATTATCAGTAGCAGCATGTAACGCCCCAAATTTTATAATTTCGTTATTTATTTCTTGTATGCGTTTTATATTAGTTCTTGATATTAATAAAAGGAATAAAGGCGACATTTCGACTACGTGTCTTATGATCTTATTTAGGTGACACTTTTTGTATGCAAATGTTAATTTTATGGCAATTGGTGCATTGTAATTATGACGTGTTAGGGTAACGTTTATATACCCGAATCATTAGTAAATTAGAGTGTTCTTATTCCCGTGTCAAAACGATGCCGGCCGAAGGCCAAGGCCAGGGCTGGTAGACGTCTTTTAGCCAGTGTACATCTAGTCTATTGGAGCTCGATTCTCTTTGTAAATAATAATCACGGCCCGATGTTTTCTGATTTCCCAAGTCGGTTTTCCTCCTCATGGCCGATATTAAATCTCGTTGAAAAAGCCTTGTTGTGCTAACAAGCCCAATCCCGAAATAAAGGCTTAAAGCCCGATCGGTGGTATTTAACTCTCGTTCCTTGCCATTTGCCCTAATCCCATTGATAAATTTCGAAACACCCCTGAGCTCTGCGACCTCTGACCGAGCAGGAATCCAGCAGCCGAGAAAGAGTTACCGATCGACGAAGGAGGATTACAAGTCTCGTGTAGCCGGATTTTATAGAATCGGTATTTTCTAATCGTTTTAGTTTGTTTAATTTCTGTTCGATCTTTATGTTTGTCATGCGATCCTAACCCTATTGAATCGGGACTGTGTTGCGACCACCATCGAGCAGGAAGAACGGGCTGTGGTGTGTAACGATTTAAGGCAGAATTCCGGTAGCAGCGAGTCGCGGTTCGAGTATTCACCTATTCGGTATTGATAATTCTTTTCCTCGTCTGTTAGTAGCAATGTTTTTCTTCCTTGAATTTTGGTATTAAACGGTGGGCTATAGGAGCCTTAGGACTGCATGCTAATGGTTGATACCAAGCCCTAATTGTTGTAGTTTGATTTGATTATTGATGGAGGTAGGAATGAATTACCGAAAAAGGAACCGAACCCGTAGGGTTCTAGGTTCCTAAACGGGAATATTAGTAATCTTAGAACTTGTAATCTGAGTTAAGGGTTAATCGGGTGGGAAACCTAGGGTGTCGGGGTTGCTCGGTGACGGGTCAAGTTTGCAAAATTGGTTTCAAAACTCACGAAATGTTTGGCAGAATCTGCCCTCTGATTCACAACTGTTTTTGAATTGTTTAAATTAGTCTTTTCGGTTTTTGGCCCATGCTGGAACCTTGATTTTTGAGTTAGCTTTCCAACGCCGCAACCCTCTCGTCAATCCGAATTACGGTTTAAAAGTTATAGTCGATTTAGTATGCTGCTGTTAGGAAAATGACCTGTGCAACCCGCCTGTCTTGCATCACTGTTTTGAGACACTTAGAGTCTGTTTTGGCCAGTGACCGTCTCACAGTAAATTGTAGTTCTGATTGTCTTCTAACCGTGGTAAAAAGATGGGGAAAATCTAATGTACCGTTTAGGAGTTATGGAAGTTTCCATGAGACTGACGGGTGCTGCCAGTTTTTCTGAAATAAGCCCTCGGGTAGGATTTTAATTCCGGGTTTCGCTTTTTGGTTTTAGGACCGTCTAGGAGATAACGTGCTGTCCTTCTGATTGTCGGGAACCCTTGGAGCTTACGTTTCTCGAGGTGAGTATTCTCACCGTGTATTCAGTTTTAACGTTGTACATGCATGACTTACGTGTTACATTTCTTGCACCATAATTGTTATCTGAGATTGATCTGTTATCCGAGTTTGATCTGTTATCTGAGTTTGATCTGTTATCTGAGTATCTGAGCAGCTGTTTATTTATACATGATCTGAGACATTGTGCCTGGGTAACTGAGCTCGGCACAGTCATTATGTGCTATTACTTGCTAGGGCAATCTGAGATAATTATGTTAAAGAGATAATAAAACATAATAACACACATCTGAGTTTTGGGATCACCTCCCGTCTGAGTTTTTGAGATTATTCCCGTCTGAGTTTTGGGATCACTCCCGTCTGAGTTTTGGCTTACGCCTATCTGAGGTGTGAGGAGGGGCGAGGTTGATCTCTCGTCCCAAATCACACAAGCGCGCTATATAAATTAAAATCTGAGTAATAAAATCTGAGAAAATAAATCTGAATAATTAACCGAGTAGATTCTGATTAGGAGTACACCGATGTGCCCTCATGTGTTGTATGTTATGATTGTCTGCATTTTGAGAATTATTCACTCAGCTTCCCCAGCTGACCCCTATTTTCCCCCACTGTTTCAGGTACTAGCAAAGGGAAGGAGAAGGTGGACGGTTGACCGCTGTATTCTACCTATGCTGATGTGGACAGCATTTATTATTTTTTTTAAACATTTTACTCTATTAAACTATTTCCGCATTTAAGATTTTCGTTAAATAACGACCTTACTATTTTGGGATTTTTATATTTAAATTATTGGGACATTTTATATTAAAATAATGTACTCAAAAAATTTTAAATTCTTGTAAATTTTTGGGTATTACAAGTTGGTATCAGAACTCTAACTTGAGGGATTTGGATTTGCAAGGGACGAATTCAAACTCAAATATGAGTGTCGAGTTTTTAAAATAAGAAAAGAGTAAAATATTTTTCTGAGAAAAGCTCCACATCAGACCTACAGCATGTCACGTCGACCTCTCGTTTTCCCGCTGCCGGTAATCTTTAAAAGTTCGTGTAATATTTTATACATTATATTAAAAGTTTCGCCAAGAGACATATTCTGAGAGTTTTTAGGAGGATACTTCGCGACATCGACGCCGAGAATGCTATATACATATATATACTTTTTGGAACTATCTGTAGTGTATGATTGATATGGAAACGCAGGGTTGTGACGACCTCAATTTTTGTTGGAAACCTGTTAAGGGTAGGTGCCGAAAAATAATAGAAGGGCCCCTATTATTGTACGCACCGAACCTAAGACTACGTTTTCAGGAGAAATTGAGAGAATTATTAACTTGACGTTTAAGTATCATTATAAGCAAAATTCTTGTTTTCTGACATATTACTCCCTTTCTATATATAGCAAGATGCCGCCAGCTAGACCTACCGCACAAGAGTTGCGAACCATGATGACTGCAATACTGGGAGAGATGTTACCTGCCATGTTCCAGGGCATGTTTGATGAGATCACTGATCAGGTCAGCCATATGCTACAGACCGAGTTCGCTGCCCGAGATGCTGTTGTGCCACAACCACCAGCACCAAAAGCCTTCACCTATCGTGATTTCTCTGTGTGTTCACCCCCTGAATTTAAGGGTGAATCTGACCCGAAAGTGGCAATTCGTTGGCTTGCCAATATGGAGAGCGTCTTTCGAATCTCAAGATGCCCTACCGAAATGAGGACTATTTATGCATCGCACTCATTGAAGGGCGAAGCCAAAGAGTGGTGGAAACCACTAGCAGCATCCATGACCGAGGAGCAACTGACCTGGGAGGTATTCGTGGACAGGTTCAAGTTGCAGTATGTGCCGCGTGTAGAGGTAGAACAGATCACCAGAGACTTTCTGAGTCTTCAACAAACCAATGAATCCGTCAGTGCTATTACTACCAAGTTTCGAGAATTGGCTTCCTTTTGTCCCGACTATGCTGCTACTGAAGAGATGAAGATGGCTCGATATCTGGATATGTTGCGTAGTGATATTAGAGAGTTTGTGGGGATGATCCCCCGTAATTCCTTGGCTGAGATGATAGAGGCGGCACGTGGCCGCGAGATTGAGCTAGACCGCCAGAAGAAAGATTCCAAAAGATCCCTACCAGCATCTCAAGGGAACTACAATCAGGGTAATGAGAAGAAACGTCGGTTCGAGTTCAAACCATACAGGGGCGGTAATTCGAGTAGGAGCAGTCAGTCTGGGGGTGGTACGCGTTATGGTAACGCACACCGCGATGACACGAGGAGTACACCTCGTGATGCACCTGGTAGAGATGAGGGGAGAATAGTCCTTTGTTATAAGTGTGGACAGGCGGGGCACATGGCGAACGCATGCACTCTAAAGGGATTGATGTGTTTCTACTGCAAGGAAGAGGGCCACACGAAGGACGACTGTCCGAAAAAGAAAGATATCGGGAGAGGTGCTAAAATCTATTGTTGTTAATTACTTCATTCCTCGTAACTTTATTCTTTATATTTAATTTCGTATACTATATATATATATATATATATATATAATGATTTAGGTGGCGCTAGAGGAGGGCCAGTTATAAATCCGGCCCCGGCTACCCTCAGGATCGCTGAGGGGGCTACTACTAGGGCTCGAGGACGAGCCTATCAGATGACTGGGGAGGAGGCCAAGAAGGCTCCTAATGCTGTTGCTGGTAAATATTTTTACCTTCTGAGTTAGTTTCAAATCATGATCTGAGTTATTATCTGAGTTTTAATCTGAGGAAAATTTTGCATGAGTACTACTGTATGATTCTAATTCTGTGTGTATGTTGTGATCTCTGTGCAATAGGTACTTTTTCTGTGAACGACATACCTGCTTTTGTGTTATTTGATAGTGGGGCAACCCACTCGTTTGTCTCTCATGCTTTTAGCAAACTGATGTCTCATAAATTAGAGAATCTTTCTGAGCCCTTAGTGATAGAAGTCGTCAATGAAAAAACTCTAACTGTTACGAAAGTTTACCGGAAATGCCTGATCGAGTTGTGTGGGAAGAAATTTCCCATACATCTTATTCCTATCGCTATAAGAGAATTATGTGTGATTGTGGGGATGGATTGGATGACCGAATACCACGCCGAGATTCTCTGCCATCAAAAACAAATCCGTATCAAACCCCCAAGTGGGATTGAATTGTTAATTCAGGGCGACATAAACCGATTGGTACCGGCACTGTGTTCGGCTGCGAGGGCAAGAAAATATCTCCAGCACGGTGCCGTGGGTTATCTGGCTTATGTTGTCGACACCATTCTTGAAGCAAAACCGAGGTCGATAGAAAGTGTTCCTATTGTTAGCGAGTATGCCGATGTATTTCCCGAGGATCTGCCGGGAATACCACCAGAGAGGCAGGTGGAATTTCGAATTGATTTAGTGCCGGGTGCTGCGCCGATTGCTAAGGCTCCTTATCGCCTTGCACCGCCAGAAATGAAAGAACTGTATGACCAGTTACAAGAATTACAAGAAAAAGAATTTATTCGACCGAGTTGTTCACCGTGGGGCGCACCGATATTGTTTGTGAAGAAGAAAGATGGGTCACAGAGAATGTGTATTGATTACAGGGAATTGAATAAGTTGATAGTGAAAAACCGTTATCCATTACCGAGAATCGATGATTTGTTCGACCAGCTTCAGGGTGCGTCATGGTTTTCAAAGATCGATTTGCGTTCAGGGTATCATCAGATGCGGGTGAAAGAAGAAGATATTGAGAAAACCGCCTTTCGAACACGTTATGGTCATTATGAGTTTGTAGTGATGCCCTTCGGACTCACTAACGCACCAGCGGCTTTCATGGATCTTATGAATCGGGTGTGTAGTAGTATGTTAGATCGTTCGGTGATTGTGTTTATTGACGATATTTTGGTTTACTCAAAGACCAAGTCGGACCACGAGGTTCATCTTCGCGAGGTGTTAGATACGTTGAGACGCGAAGGTCTTTATGCGAAATTCTCCAAGTGTGAATTTTGGTTACGTGAAGTACAGTTTCTTGGGCATGTTGTAAATGAGGAAGGTATAAAAGTCGACCCTGCAAAAATCTCCGCAGTGATGAAGTGGGAAGTACCAAAGACGCCATCAGAGATTCGTAGTTTCCTGGGTTTGGCTGGGTATTATCGTCGTTTTATCCAAGATTTCTCCAAAATCGCGTCACCGTTGACAAAGTTGACCAAGAAAGCAGCGGCATTTAGTTGGGGTAATCAGCAGCAAGAAGCTTTTGAAGCATTGAGGAATCGGTTATGTGAGGCGCCAATTCTAGCCCTGCCAGAGGGTGTAGAAGATTTTGTGGTTTACTGTGACGCATCTATTCAGGGTTTGGGTGCCGTTTTAATGCAAAGGGGTAAAGTGATTGCATATGCTTCTAGACAGTTGAAATCTCACGAGGGAAATTACCCTACGCATGATCTCGAGTTAGGTGCCGTGGTGTTTGCCTTAAAAATCTGGAGACATTATTTATATGGCGTGAAAATCATCATCTACACTGATCATAAGAGTTTGAAATATTTGATGGATCAGCAAGATTTGAACATGAGGCAGAGGAGATGGCTGGATGTGTTGAAGGATTATGATTGTGAGATCCTTTACCACCCAGGTAAAGCCAACGTAGTGGCTGATGCATTGAGCAGGAACCCTATTCGGGGTGTTTGTATGAGGTTGACAGCAGTAGCATCGTTATTGGAGTCTATTCGTAGTGCACAGATAGAAGCTGCTGAAGCCGAACAGGCTAAGAAAGAACGGGTTGTAGGTGTGATTGGCAGTTTTGTGAAAGACAATAGAGATCTTTTGACACATCTTGGTAGAGTTTGGGTTCCTTCACACGGTGGTAACCGTGATGTTTTATTAGACGAGGCTCATAAGTCTAAATTTTCTATTCATCCGGGTTCGACTAAGATGTATCGAGACCTTCGTGAAAGCTATTGGTGGCCGGGTATGAAATTAGAGGTAGCTGAGTATGTTGAGAAATGCTTGACTTGTCGCAAAGTCAAGGCCGAGCACCAGAAACCACATGGTATGTTGCAGCCATTAGAGATTCCAGTGTGGAAGTGGGAACAGATTACTATGGATTTGATCACCAAGTTACCGAAAACGCCAGGAGGGTACGATGCTATCTGGGTGGTCGTTGACCGTTTGACCAAGAGTGCCCATTTTATTCCGATTCGGGAGAGTTCTTCAGCCGAGAAGATGGCAGATATTTTTGTTCGCGAGATTGTGGCGAGACATGGTATACCGGTCTCTATTGTATCAGACAGAGACACTCGTTTTACATCGAGATTTTGGGAGAAATTTCAAGAGGAGATGGGCACGAGACTTCATTTCAGTACCGCGTTTCATCCAAAGACAGACGGTCAGAGTGAGCGGACGATTCAAACGCTTGAGGACATGCTGAGAGCATGTGTACTCGATTTTGGAGGTAGTTGGGATAAGTATCTACCGTTGGCGGAATTTTCTTACAACAATAGCTACCACTCGAGCATTCGTTTGTTTATAACTTCTCTCTCTTTTCTTTAATTTCGTGTATGATTGATTTTATAGTCGTCTCTCTCTGAATTAGGTAAACCGCCATTCGAGATGTTATACGGTAGGAAGTGCCGGATGCCCATTTGCTGGGGTGAAGTTGGGCACAAGGTACTGGGTAGTACTGAGATCGTGTTGAAAACTACCGAGATGATTCAGATGGTTCGTGAGAGGTTGGTTACCGCACAGAGTCGCCAGAAGAGTTATGCAGACAAGAGGCATTCTGTTCTAGAATTTCAGGTTGGAGATTATGTGTTGCTCAAAGTTTCCCCGTGGAAAGGAGTAATCAGGTTCAGGAAGAGGGGAAAGTTGGGACCTCGTTACATTGGTCCTTACCAGGTGATCGCCAGAGTTGGAAAAGTTGCTTATCGTCTAGAATTACCAGAAGAGCTTCATCTTATCCATAACACTTTTCACGTTTCACAACTTAGAAAGTGTATTGTTGACGAGTCAGTGGTGGTGCCATTAGAAGATATCCAGATTGACGAAAATTTGAACTATATTGAGCGTCCGATTGCGATTCTTGACCGCAAGGTCAAGACTTTGCGTAATAAAGAGATTGTGTTAGTTAAGGTGCAGTGGCAACATCGTAAGGGTTCCGAGTGGACATGGGAACCCGAGCTTGAGATGCGTGATAACTACCCCGAGCTATTTCCGAGTGATGACTTCGGGGACGAAGTCTGATTCAAGTGGGATTGAGTTGTAACGCCCCAAATTTTATAATTTCGTTATTTATTTCTTGTATGCGTTTTATATTAGTTCTTGATATTAATAAAAGGAATAAAGGCGACGTTTCGACTACGTGTCTTATGATCTTATTTAGGTGACACTTTTTGTATGCAAATGTTAATTTTATGGCAATTGGTGCATTGTAATTATGACGTGTTAGGGTAACGTTTATATACCCGAATCATTAGTAAATTAGAGTGTTCTTATTCCCGTGTCAAAACGATGCCGGCCGAAGGCCAAGGCCAGGGCTGGTAGACGTCTTTTAGCCGGTGTACATCTAGTCTATTGGAGCTCGATTCTCTTTGTAAATAATAATCACGGCCCAACGTTTTCTGATTTCCCAAGTCGGTTTTGCTCCTCATGGCCGATATTAAATCTCGTTGAAAAAGCCTTGTTGTGCTAACAAGCCCAATCCCGAAATAAAGGCTTAAAGCCCGATCGGTGGTATTTAACTCTTGTTCCTTGCCATTTGCCCTAATCCCATTGATAAATTTCGAAACACCCCTGAGCTCGGCGACCTCTGACCGAGCAGGAATCCAGCAGCCGAGAAAGAGTTACCGATCGAAGAAGGAGGATTACAAGTCTCGTGTAGCCGGATTTTATAGAATCGGTATTTTCTAATCGTTTTAGTTTGTTTAATTTCTGTTCGATCTTTATGTTTGTCATGCGATCCTAACCCTATTGAATCGGGACTGTGTTGCGACCACCATCGAGCAGGAAGAACGGGCTGTGGTGTGTAACGATTTAAGGCAGAATTCCGGTAGCAGCGAGTCGCGGTTCGAGTATTCACCTATTCGGTATTGATAATTCTTTTCCTCGTCCGTTAGTAGAAATGTTTTTCTACCTTGAATTTTGGTATTAAACGGTGGGCTATAGGAGCCTTAGGACTGCATGCTAATGGTTGATACCAAGCCCTAATTGTTGTAGTTTGATTTGATTATTGATGGAGGTAGGAATGAATTACCGAAAAAGGAACCGAACCCGTAGGGTTCTAGGTTCCTAAACGGGAATATTAGTAATCTTAGAACTTGGAATCTGAGTTAAGGGTTAATCGGGTGGGAAACCTAGGGTGTCGGGGTTGCTCGGTGACGGGTCAAGTTTGCAAAATTGGTTTCAAAACTCACGAAATGTTTGGCAGAATCTGCCCTCTGTTTCTCAACTGTTTTTGAATTGTTTAAATTAGTCTTTTCGGTTTTTGGCTCGTGCTGGAACCTTGATTTTTGAGTTAGCTTTCCAACGCCGCAACCCTCTCGTCAATCCGAATTACGGTTTAAAAGTTATAGTCGATTTAGTATGCTGCTGTTAGGAAAATGACCTGTGCAACCCGCCTGTCTTGCATCACTGTTTTGAGACACTTAGAGTCTGTTTTGGCCAGTGACAGTCTGACAGTAAATTGTAGTTCTGATAGTCTTCTAGCCTTGGTAAAAAGATGGGGAAAATCTAATGAACCGTTTAGGAGTTATGGAAGTTTCCGTGAGACTGACGGGTGCTGCCTGTTTTTCTGAAATAAGCCCTCGGGTAGGATTTTAATTCCGGGTTTCGCTTTATGGTTTTAGGACCGACTAGGAGATAACGTATTGTCCTTCTGATTGTCGGGAACCCTTGGAGCTTACGTTTCTCGAGGTGAGTATTCTCACCGTGTATTCAGTTTTAACGTTGTACATGCATGACTTACGTGTTACATTTCTTGCACCATAATTGTTATCTGAGATTGATCTGTTATCTGAGTTTGATCTGTTATCTGAGTTTGATCAGTTATCTGAGTATCTGAGCAGCTGTTTATTTATACATGATCTGAGACATTGTGCCTGGGTAACTGAGCTCGGCACAGAGTCATTCTGTGCTATTACTTGCTAGGGCAATCTGAGATAATTATGTTAAAGAGATAATAAAACATAATAACACACATCTGAGTTTTGGGATCACCACCTCCCGTCTGAGTTTTTGGGATTATTCCCGTCTGAGTTTTGGGATCACTCCCGTCTGAGTTTTGGCTTACGCCTATCTGAGGTGTGAGGAGGGGCGAGGTTGATCTCTTGTCCCAAATCACACAAGCGCGCTATATAAATTAAAATCTGAGTAATAAAATCTGAGAAAATAAATCTGAATAATTAACCGAGTAGATTCTGATTAGGAGTACACCGATGTGCCCTCATGTGTTGTATGTTATGATTGTCTGCATTTTGAGAATTATTCACTCAGCTTCCCCAGCTGACCCCTATTTTCCCCCACTGTTTCAGGTACTAGCAAAGGGAAGGAGAAGGTGGACGGTTGACCGCTGTATTCTACCTATGCTGATGTGGACAGCATTTATTATTTTTTTTAAACATTTTACTCTATTAAACTATTTCCGCATTTAAGATTTTCGTTAAATAACGACCTTACTATTTTGGGATTTTTATATTTAAATTATTGGACATTTTATATTAAAATAATGTACTCAAAAATTTTTAAATTCTTGTAAATTTTTGGGTGTTACACAGCAACGGGTTCCACAGTTTGTGGGATGATAGGACCATCATTTAGCACAGTGAGCATTTCATGATGAATGGATTCGAGATACCACTGAGCTTTTAGCTTCCATTGATGGAAGTCTTTACCATCAAAGATGGGTACTCCCTTTCCAGACATAATTGGTGCAACAATGGTAGACATTTTTGATTTTGGAGTAAGTGAAGGATAAATATAAGGAATGGCTGCCAGGGTTATAGATCGACTAAATAAGAGTTTATCTAGCCTTCTCTGATACCAGTTGTTAGGTCACAACACCCTGGTTTAGTTGGTTAATTGATTGGTTAATTATAACTCTAAGACAAATAATGTATAAGAACAAGATATGAGTCAAATGTATAATTCCACTAAGTGTGGCTTGTTGCGGAATAACAAGACCACTGATCAATTACAAAAGGTATGAAAGTGTAAAGTGAATTGGTGAGTTCTCCTTTGCAAGATGATCTCTATTTATAATGATATAGAGATCTTACATAATGGGCAAAGGAGTAACCGAAGGACTAAGGTAGGAAAATGACTAAGATCAAGGGATTTGATCTTAGTCCGTTACATATGGTAACTCAGTCATTCTACTCAGTCCTTGTACTCAGTATCACTATCTGATACTGAGTACTGATACTGAGTTCCAATACTGATCACTCAGTATCAGACCTAAACTTAGCTATATTATTCTACATGTTAATCAAAGCTAGTCTAGGTTTTTTTGTTATCTTAAGATCCAAAGGGGCAAGGCTTTTTGCCTTAACATTAATGCGGGGGATCCCCGGTTAATGAGTTAATGTGGTTCTAGTTGGTTGGGGATGTCCCGACAACTAGATATGATTGCTAGGAAAGCAAAGTGTTAGAGTCACAATAGGGTGACTAGATAGATGGATGACTCACTTATATATTGTTTTATACGTCATACGATTATATCTATTATCGGGTCTAAACCCATGTAGCTCACGACACGTTCTGTCTCACGTACTCCTTGTTTGTTTTGCTATGTACTCAGGTTCGGGATCGAAGGCTTAGGTACGCATGGATAGAGATGCGGGACCTAGATTAGAAGAGCACTAGATTGGATTTAGTCTTAGCTTGGTTATGATCTATTTTGTAACATCTACTTTTATACTCTGATTTCATACCAAGGTTTTTGTAAATCCAAATTTGAGGATGTTCTTCTATTTATAAAAATGTTTTATTTTGGCCAATATTTCGTATTAAAATTTGAGGTGTTACAACTTGGTATCAGAGCTATAGTTTAAGTGAATTAGGTTAGATGACCATCCTAGTCTTAGACTGTAGCATTAGGAATATAAGATTCCTTAAGATCATAGGTTGACCTTGAGACTTTATATTAAGTTTAGGGTTGAACCTAGGGGACCGATGAAATTTGATATGATTATGAATATTGAGACTAATGGGTTGTACATAAGGTACTAAATGTTTAATGTCTTTCGTATACTCTTGATGGAAAGAAATGGTGACCACGCGTAGAAGTGGCAGAGCCCCGGAGGGCCGGGAGGAGGAGATACCTCATGTAGAGGTTGAGGTTGAACAAGAAAGTCAACCGTCGATGCATCGGGTGGGTGAGTCGGAGGTCGGAGCTAATAGAACTCCGGTAACCATGGCGGATCTCCAAACTATTATCGATCAAATCAAGGGAACGGTGGCCGAAGAAGTGCACCGTATTATTGGAGACCGTGAGAGGTCGGGAGTAGACCGTGAATCCGAGGCCAAGTCGGATGAGAGAACCGGGGGTAATGGCACCGGGGAGGGGAAATCCTCCACGGGTGGCCAAAGTGATGCTAGGGCTAGGCCCATTGTGAAAGAAGGTTGTTCGTTTAAATCCTTTATGGCTTGCAAGCCAAATGTGTATACTGGTATTCGGACCCGAAAGTAACAATGAGGTGGATCCGGGAAACCGAGAGGGTTATCGGTAGTAGCAAGTGTAAGGATGCCGATATGGTGACGTATGCGTCACAATTGTTAAAAGAAGATGCCATGGTTTGGTGGGATATTGTGTATGAAACCCTCGGGAGAGAGGTGATTGGGAAGATGTCGTGGGATGAGTTCACCGCGAGGTTGAAAAAGAAATTTTGTCCCGAAAGGGATTTGGAAAAGATGCACGAGAAATTCGTGACCCTTAAGAAGGGTGATATGTCAATTGAAGAATACTCGAGAGAGTTCACGGGATTGCTCCCGTTTGTGGCTAAAACCAACTCGGATGAGAGGTTGAGAGTGGTTCGGTATGCAAGTGGGCTACCGTGGGATTATCAGTTGGAGGTTAAGAGGGCGGCCTCACTCGATAAGGCTATCAGTGCCGCCCGGGGTGTTGAGGAGGTGAATGAGGCACGTGTTGCCGAGAGGGCCCATGTGGGCGAGAAAAGGAAAGCCGAGAGCGGCTCTAGTTCGTTCAAGAAAGGGAAGTTCACTTCGAGCTTCTCTAAGCAAGGAAGTGTTGGCTCGTGCAAGAAGTGCGGGAAGAATCATGCCGGCGTGTGCCGAGGAGAGTCGAAGATTTGCTTTAATTGTGGGAAGCCGGGGCATATGGCCCGAGAATGCAAGTCGAAATCATTGGCCGAGGTTGAGTGTTTTTCGTGCCACGAAAAGGGGCACTATAGCAATGTGTGCCCGAAGAAGGGAAACGAGTCGATGGTGTCCACGGCTCAAAAGAAAGCGGAACCGGCAAAGGTGAAGGGGCGGTCCTTCCAACTCACTCGGGAGGAGGCGAATGAGGCACACGATGTGGTGTCAGGTACTTTATTCATTAACTCCTTGCCAACTCATATTTTGTTTGATTCGGGTTCCAATTATTCGTTTGTGTCTTATGAGTTCGGTTGTAAATTGAATGTGCCGTCCGAGATGTTAGATGAGGTTTATGAGATAGAAGTAGCCGGCGGGAAAACGTCTATGGTTGAATGTATTTATAGAAATTGTGAAATAGAAATAGACGGTAAAAAGTTTAAGGTAGATTTGTTGCCCATGGGAATTAGGGCGTTTGATGTGGTTATCGGTACGGATTGGTTGGGTATGCACCAAGCCAAGATTTTGTGTGGGAAGAAAATAGTGTCGATTAGGACATCCGAGAATGAGAAGGTGTATGTGTATGAGGAGAAACGACATCACATGCCTAATGTGATTACCGCCATTAAGGCGAGGAAAAGTATATCGAAGGGTTGTGCATCGTTTATTGCATATGTATTAGATGGCCGAAAAGAAAAGAAGACAATGGATAGTGTAAAAATTATTCGGGATTTCCCCGAGGTATTTCCCGATGACTTGCCCGGTTTGCCACCGGAGAGACAAGTCGAATTTAAAATTGATTTAGTTCCGGGGGCGACGCCGATTGCTCGTGCTCCCTACCGTTTAGCTCCCACCGAGATGCGGGAATTGATGACCCAATTGCAAGATTTGTTAGATAAAGGTTTTATTCGTCCGAGTTCGTCACCGTGGGGTGCACCGGTGTTATTTGTTAAAAAGAAAGACGGTTCAATGAGAATGTGTATCGACTACCGAGAGTTGAACAAGGTAACTATCAAGAACCGTTACCCGTTGCCGAGAATTGACGACTTATTCGACCAATTGCAAGGTGCTAGTTATTTCTCGAAGATCGATTTGAGGTCGGGTTATCACCAAGTTCGGGTGAAAGAAGGTGACACCGAGAAGACGGCTTTTCGTACACGTTATGGTCATTATGAATTTCAAGTGATGCCGTTTGGTCTTACAAACGCGCCGGCTATTTTTATGGATTTGATGAATCGGGTTTGTAAACCGTTCCTTGATAAGTTTTTGATCGTGTTTATTGACGACATTTTGATTTATTCGAAAACCGAATAAGAACACGAAGGTCATTTGAGGCTTGTTCTAGACGTGTTGAAACGGGAGAAGTTGTATGCAAAATTCTCGAAGTGTGAATTTTGGTTGCGGGAAGTGCAATTCTTAGGTCACGTGGTGACGTGTGATGGTATTAAGGTTGACCCGTCCAAGATTGAAGCGGTGTCAAATTGGGAGCCTCCGAGAACTCCTACCGAGGTTAGAAGTTTTCTTGGATTAGCCGGTTATTACCGAAGGTTTATACAAGATTTCTCGAGAATCGCGATTCCACTCACGAAGTTAACGAGAAAAAGTGAGAAGTTTGTGTGGGAGAAGAAGCAAGAAGAGGCGTTTTAGTTGTTGAAAGAAAAGTTATGTAACGCGCCGATTCTTACATTACCGGATGGTATGGAAGATTTTGTGGTTTATAGTGACGCGTCGAATCAAGGGCTCGGTTGTGTGTTGATGCAAAGAGGTAAGGTAATCGCGTATGCCTCGCGACAATTGAAGAATGCGGAATTAAGGTACACGACACACGACTTGGAGTTGGCGGCGATTATTTTTGCCTTGAAATTGTGGAGGCATTATTTGTATGGTACTCGGTGTACGTTGTACACGGATCATAAAAGTCTACAATACGTGTTTACTCAAAAAGATCTTAATATGCGACAAAGAAGGTGGATCGAGTTGATTGCCGATTATGATTGTGAGATTGTGTATCACGCGGGAAAGGCTAATGTAGTGGCCGACGCCTTGAGCCGAAAGGTCTATGAAAAACCGAACCGAGGAATTTTATCACACATAGAAGTCGTCTTGAGCATCATCGAAAGAATCAAGAATGCCCAACAAGAGGTCATGGGAAAAGACGAGTTAAGACAAGAACTGTTACGTAAGAACCAACATTTTCTCGAAAATGCACAAGGGTTGAAGACCGTAGGCGGTCGCATTTGGGTTCCTAAGTTCGGTGGTATCCGAAAAGAGTTGTTGTATGATGTGCACAAATCGAAGTATTCGGTTCACCCGGGAAGTACAAAGACGTACCAAGATATGAAACGGGTTTATTGGTGGCCCGGAATGAAGGCGAGAGTGGCCAAGTATATCTCTAAGTGTGCCACGTGTGCACAAGTGAAAGCCGAGCATCAAGTACCGTATGGGGTAGCTCAATCATTGGTTGTACCGGGCGGGAAGTGGGAAGACATAACTATGGATTTCATAGTAGGGTTACCGAAGACGAGTAGAGGTCACGATGCCATTTGGGTCATAGTTGACCGGTTGACCAAGAGCGCATTATTTTTAGCAATTCGGGAAACGTTGCCACTCGAGAAATTGGCTAAGTTGTATGTTGATGAAGTGGTTCGACTCCACGGGGTTCCGTTATCGATTGTGTCCGATAGAGACGCGAGGTTTACCTCGAGATTTTGGCGATCTTTACAAGAAGAGTTGGGTACAAAGTTGCGGTTGAGCACGGCTTATCACCCGCAAACCGACGGTCAAAGTGAAAGAACGATTCAAACGGTTGAAGACATGTTAAGATCGTGTGTGTTAGACTTCGGTGGTAAATGGGACGAACATTTACCGTTAGTTGAGTTCTCGTATAATAATAGTTATCACTCGACTATCAAGATGCCGCCTTATGAGGCGTTGTATGGAAGAAAATGTAGAACTCCATCTTGTTGGTTGGAAGCGGGAGAGACGAAACTCACGGGTCCCGAGATCGTGAGAGTGACAAATGAAAAGATCGGTATTATTCAAACCAACATGAAAGTCGCCCAAGATAGACAACGAAGTTATTCGGGTTTGAAGAAAAGGCCGTACGACTTGGATGTCGGTGTTATGGTCATGTTGAAAGTGTCACCTTGGAAAGGTGTGATGCGGTTTGGTAAGAAGGGAAAGTTAAGTCCAAGGTATGTTGGACCGTTTAAAATATTGAAACGGGTCGGGCTTCAAGCGTTTATTGGAACTTCCACCCGAGCTTCAAGGTGTGCATGACACCTTTCACGTAAGTTATTTGAAAAAGTTTATCGGGGAAGTCGAAAATATTATTCCGTTGCAAGAGTTGCGGGTTGACGGCCCGAACGGGTTAATCGAGGAGCCCGAGGCTATATTAGAAACAAAAACAAAGAAGCTTCGGAATAAGGAGATCGAGTTGGTGTTGGTCAAGTGGAAGCATTCACTTGGGCCGAATTTGACTTGGGAAGTCAAGGACGAGATTCGGAAGAGGTACCCGGATTTCGTGAACTATGATGAGATTCCGGGGATGGAATCTTCTTAAGGGGTAGATAGTTGTAACGACCCGAAATTTGTTAATAAATAAATTGTACAAAAATATGATAAATAAGGATAAATCGTTTAAGGGACGTAGGAATTGGTTTCGTGCGGTTTGGAGACCGTACGAGGAAGTTATGGGCGAAACTGGGTCGAAGCAAAGATGAAAAAGTGCAGCCCTGCTGCCTTAGGAAGTTCGCGACGCGAACTCGTGGTAACGATCGGGAAGTCGGACCAGGGAGTTTGGCTTTGAGGCGCGAAGTAGTTCGCGTTTGGATGGCGATCGCTAAGTCTGCGTGCAAGGCTTCGAGTTAGCGACGCGAACTTAGTTCGCGCCGTGAACTCTGGACGACAGCATTAAAGTCGGGTTTTAGCTCATTAAATGCAAAACCAAAACCCTAGTTTTCTCCTTGGCGATTTTCGAGCATAGTGGCTGATCTTGGGTGATTCCTTCTCAAAACCTTGGTTGATTTCACTCCTAGTTGAAGATTAAAGGTATATCTTCAATCCTTTGTAGTTGTAGCTTTAGATCTATGGGTTTAGAAGCTTGGGTTTGAAACCCTAGTTCTTGGGTTGGTGATTAATGGTTAAATAAAGATTGTATACACGTAATAGATGGTATATTGACAAGGAAAACAAGTGTATGGTTATGATTTGTAAGAATCTTAAGGGTTGGTTAAACCTAGGGTTTGGTAAATCACCATAATTGGGGGAAAGTGTTAGTTGATGGTATCTAGTGATAAATGGATACATTATTGGTAGATTGTGATGTTAAACATTGTATGATCATTGTATTAGGCTTTCGGTGACATCTTGGAAAGTCGGTGAAATTGTGGAAGCAAGAGTTTGGTGTCAAGAACACGGTTGGAACATTAATTGCTAAGGTGAGTACGTGTGGACTTTATTGAGTACATAGCCATGGAAATACTTGTTGTTGCATATGTCGAGTCTATTTGATAATTGTGTAGAATTTAGTAAATAGAGTTAGTTGTATATTATTGAATATTGTTAGGTCACAACAACCCTGGTTTATAATGTTAATTGATAGAATATTATACTTAGAGAAATATTAAAGTGATAACACAAGAATATGGTCAATGTATAAATCCACTAAGTGTGGCTTGTTGCGGAATAACAAGACCACTGATCAATTACAAAAGATGTGAATGTGTAAAGTAAATTGGTGAGTACTCCTTTGCAAGATGATCTCTATTTATAATGTTATAGAGATCTTACATAATGAGCAAAGGAGTAACCGAAGGACTAAGCAAGGAAAATGACTAAGATCAAGGGATTTGATCTTAGTCCGTTACTATACTGAGTATCACTCAGTCCTTCTACTCAGTATCACTATCTGATACTGAGTACTGATACTGAGTTCCAATACTGATCACTCAGTATCAGACCTAAACTTAGCTATATTATTCTATATATAAGTCAAAGCTAGTCTAGGTTGTTTTGTTATCTTAAGATCCAAAGGGGTAAGGCTTTTTGCCTTAACAATCTCCCCCTATCTAATGATAACAAAACAGTTACAAAGAGAAAAAAAACTAAACAAAATAAGCTACAGGCTGCAAAGTCTTCTTCTTTAGTCTTTGTTGATCGATTCAAACTCGTAGAAGACTTCTTTCTTCACATGGATGAACTCTTCTCTTTTCTTCAGTTCATCTTGCCTGTTGTTTAGTACAGCAACTATCTTTTTTTCTAAACCAAGCATCTTCTTTCTTGGTTATCATCCATTTAAGGCCCACCAAATGGCTGATAGGAGCTTTTGCCAGATCTGCTTCAGTAATGAAGCATTCCCTGTCATCTGAGTCAGTATACATATATCCAGATGTTGGATATATGGTACTCTTTTGATCCTGAAAAATGAGATTAGGGGGAACAGTATATGTGGGAATTATTCTGAAAGTATTAAGACACTCAGGTTTGTTGTTCCTCATAGCTTCAGTCATCACACTGAGTGCCCTGTATTCTGCTGCATAAAGAATGCCTTTTTCATAGCATATAGCAGATACAGCCCAGATTTCATCCATCATCACTTGGGCTTCAGAAGATCTTGAAGGCATTTCCTTGATCAGTCTAGCAATTTTTATCCAATCATGAAGTCCCATATTTTGAATGTCATGGAGGAGAAACTTCATTGGAGGACTGACTGGCCCAGTACAAGTTGCAACAATTGATCTATCAACAGTTTTGACCTTTATTTTGTTGACAAACTCATTTAGCCAGTATATGTCTCTTACAGTTGGAAATGCTTTCTTCCTCAGCATACTCATCCTTGTTTCCCTATATCTTGTTCTTTGTGCCACAATGTTCCAATACTGTTCAAGTAATTCATCTCCAGTTCTTCTTACAGTATGAGATCTTCTTGGAACATCTTCAGACTCAGATTCAGGTTCTTCCTTAACAGGGAAGAACTTTTGGGCCTCAATCTCATCCTCAGCTTCACTCTTTCCCTCAGTAGACTGAGCAGATCTTCTAGGTCTTGAGATCAGAGGAGCTGGATCTTGTTCTTCACTAGATTCTGAGGACATAACCACATTTGTCATTCTTCTGGTTATTGGTCTTCTAGGAATTCTAGAAGGTCCTTCAGCTTGAGATGAGATAGATTTTCTTGTATGCTCTTCATCATCTGAGAATGATGATGAAGAGGTTTCTTTATTTGCTTCATCCAATGCAAAGTTTAAAAAATCTTCTGATTCCACTGGATGTTCTTCATCTTCATCATCAGCAATTGGCCACACAAAAGGTCTATAGACCACAATTTGTAAGTTATTTTCTTCTAGAGCAGGTGGCTCAGTATAAACTTGCTGTGGTTGGTCATTATGAGTCTCCCCCTGAGCAGATGGCTCAAGAGGGTCTTGAACTTGTAATTCTGACCTTGTTCTTTGTCTTCTTCTCTCATACTGAATGCGAAATGGCTCAGTATGAGGGCTTTGCTGATGTTGTTGTTCTTGTTGTGGGGGTTGATCTTCATTCAATCTTCTTCTTTTCTCCCCCTGAGCAGATGGCTCAGTTTGATCAACCTCAGTATCTCTTTGTCTCTTCTCCCCCTTTTTGTTATCATTTGATGAGGAAGGAAGAGGATCAGTATCACCACCCATGTCCCCTTCAGGTTGTTCAAGAGTAGGGGAGGGCATGGGCTCAGTTGCAGCATCAGTATCACCAGCACCTCCTTCTCCTTCTCCTTCTTCATTGTGATCACCATGTGAACCTGGTGGAGTTTGTGGAGGCTGCTGTGGTTGTTGAAGGAGTGATACTGACTGTTTTATTAAGTCAATATCACCACTCATCTTGTCCATTCGGGCTAATATTACATTTTGAGTTTGTTGGATGGCCAGAATGTGCTGCATGATTGCTTGCAGAGTCACTTGATCTGCTGCAGCTTGAGATGCCTGAATACCCTGCACAGATGGTGCTAAAGAAACAAAAATATAAAACTGGTTAGAATGAAAGGTTTATCAAATAGAATTGTGGTGTTGTTTAATTCTACAATCATTTAAACAGAGTTTGTGAAGTCTGTATTTCATCTGGTATTGGATGAAATATTGTGGACTTGTGCATAGCATGTGTAAGAAGATTTTAGTAAAGGTGAGTGTGAAAATTTAAGTAGCTCAGTATAGGATAAGTCACATTTACTAAAAGGTTTGGGTGTGGGAATTCGAAGCCTGGGATGTGGTTCTTGTTATTTTCAATGTTTATCACTCGGTATTAGAGTGATAACAGAAATGTGGCTAAACCCCATTGGATATTTTTGGATTTTGTGGCTTAAGGGTTTGGGATCATTTCTTGAATGATGCTACCCAACTCAAAAATAAGTTGGACATCATTCAAGCAGCACCAGTGGGTGTCAGTATGACATCAACCACCATTGTCTCTTTAAATGTTGAGACAACTGTAGACTGACAATGATCAATTTAGTGTGCTCAGTATATGAATTTTGCATAGCAGCAGTGGGCTAGCTATGTTGGCCATAAGAGGATATATATTTTAAAGATCGTTTGAGACTTTGGTCAGTATTGAGTTCGTACTGGCCAATACTTAGTCTCTATTTGGGAATGAAATATATATATATATATATAAGTTTAAGGGCTTTTTAGAAATTCATACCTGAGACTCTGTCAGATTCCCTTCGAGCATCTGTAGAGGTCGGTACAGGATCATGTGTTTGTTGATGTGCAGCACCAACATCTTCAATACCGACCCCTCTGTCATGCTGAGCACCTTCCAGTGCAGTTTGTGCATATTGAATCTCCACATCAAGAGGAACATGAGGTTCCTCAATTGGTTGAGCAGATGGAGCTTGTTCTGGACCTGGAAGGTCAGCGGTGGCTGCAATAAAGCTTTGGGCTTGAATAGATGCAGTTAATGATGGAACATTTGCAGGCTGCACCTCTTCAGATGATAAGTTGCCCATAATGATAGGAGAAACATTCCTTCTTCTTCTTCGAAGGACCAGTGGTGTGTCTTCTGAGGACTCAGTTTCAAGAATGTTTTCAATATGAGGAGCAGCAAGATTTTGTGCAGGTGGAGAGATAGTTGGTTCTTGAACTTGTCGGACATCCTGCATCTCAATATCTTGACCTGCCTGTGCTCCATTTCCACTATCATCATCATCATCATCATCATCATTGTCTGACTCAGTATCAGACAGATCTTCTTCATCATTTATATGTTCTTGAACAATGGCCCACATAGGAGGACTTAGAAGAGGTTCTCCTTCTCTTGGTCTGTAAAAGAAAATCTTCTCACTGAGTGGAGGAAGATCAACTCTTGGACTGTGAAAATCATCATAAATCTGTGTGGGCATTGAGTGTTGAAAGATAAGTGATAGAAATCTGCAGAAAGGGACATTGCATTCCCTTGTATTTGCTCGAACCAGTGTAGCTAATTCATTGAAAATTAGGCGAGCATAATCGATATTTCTTCCATAGTACAGAGCATGTACTATTTGCATCCCAAATTCGTTTATTTGGTCCAAAGCTCCCGTCTTGTGGGTCATACATCGAATGATTGTGGTGATAAGAATACCCCACATAGGACCAAATTCATTTCTTTTGATTGTGCCCGTTGTTCCTCTTCGACCCAGAAAAGGCAGTACAGAGCGTGCCTCTGATCTATCAACAAATGGGTCATACTGAGCTTGGGCGGGAAGTCTCAGTGCTTCACGAATGATTGCAGTAGAAACAAATGCCCTTCTTTGATCTCTAATTACCCACCCAGCAATCATATCTGGAGAATCGAGTGTAGCAGAGTACCAAAACTCGCATAGCATCTCTGGGTAAATTGCTCGAGGAGACAAGGTCAGTGCACGAGCAATTGGGCAATTTTTCAGAAAAGTCACAATGTTTGTGAACTCTTGGCATGCCCAGGCTTGAGGAATATTGAAATTTGCTGTGATGTTGTTCCTCGCAAACCTGGGTACTTCATTATTTCGGAATTGGATTTCCGATTGAACGTCTGGAGCAACAAAAGTGTAATTCGCCATCTGTGATTTTGATTTGAAAGAATTTGCTTGCTAAGAGAAAGTTAAATCGTTAATCGCAGAGAGAATTGAAGATGAAAGAAAGAAATAACAGTTAAAAAATTTGAAGTAAAAATAAACGGTTATTTATAGGAGATTTGAAAGATAATTAAGGTATTGGGAAGTAAAAACGGCTGATTTGACTGCCTTATCCTCTGCCAACGGTAACTTTCTTATTAAGAAAGGTTACCGTTTGAGCAGAATGAGGATTAAGCTCGGTGTAAGAACCGTCATACCCCAATACCGAGTAAAAAAAATTAATTTAAAAAAAATTTTAAAAATATAAAAACAATTAATTTATTCTTGAAATTAATAAAAAAAATAAAAATTTTAAATTTTAATGATAACAGACTAGTGATACTGAGTGGTCAGTATCAACAGGAGTGATACTGAGCGCTCAGTTTTTAAAGAAATTTAATAAAGATTAAGGATTCAACATACCTAATTGCCCTAGTAGATACATAAACCTTTCCTCAGGAAGAGGTTTAGTAAATACATCTGCCAATTGTTCATTTGTGGGTACATAATCTACCTCAACCTTACCTTTTTCCACATTATCTCGAATAAAGTGGTGTCTGATATCAATGTGCTTGGTTTTGGAGTGATAGACTGGGTTCTCTGTGATAGCAATAGCACTCTTGTTATCACAATGAATAGGAGTCTTATGAAAGTTGAACCCATAGTCTAAGAGTTGATACTGCATCCATAATAATTGAGCACAACAACTTCCTGCAGCAACATATTCTGCTTCTGCTGTGGAAGTTGCTACTGAATTTTGTTTCTTGGATGACCAGCCAACTAATCTTCCACCTAGGAATTGACATCCTCCACTTGTGCTCTTTCTGTCCAATCTACAACCTGCAAAATCTGCATCTGTGTACCCGTCAAGGTCAAAGTTTGAGTCTTTGGGATACCAAAGACCCAGGTTAGGAGTACCTGTAAGATATCTAAAGATGCGCTTAACTGCTTTCATGTGTGATTCTTTAGGATCAGCCTGATACCGAGCACACAAACATGTGGCAAACATGATATCAGGCCTACTAGCAGTTAAGTAAAGTAAGGAACCAATCATACCTCGGTATGTGGATTGACATACTGGTTTACCAGTTTCATCCTTACTTATCTTATCCTGAGTACCCATAGGAGTGTGCATGGAAGATAAATTTTCAAAGTTGTATTTCTTTAACATGTCATGCACATACTTACTTTGATTTATAAAAGTGCCATCAGGCTTTTGTTCAACTTGTAAACCAAGAAAGTAAGTAAGTTCTCCCATCATACTCATCTGATACTGAGTTGACATTATCTTAGCAAACCAGTCACACATTGACTTGTCAGTGGAACCAAAGATAATGTCATCTACATATATCTGAATGAGTAAGATGTCAGAACCTTTCCTTTTTGAAAATAAAGTTTTATCAATTTTACCTCTTGTAAACTTATTTTCAATAAGATACTCAGACAGGGTATCATACCAGGCTCTTGGAGCTTGTTTGAGCCCATATAGAGCTTTATCAAGCTTGAAAACATAATGAGGAAATTTGGGATCAACAAAACCTGGAGGTTGTTTAACATAAACTTCTTCTTGTAGTTTTCCATTTAGAAAAGCACTTTTGACATCCATCTGATAAACTTTGAAATTTTTAAAAGCTGCATATGCAAGATACAACCTAATAGCTTCAATTCTTGCAACTGGTGCAAAAGTTTCATCATAGTCAATGCCTTCTTCTTGCCTGTAACCTTGAGCAACTAACCTTGCTTTGTTTCTGATGACAACACCATCCTTGTCCATCTTGTTTCTGAACACCCACTTAGTACCAATAATAGTTTTGCCAGAAGGAGGTGGTACTAAGTTCCAAACTTTGTTTCTTTCAAACTCTGTGAGCTCTTCTTGCATAGCCTCTACCCAATCTTCATCTAATAGAGCTTCATCAGCTTTCTTTGGTTCAATGGTAGATAGAAAACTTGAGAAGAAACAAAAGTTTGCAGTTGCTTGGGTTGGAAATTCTAATTTTCTTCTTGTTTGGACACCTTCTTCAATAGGACCAATAATGTTTGAGTGTGGATGGTCTCTGTGTTCCCTTAAATTGTTTCCTAAGGGAGCATTTGAAATAGGATCAACAATATCTTGTTGATTTGGTGTGTTGTCTGTCTGATACTGAGTGGAATTCTGATCAGTATTAGACAGTGCAGGTTGTTGTTCATCTTCATTTTGCAGAGCTGATGTGGATTCTTGTGAAGTGTTGGATGTTTCACCTTCTTCATAAGTAGAGTGGTTCAGATCATTAGTTGGAAACTCAGTATGGAGGTTCTCTGATATGGGAACCTCAGTATTAGTCTCATTTGAGTGATACTGAGTTTGAACTTGATCAGTTTCATTAAACTTATTAGGAATAAAGTGTGGATGAAACTTAGGCTGTTCAGCAATGGAGTGTTCTGGATTGCATAGAATATCTATGCCACTTATGTCTTCACTTGCTGAGGTAGAATGCTCATTCTGATCTTCATCGAATGTGACATGAATGGATTCTACAATCATCTTGGTTGAGATGATATACACTCTGAAAGCTTTGGAGTGTGGAGAGTAGCCCATGAACACACCTTCATTTGCTTTGGGAGCAAATTTATTGAGATTTTGTTTTGTACTGAGTACAAAACATTTACTCCCAAAGATGTGGAAATATTCCACGTTAGGAATCTTGCCATTGTATAACTCATATGGAGTCTTCAGATGTCTTTGGACTATAGTGGCTCTATTCTGAGTGAAATTTGCACAGTTTACAGCTTCAGCCCAGAAACTCAGTGCCAGTCCAGCATGGCATAATAAAGTTCTTGCAGCTTCAATCAGTGTTCTGTTCTTTCTTTCTACAACACCATTTTGTTGAGGTGTGTAGGCTGCAGAGAAGTTTTGAATGATTCCTTTTTCTTCACAGAAATCTGCTAATACTGAGTTCTTAAACTCAGTACCATGGTCACTTCTAAGTTGCTTGACCTTGTTGCCTTTTTGAAGTTCCTCTCTTTTTATAAAGGCAATGATTTCTGTTGTTGCATCTGACTTAGTCTTGAGGAAGATGACCCAAGTATATCTTGAGAATTCATCAACTAAGACTAGAGTATAGATCTTTTTGGCCAATGATGGAGTGCTGATGGGGCCAAAAAGATCCATATGTATCATAGTAAGAGGTTCATTGATGGAATGATTGACTTTTGACTTGAATGAACTCTTCTTCTGCTTGCCCATTTCACATGCTGAGCATAACTTATCTTTTGAATAAGTAATTGTGGGCAATCCTCTCACCAGTTTCTTCATACTGAGCTCGTTGATATTTCTAAAATTTATGTGAGAGAGTTTCTTGTGCCATAGCCAATGTAATTCTGGCTTGACTTTAGAAAGCAGGCATACTCGAATAGTTGGGTCTATTTCAGATAGGTTGACCACATATACGTCTTTTTCTCTTCTAGCAATGAGTACAGGCTGTCCTTTATCATTGTAGATGATTCCTGCAACCTTTCTGAATCGAGCTTCATTGTCATCATCACACATCTGGCTGATACTGAGCAGATTGTGTTTTAAACCCTCTACATAGGCAACTCTTTTAAAAGTTATGTTGCCTGCCTTGATCACACCATAACCTCTTGTCTTTCCCACCGAGTCATCTCCAAACTTGACAGAAGGACCCTTCTCTGGAGTATAATTAAGAAGGTATTCCATACTGCCTGTCATGTGTCTTGAGCAGCCACTATCTAAGTACCACTTTCTGTCACCCTGCACAAGACACAAAATAAGAATTAGTTCTTTTTAGGAACCCATTTTTGAATGGGACCTTTGGTGGGATAAACACAATTTGACTTGATCTCTTTATGTGGAGAGGTCGGTATCACTTCAGGGGTAACTTTAGAAGTTTTCTTTGGTGATACTGACTTAGTTTCTCTCCTTTTCTTTGGTACTGAGTACCTAGGGCTTGAGAGATCAGTCCAGCATTCATCTCCCTTATGACCAGTATGATGACATCTATAACATTTTCTAGGTCTATTTCTAAACATATTTTCATATGGTATTTTAGAAAAATGTTTCACTTTTGGTAGGTCAGTATGAACGAGTTTTGCAAATTGTTTACTTAAAGATTTGACCTGATCACCAAGTGTTTTTAAAACATTAATTTTGTTATTTCTAATAGATGTATTAACATTGTTTTTAACTGGTTTAGGAGATGGATGATCTGGTTGCTTATTTTTATTTGGCAGAGAAGTCTTTCTAATTTTATTAGTGGTAGACTTCTTGTCTTTGCCAACCAAAGACCTAGTTGAAGTTGTCTTTTGTTTATCATGTTTTGAAGGAACAACTTTAACAGGTACTTTAGATGTCACAGTATTTGATGTTTCTGTTCCTGCAACTTCTGTATTTGATGAAACATGTGAGATAGAAGTTGTTTTATTATCATTATATAATTCAAAAGTTGTTGTATTAAATAATAATTCAAAAGGTGGAACAGCAGAAGTGTCATACTGAACTATTGGTAGCTCGGTATCAGAAATTTCTGTTATTTGAAATTCAATACTGAGTTCTTGTAGCTCAGTATAGCACTTTGAGCAGATAGAAGGACCAATAGGTTTTTCTAAAATTTCATTTTCTTCATCATCTGACTCAGTTTGACATCCAACTTCACATAAAGTTTTAGCTTTTACAAAATTAATAGGGTTCATAGTAGAAAACTCTTCAAATAAATCAGCAAAATTGTTCCTGCTTTTAAATTGAGGATCAACACCAAGTGCAGCCCTCACATTTTCTGGAAATTGTTCATTTAAACATTTATTTAATTTTATTGAAGCATTTCCCCAAGATTTACACTGTTTTTCAAATTTCTCTTTTTCAAGTTTGTGTAAATGAGCTTTATCAGCTAATCTTTGGTTAATGTCTTTTAAATCTGAAAAATTTAGTTCTAAATCTTTATATTTTGCTAGTTTATCCAAGTTTTCATTATTTACCCTTTCAAGTTCTTTAATTGTTAATTTCAAAGCTTTTTCTTTTTGTACAGAAGTTTTAAGATCAACAAGCATATACTCAAAAATCTTGGTTTTTTCATTCACTGAATAAGTTTGAAAGGAACTTACCTTGTACAACTGAGTGGAATCCCAATCAGTGTGAACACTCATCCTCTCAGCCTCTTTGATATCCTTTTCAAAGGAACTCTTCAAATCATCTTCAGTGAAAGCCATAAAGGCTTTATTTTCAATCTCCTCTTCATCATCACTTAACTCTTCATCCATCCAGGCTTCTGAGTAAAGTGCTTGATGAGGTGCTCCATTTCCTTCGGCCCTCTTTCCCTTGCTCCAATTCTTCAGCTTGACATATTTGTCTCTATATCTTTTTGCTCGGTATGCAATCTTGTCATTTTGGTCAGTCTCAGAAGACTTAGTATGACAATTTGCAGCAATATGTCCAGGCTTTCCACACCTATAGCACAGACCTGATCTAGGGTCAGTATTAGAAGAGCTAACACCAAGCCTCTTCTTCTTCAACTGATCCAGCTTCATAGACATGAGAGCCATTTGAGTTTCAAGCTCTTCTGCCTCAGCATCAGCAAGATCAACTTCTGGTTCTTCTGGCTCAGTCACAGTATAAGCCTGTTGCACAACTAGAGCCATACCAGTGGAAGACTTGTCAGTTTTCTTCCAGTTGATCAGTCTTGCAGCATTATTCTCCTCATGATTCAGCATTAAACCATACAAAGTTTGAAGAGTGTATGACTCAATGTTGTTAGCAGCATTGACAGAATTTGTCATGTCAAGAAATTGTTGAGGAAGGCTATCCAGAAACTTTTGAACAAGCTCTCCTTCCTCTTTCACAATGCCTACACTGATTAAATCATGGATAACAGTATTGAACCTGTTATAGAGAGTGGTGATGTCTTCATTTGGAGTTGAAAAGAAATTTTCATATTTCCTTCTCATGTTGCTTTTTCTTTGCAACTTCACCTTTGCTGTACCTTCATAAGTGACTGATAGGCTATCCCACATAGCCTTTGCTGTTGGCAATTTCATAATTGCATTAAGTATCTCTTTTGTAACAGCATTACCAATCACTCCTTTAGCTCTGGAGTCTAAAGCATACAACTGACGGTCAGTGTCAGTCCAGTTGTGCTTTAGTTTAGGTACAGATCTTATGCCCTCAGGAGCATCATCAGTAGCAGCAACCGGTTCCACAGTTTGTGGAATGATGGGACCATCATTTAGCACAGTGAGCATCTCATGATGAATAGATTCAAGATACCACTGAGCTTTGAGCTTCCATTGATGGAAATCTTTTCCATCAAAGATGGGTACACCCTTTCCAGACATAACTGGTGCAATAATTGTAGACATTTTGGATTTTTGAGTGTTGGAGGGATAGATGTAGGAAATGGCTGCCAGGGTTATAGATCGACTAAATAGAAGATTATTTAGCCTGCTCTGATACCAGTTGTTAGGTCACAACAACCCTGGTTTATAATGATAATTGATAGAATATTATACTTAGAGAAATATTAAAGTGATAACACAAGAATATGGTCAATGTATAAATCCACTAAGTGTGGCTTGTTGCGGAATAACAAGACCACTGATCAATTACAAAAGATATGAATGTGTAAAGTAAATTGGTGAGTACTCCTTTGCAAGATGATCTCTATTTATAATGTTATAGAGATCTTACATAATGAGCAAAGGAGTAACCGAAGGACTAAGCAAGGAAAATGACTAAGATCAAGGGATTTGATCTTAGTCCGTTACTATACTGAGTATCACTCAGTCCTTCTACTCAGTATCACTATCTGATACTGAGTACTGATACTGAGTTCCAATACTGATCACTCAGTATCAGACCTAAACTTAGCTATATTATTCTACATATAAGTCAAAGCTAGTCTAGGTTGTTTTGTTATCTTAAGATCCAAAGGGGTATGGCTTTTTGCCTTAACAAATATAATTAACTAACTTCTCGATGATTGTTGTGATAGCCAAGGGCTTTGTTTGATATAACCGTTGAGTTATAGTAAGGTTGAGATGATGTGATGACGCGGGGGATCCCCGGTCATGAGGTATGGAATGGGGAGCATTTGGGCGGATCCCCATGGCCCATTCCATGATAGTAGTCTTGCTAACTGGAAGTAGTCCGGCGAGTAAGGCAGGTATAGGTAGATTGGGCGATTCCCTCTTGCCTTTACCTTGAGGCTTGTTAATGCGGGGGATCCCCGGTTAATGAGTTAATGTGGTTCTAGTTGGTTGGGGATGTCCCGACAACTAGATATGATTGCTAGGAAAGCAAAGTGTTAGAGTCACAATAGGGTGACTAGATAGATGGATGACTCACTTATATGTTGTTTTATACGTCATACGATTATATCTATTATCGGGTCTAAACCCATGTAGCTCACGAGACGTTTTGTCTCACGTACTCCTTGTTTGTTTTGCTATGTACTCAGGTTCGGGATCAAAGGCTTAGGTACGCATGGATAGAGATGCGGGACCTAGATTAGAAGAGCACTAGATTGGATTTAGTCTTATTTTGTAACACCTACTTTTATACTCTGATTTCATACCAAGGTTTTTGTAAATCCAAATTTGAGGATGTTCTTCTATTTATAAAAATGTTTTATTTTGGCCAATATTTCGTATTAAAATTTGAGGTGTTACACATACTGCCATCATCACACCTGTTTTCAGATGGTGTTGCTGTAGTATGATTATCACAAGATACACTAGGACCATTAAACCTACTACCATCACCTTGATTAACCCTCCCTTTATCATTGGGTACTTCCGGGTTGTCAAATGTTTCAAAAAAATTTAGATGTGTAATTCCATTATTATATAAACTAGTTTTTTCATTTTCACTAGACATTTTAAAAGGAAATATTTCTTCATAAAATTGCACATCTCTTGAAAAAATAATTTTTTTATTATCTAAAGAAAACAATTTATAACCTTTTTTTGAGTTTGAATATCCCAAGAAAACACACTTTTCAGACTTAAAAGAAAATTTATCAAACTCATTTAAAATTTTAGCAAAACGGAGACATCCAAAACTTCTAAGGTGCCCAATGAAAGGTTCATTATTAAACACTAACTCATAAGGAGATCTAACAGATGAGGGTAACCTGTTAATTATATAAACAGCAGTTAAGACACATTCAGTCCACAAATATAGACAAATTCCCCCTTGAAACATAAGAGACCTAGCAACATTTAACAAGTGTCTATGTTTCCTTTCTACTAAACCATTCTGTTGAGGTGTATAGGCACAAGTTGGTTGATGAATTATACCTTGATCATTACAAAAAGTATTCATATTTTGATTAACAAATTATGTACCATTGTCAGACCTGAAAACTTTAATTGTTTTATTAAATTGATGTTTAAGTAATTTTGAGAAATAAACAATGTTTTCAAAAACTTCCAATTTTGATTTCATTAAAAACACCCATACAGCTCTAGAATGGTCATCAACAACAGTTAAAAAATATTTAAAACCTTCTTTACTAGTGACTTTATAAGGTCCCTAAACATTTAAATGAATTAATTCTCCTAACTGTTTAGACTTATGTTCACTTAAAGGAAATGATTCCCTAGTTTATTTAGCCCTATGACATGTTTCACAAGGTGAAACATCAACACTACCATCAAGTTTTATTTTATCTTTTAAAATAGTTACAACCTGATCAGCAGGATGACCAAGTCTATTATGCCAAATTACTTTAGACAAATGACAGTTATTTGTTAAACAATTATTAGAAATATTATTACTTACATTAAGCACATATAGACCTCCACATTCTTTACCGGTCACAACACTGGTCCTTGTTTTCAAGTCCTGAATATAGCAATTACTTTCATCAAAACCAACAAACAATTTGCAGTCTTTAGACAGTTTTTGAACAGATAACAGACTTACACAATATTCAGGAATAACTAATACATCATACAATACTACATCTTTATTTAACTTTAAATTTCCAATTTGTTTTATAAAAGCATGAGTTCCATTTGGATGACTAACTGAGATTTTTAAATCAGACACATCAACAACATTTACAAGACATTCAGAAGTACCAGTCATATGTTGATTGGCACCTGAATCAATAATCCAACCATGCATAACATTTTTTTCATTTAGTTTAACATTTGAATTAAAGAACTTATCAAAGTTGGAATTAAACACTTTACTATTATTAACAAAAATACCTGCCATATTTGATTGAATACCAGAAGAAGTACCACTTTTATCTCCAATCAGATTCAACAACTTAGATACCTGGTCATTAGAAAAAGAACCACAAAACTGATTTCCACTGGAACTCCCTTGAGTTTCAGTAGTAGACACATTATTTGAAGTATATTTTCCTTTAAAGTTATTAGTCTTTTTCTTATAACCAGGTGGATAACCAACCAGATCATAACATCTTTCAATAGTGTGCCCTAACATATTAGAATTGGTACACTTAAGATTGGGATTGGGTGGTCTACCACTAAATCTTCCTCCACTATTATTATTATAACTATTGTTTCCATTATTATTATTATTAGAAATTTTTTTACTGTTATTAGATTGAGAGAAAAAAAACAGAATTTTGACCTTTTGAACTATTATCAGTGACAGACCCTTTTCTATGTGATTTTTCTCTTGATATAATACCATATGCAGTTTTAACATCAGGTAAAGGATCTCTAGTTAATATAATACTCCTAATAGGCATGTATGTATCATCTGATCCCATTAAAAATTGCATGAGTTTTAAAACTTCGTTTTGAGTATTAATAGCATTAGCATTATTACATTCACAGATATGAACTTCTACCACAGAATCATATTGTGTCCACAAGGAGTTTAGTTTATGGTAGTAACCAGAAATCCCTATACCATTTTGTTTTATAGAATTAATTTGGTGATGTAGATTAAAGACCATAAAACCATCAACTTTGTCACATGTTTCTTTTAATTCATTCCAAACAACAGTTGCATTAGTATTGAAAATTTGACCAGCACATAACTCTTCAGATATTAATCCTAATATCCATGACAAAACAACTGAGTTACATCTATCTCACTGACTAGCCAACACATCATTAGTTAGACTTTTAACACATGTTCCATTAATGAACCCTACTTTGTTTTTTTTTTGTTTCTAAGGCTAATAACATTGTCCTACTCCATATATTGTAATTTTCTGTACCTTTTAGTTTTATTGAAATAATAGGGGTACCAGAAGTATCACTCACATGTAAAAACAAAGGATCACTAAAGTCTAGTTTATTTATTAACGTAATTTCATTCTGATCTGCCATATCTCCACCAAACAAAGTAAACATACAACCGATAACACAACTATCAGAGAAATAGCACACAAATAACACACAGAATGAGAATCAAAAAACAACTAAATAAACTTCAATAGACTAATATTTCCTACAAAGAATCCAAGTTAGTGACAAGATTCCAGAATTCTCATAAGGAATCTGGACATGAAATAACTTGGACCTTTCTCTTCTACACAATAGGTTAGAACAAACCTAGATAATCGACAGAAACTCCTGGACTCAGATCCTTGCTACAGATCAAGAAGGTTAGAGAACTTACAGAGTACTCCACGCAGAGTTATTTAGAAAATAATTGCAGAGAAGAGCGAAGAAAGTCCAAACATCTTCTGGAACAGCCAAGAAGAGAAGTACTTAGGGTTTCAGAACCCTAAATCCACGAATACTTCAGATCTCCAATGGATCTCGCAAACTTACAGCAGAAGACTTCTACTACCAAGATCTTCAAGGATAATAACCGGTATTGAGTAGATCTGAACAGATCGAAGCGAAAAAGTTTCAGAAAGTGAAACCCTAACTTTGACGAAGAATTTCTGAACAGCGAATCGATCAACAAATCGAAGCAGACTTAGAGACGAGTTTAATCTGGCTCTGATACCATGAAGAAAATGTTGAAACAATCGATATCAAAGATGAACAAGATCAGATTTAACCAAAAACTCTTTCCATTAAACTGGACCGGCCATAAGACCAAAAACAAGACAAAAAACCTCTCTACGACTCTCAAAACTCTCAACCTATACAGATTCAAGAATACTTGAATCAAAGACTAAAACTGTAACTGTTACAACAATGGAGAACAAGAGAGAATGAATACAGAGATGAAACACCTACTAATACACACACTAATAATACAAAGACAAACCCTAATTCTAAACTTATACTCTCCACAACAAATATCACCGACTTATCTAGAAGTTCCACTTCTAGTCCCTGCACTTACAAGACATATAACTATAACAACAAATACTTAATAGAATGAAATACTTACCTTTTACTACCTTATCCTCAATAGACTTTGACATCTTCAGTACCTGTTACACACTTAACAAATCATTAGAACCAACCACAATTAGATTACACTATTTCAACATTTTAATAATCTGTTTTTTATTTGAGTTGGATCAAATTAGCTTGTATTGGATATCAATTCAAGCTATAACCGATGATCTTTGTAAACTTGTATCATAAATACTCCCTCCGTCCCACAAAGAAGTTTACATTTCTCTTGGACATATAGTTAGTGGTGGGGTCAATATATACTTTTGATTAAAATATAAGGTTGGATTGGAGAGAGAAAGATAATTAGTGGATATTAATGGTGAGGTTCTTAGTAATAATAATATTTTATTATGTGGGGTCCATCAAATGTGAGCAATGTTAACTTTTTTCTGGGACAAAAGTTTAGTGAGAAATGTGAATGTTTTTATGAGACGGGGGAGTACTTGATAATGTATTTAGGATTAACGAATTGAAAAGTTATTATGTGGATTGTGAGTATTGGTAATGTACATGCACTGTTCTTGGTTTCAAGACAAATGTAGTATATAAAGAAGTTTTATTTTTGCATTATCTAATTATATTTTTATATTCAGAATGTTGTTTACTTGTCTAATTTTTTTATACACACAACAATCAATAATGTGACAGACATTTACTTCCTCCGTATCACAATAAGTGATAAACTTTCAATTTATAGGTGTTTCACAATAAGTTATACACTTCAAAAGTTACCTTATTTGGCAAAAATGTGGGACCCAACATCCACTAACTATCCACTTTAATAAAGTGAAATTACCCTTATACCCTTACTTTTACTTTTAGAACTAATTAATATCACTTTATTCAAAAAAAGTGGGACCCATCATCCACTAACTATCTACTTTAATACTCCCTCCGTCCCTAAATAAAGTTCTCATTTCTCTTGGGCACAACTTTTTAGGAGATAGTTAGTGGTGGGGTATTTGGTATTACTTTTGATTAAAATATAATGTTTGATTGGAGAGAGAAATTGTATTAAGAGATACTTAGTGGTGAAGATATTGATAATAATATTATTATATTAAGTGGGCCCCTTAAGTTTAAGAAATGAGAACTTTATTTAGGACAAAACTTAAAGGAGAAATGAGAACTTTATTTAGGGACGGAGGGAGTATATTTTAACAATACTTTAATATATTTTAACCTTACTTTAATATTTTGCCTTAAACTTCGCGATCTTTCAAATGTATCACTTATTGAGATACGAAGGAAGTATGTTTTTTGCTTTATAAATAGTCATGTATTCGTGTACTTTTCAGTTTGACTTTAGAAAATCATTGTTTGCTTGACTTATATGTGGTGTCTCAAGAATGAAGAACAAAAAGGGGTTGGAGGTTATTTGTTGCGACCACGATGATAACTATACTAACTGAACGACAAATGTAGTATACAAAGAATTTTTATTTCGTTTTTAAATTTTTGAACGGATTATTCATGTATAAGAATACATTGATTCATCAATTCAATAGTAATTTTCGTAAAATTATGTATGTTATTCTCATTGTTATACACTCTATATCTTGAAAATTATTTATCATCATATCAGTTATGGATTGTTATGTTATTTCAACAGTATCACTATTTTGTTATTTTCTTATATCTCTCTCGAAGCATATCTCTCTCGAAGCATGCCCGCCTATTCGGGCGGGCTTTGAAGCTAGTTAGGTTAATACCTAAATAACTTTTAAGCTTTAAACATTAATAAATTTACATTTAAACCCTTCTATTATTTAATATATCTTAAGTAAATACTAAATATATAATTTTGAACTTGCCATACAAAATAAATAATAAATTTTAAAGGAAATTTATTTTGAAATTTAGGCGGGTCTAATCGGGTCAACCCAAAACCCGACAAAGGTAAGCAATCTTAACCGGTACCCTAGCTGATGCTAACGTCGGGTTTGTCGGGTCGGGTTAAACTAACCCGATATTAAAACAAGAGATGATTACACCTGACCCGAACAGCGTAATCGGGTTTGGGTCGGGTCGGGTTGACCCTTTTGACACCCTAGGTGCAATAACCTTTTAAAATCAAGACTACCAGTATAATTTTTATAACTAAAGGATGAATGACTGAATTTGATATATAGCATAAAGACGATTTTTGTAACATAGTCTTTCATATTTAAGTAAGGTTCTAAAAAGCGCAAGGCGATGCGTGGCGCGCGACACCATCAAATCTCAAGGCATGACGGGTCTCGGGGAGCCATGACGTTTTTTAAAACGTGAATTAAGGCAACTAATTTTTATATGATTTATATATGTGTGTATATCAAGTTTATAAAATATTATAGATCTATTGCTTTATATGATAATTCATATATAAAGTTTACAAAAAATGTTACATTTAAATTTATTATTGTATATGTCATTAACTTTTATAATAAAAAATAAATCTTCATATCTAAGTTCTAAAAAAACTCAACCTTACATATCCGTCGTAGTGTAAATTATCATGTGACGCACCTACAACACAGTATTTAAGCATCAAATTTTGTTAATATGAATACTTGTTACCCTTTTTAGCTTTGACTTTTATTTGCTTCATTGAACTTGTAAGTTTACTTTAAGAGCTTGTACCTTATCACTAACACCTACCACCATCAGTTTTTCCGGTCATCCACCTCTTCCACCATCGGTGACGTTGACTCTACCGGACGACCTCCATCCCTTTTTCAACTCCACAACTTGATGATATATACCCAACGACCTCCTAAACTACCTTCAACACCCATGGCACCCCCACCACATTAAATGAATTGTACTTTAGGTTTAGAAAATTGTACCTTGACCGTCAATGTACAGATGGAAGAAATGGGAAGCATGCATGCATAATTGTAGGAAGAATATGATATTAATTACCAATGGCTAAACCGGAAATTAGGAACACGACTGAATCAGCTGCAAACACGTTTTAGTAAACAAGTGGTATTCCGCAAATTAATCATGTCTCAATTTGATTGGTTAAAATGAAACAAAGGAAGGCAGGCCTATTTATACAAGTTTTTTTCCTTGGTTTTCCATTCATCAATTAATTAATTCATTCTCGTCCAGTGACAGTTTGTGTAAGAAACAGAAACAGAAAGCATGAAGCGCTCGTTGATCTTGTTCTTGATTTCTTTCTTCTTCATAACGGTAATCTGACTAGTTTCTGTATATAAACCAACTTACATTGATCAAAAATCCTAAATATAGATTTAGGTATTTTATTATGTTTGTAAATGCACATGCAGGTGAATGCGGATAGACTGGAAGGAACGGCAGCAGGAGGAGGTGCAAGCGCATCAGTTGAACTAACCGATGCCAATTTTGATCAAACGGTTCTTAAAAGCAACGATATTTGGCTCGTGGATTTCTTTGCACCTGGTAACTGTAACTGTAACGGTAACTGTAACTGTAATTAATTACCACAATTGTCTCATGCATCTCGAGCTAATGATAAATCATTTTTTTTTATTGTTTAAGGTGTCCACCCTGTAAGGCTCTTGCTCCCGAGTGGGCCAAGGCTGCAAATAACATGAAAGGAAAAGCGAAAATGGGTACAGTCAACTGTGATGAAGTAAAAGTATGGTCTTTTATCCAATCTTCATAACATATAATGTCAGTTTGACTTTTATTTACTACTCCGTATTTACTAAAGGATGACGTACGGTTTTCAGGAGTTACCGGACAAATATAGTGTACCAGGATACCCCACAGTTTTGCTTTTCGGTAAAGACAAAACAAAACCAGAAACAGTTAATTCAAGAGATGCTGGAGGACTCGAATGGTATGTAGATCAAGCTCTTGCTCCTAAGCCGCTTCAAGTAACCGTAGTGAGTTATTTCATTTCATTTAATCAATTCGATCTCTAGTGTGTGTAAGAAATCATGATTTTATTTATTTAATGTTTGTGTATAGGAGGAGTACTTAAAAGCTAAAAAGGATCTGTGAGTTCAAGAGTGATGATTGTGTTGCGGAATATTTTTTGTTTATTTGATTGAAATAATTGCATCACGCTTTAACGTGGCCAGTGTGATGTAACTACTTTGTAATAATAAATGTCACGTTAATATAGTTATACCATCTATTTACACTTTGGACTAGCTATCCATCACATAATTATGGTGTTACTCAACTTCACAAATATATATTTACTGTTATAAATTATTTCCTTAACATGTGTTCTAAGATTATAGTTAAGACACTACCTTTAAAATCACTAAATCTGTTAGGGTCATTTTAATTGTATTTAATAGTTAGGGGACTAGTTGTGTAATATTGTATAAATGATAAACTAGTAATTAGTCTTAAGCATGATGATTAGTGAGATAGGTATTTAAGGGAAATTTACCTTCACTAATTGTAAGCTTTCACACACTTAATAGTATTACACTTTTGAAAGCCTTCCTTCCCTCCATCTTTCTCTCTCAACTACACATACTAAAACACCAAGAACACACACACTTAAGCTTCAATTCTTCTCAAATCATCATGAATTAGCTTGAATTCAATCACATTAGATCTCTCAATTGGTATCAGAGCATAAACTCTCTAAGAGTAGATCCAAATTCGTGATGATTTGATCCAGATCTGAGTTTTTGATTGAAAAAGTTTTGTTCGTCACTTGAAAATTAATTTGCAAATTTTTCATTTGGAATTGATGATTTGATTGAAGATTCATGTTTCTCCATTGATTCTAATAGGAATAGAATCAAATTTCGATCAATTCCATTAACAATTGATCATGATTCAGTGATTTTAGTGAGAAAGTTTAAAAGTTCAAAAAGTCTCTGTAAATCGAAGAATTCGAGCTGTGTTGTTATGGATTGAAGGATATTATCGGATCGAAATGTTAGGAAATCATTTTCGAGCATTTAGGGATTGGAATCATTGAAATTGGTCAAGAATTGAGCGAGATTGGATCAAAATGGTGAGTTTTTGAAGCTGCGAACACGAACAGCTCAAGAACAAGTTCGGCCCGAACACAACACTGTTCTCGGCTCAGTGTTCGGCACAAAGTCTTCGGCTCGGCTCGAACAATTTACTGTTCTAAGCGCGAACTACACTCGGCCCGAACTCATCACTGTTCTCGGCTTATCAAAGAGTTCGGCCCAAATATAACTTCGGCCCGAACTTGACAGATCTTCGGCCCGAACTTGACAGATCTTCGGCCCGAACTTAACAGATCTTCGGCCCAATATAGAATTTCGGCCCGAACATAATTGAAGTTCGGCCAAAATTGAAGTTCGGCCTGAACTGTTGCAATCTTCGGCTCAAAATCGCGTAACAAAAGGGGTTATACTAAAACGATCATAACTTTCAGCTCGGGTGTCCGTTTAAAGCCCACGAGTAACCAAATCGAAGCTCGCGATGAAAGCTACGACGTGATAAACAGTCATAGGCGGTTTACCCGACTTCTCGGTCCAAAAACACTTTATTTGTGTTTTTGTGATTTTCGGTTAAATTCCAAACTTCGTGGTGCCCTAGTTTTTGGTCCGTCTATCGTTTTAAACCAATTCGAAAATCTAGGCCACATTTATAGTATATTTTACCATCTGGAAAAATCAGTTGATCATTTTCGAGAATTTGTATTTTCTCTTCAAAATGACGTCAAAAGATACTCTTTCGATCGGAACCGATCTCAAATCTCCGGTTTTATACCGAGGTGAATATGCTCAGTGGAAAATACGATTTCTCCACTTTATTAAACATCATGAATTGGCAACTGAAATTCAGGATTCTCTTGAGAATGGGGTGGCTGTGTTTTATGAAGATGTTATTGCTATTCCAAATGCAAATCCTCCAGTTATTGGTGGTCGGACTCCACTTCCTCCTGCTCGATATAATGCTCAACAAAAACAACAAGCTAAAGCAGATTTACACTCCTTTTCATTCATGCTTCAAAGTTTACCAAATGAAATCTATAACAGCTTAGATAGTTTGACAACCGGAAAAGAACTTTGGGATGAAATACGAAAACAAATGGAGGGTACTGTTTTGGAAATAAAGCGAAAATGGTTACCACTTTAAATTCCTATCAAACATTTAAAGCTAAACCCGGGGAAGATTTGGAAAGCACGTATCATCGTTATTGTAATTTGTTGAATGACCTCTGTCGAAACAATCTGAAAAAGGAAAATCTTGAGATCAACATCAGTTCATCAACAGTCTACTTCCTGAATGGGCTACATTTGGTAACAGTGCAATGCAACACAAGGATCTTCACTTGATTGATGTTCATGAACTGTATGAGTATCTACTTCAAAATGCCCCCATGGTACAAGAGATAGTCAAAACTAAACAAGAAAATGCCAACACTCTTGATACTCTTGTTCTTCTTACAAAACAATATCAGTCTAATTCATTGGGTAAAATGAAAGGAAAAACTGAAGAACCTGCAATGGATACAACAGACGAAATGGAGAAAGAATTGGAACAACTTAAGCAAGCTATGTCTTTCATCTCAAGGTATGAGAAAAAGTATTACTCAACCCCAACAAACAACAATCACGTGACAAACCACCAATCACACCTTTGGATCCAACAAAGAAGTGTTACAATTGTGGTATTAATGGTCATTACTCACGTGATTGCAAGAAGCCCAAAGTCCGTAATTCAGAATATTTTAAACGCAAGATGCTCATGGCTAAGCAGATAGAAGCTGGAAAAGTTTTATTAGCTGAAGATTTAAGTTGGATGGATGACTCAGATCCTGAAGATGAAGAGCATTCGGCCAATTTATGCTTCATGGCACGTGAAAATGCTGAGCTTTCTGGTCGTTCAAATGTAGATGCAAACAATGAAATAGAGGTAATTAACTCTTTCTTGTCTAATTCTTCACATTTAATTGATTCTGATAATAGTTTTGTAACGAACCAGATTTCTGAAATTGATTCTTTAAAACAAACCCTTTTATTCGAACAAAATTTAAATACTAAACTTATAGAAAGTTTGACTGTTTTAGAAAACAAACATGAACAATTTGCCCATCATGGTGAACAACTTGAACATCATATTAAACAGCATCAAACTATCGAACAAAATAATCTGGAGTTACAAAATCAAGTATCAGAATTGACGGTTAAATATGAGACTGATATTAAGCATTTGTCTCATACAATTTCTGAAAATGAAATTGAAATCACCAATCTCAAAAATACACAAAATTCAACATCAAATGACCAAAATGATAAATATTACAAGCTATACATTGAAGCGTTTCATGATTATCAAATCACAAAAAACTGGTTGGAACGTAAACAAAAAGAATTTGATGAAAATGAAACACAGTTTAAATCATTAAATACTCAAATAAAAGAATTATCAGAAACTCTTCATGAAAACGACATTCAAACATCACGGGAATTAAATAACAAACAAAATGTCATACATCAACTTCAACATGATAAAATTCAACTTTCTTCTCACATCAAACACCTTGAAGAACTAATCGCCAAACGAGGACAAACTGATCAAACTATTCACTTGAACAAGCCTAAATATTTCAGATATTTAAATTCAAGAGAAGGACTGTGAGCCAACAGTCCAGAATATCTTAAGATGGCTTGCAATGTGCTTCCAACATTGTATGATTCTAAATACATTTATGTAGATGTTTGGCAGAGTTTCCTTCGGATGACAGATGAGGAAGAAGAAATTGAGGTTTTCAACAGGGCTAAAAAGGAGAATGCACAAATTACTTTCAATTATTCTGAACTAAATAAAACATATGAAACTAAAAAGGCAAATTTTATAAATGATGATTATTTTCCAATTATTACACCGGAAGAATTTGAGATCAAGGGTAATGCTGTGCTACAACAAAAAGTAACACGCAAGATCTATATACCCTCTCTAATTCTTGAAAACAAAATCTGCCAACTGGAAACTGAATTAGATGAAACTAATAAGGCATTTGACAATGAAAAATCAGTCTTACAATAAAAAATTCATGATCTAGAAGATAAAATTGTCAAAATGAAATCAGTTTCTAATCAAAGTGCTTCTCCAAAGCCAAAATCTGTCATTGAAAATTCTTCTTCTCCCAAAACTCCAATTCTTTTAAGAAGAGATTCTAATTCCCATGTTTTAAATTTTTCAGATACAAATTTAAATTCAAAGCTTAGGAGGCCAATGCAAGGTTGGGTGAAAGAAGTTGAGCAGTTAAAGAAGTCGAATTCGACTAAGTCTAGTATGCTTAAGTCAAAGGAACTTAAGAAGTCTAGAGTTCCTTCGTTTTTCGCTTCTTCTTTTTCTAATTCCAATAAATGTAATAACTCAACAAACTTTATTTCTCCTGCTACACTTTATGGCATTGTGTATGATTCTGCAATTTATCGTCCTGTTAATCATTCTGTTAATGGTGTAAATTTGATTGTTAAAACAGATAAATGGGGCAAAAAAGATTTATTTTGATCGAAAAACTAATAAACCAATTTCTCAATATGATACACAATATTTTGTTAGAAAAGATGCTCCGTGTGGTTCTCGACATGCCGTACTTCACAAAAATGGTTCAATCATTCAATCATGTACAATTTGTTATCCAGAACCCTGCAAAAAACAATGCTCGCAAGATCTCACTCACCTCTAACTATACGTTCTTCTTCCAAATCTCCAAAATCAGTATATCGTGTAGTTTCTGCATCCAAATCTCCAACATCAGTATATCGCGTAGTTTCTAAGTCTAAATCGTCAAATTCCGTTTCATGGACTCCATCTAAGAATACAAATCAAAACTCATTCAAATTTGTTAAATATAAGTGGATTAAAAATGAACAATCAAAATTGATTCTACATTCTCCTAAGAAATCCTTAAAATGGTCCATCAAATCAACTAAAGCAGAACTGCCTCCATGCAGTTTCCCAAATCTCTAAATCTACACCGCTTTAAATATTGTTCATAAAACATGTATTACTAATCGAGTAGGACCCATATCTGATTGGGTACCTTTTTGTTTTAATTGTTTTATGTAGAATATATGGTATCTTGATTCGGGTTGTTCACGACACATGACCAGAAACAAGACTTTGTTAACAAATTTTAGAGATAAATATTTAGGAACTGTTCGGTTTGGGAATGACCATTTAGCTGCCATCATGGGTATTGGAGATATAATTCGTCAAAATTTGATCATCCGAAATGTGACCTATGTTGAAGATCTTGCTCACAATCTTTTTAGTATTGGTCAATTTTGTGATAAAACATTGGAAGTAAATTTTCGCACAAAGAAATGTGTTGTTCGTACCTATGAAGGCAAAGAACTTCTTACCGGAAAGCGTGAGACGCCTCTTTTCACAATCAATCTGAATGACGTGGTCCCTCTTGAAGAAGTATGTTTGTTGTCCACAGCATATCGGATGAATCCTGGTTATGGCATCGTCGCCTCTCTCACCTTAACTTTAAAACCATCAATAAATTGGTAAAAGGTGGTCATGTCTCTGGTCTTCCGGACGTTAAATTTGAAAAAGAACATCTATGTTCATCGTGCGAAATGGGCAAAATAACTAAAAAGTCTCATAAATCCAAACCAGTTCCAAGTACTTCAAAACCGCTTGAATTACTACATATGGATTTATGTGGTCCCATGAGCGTTCAATCAATAGGTGGTAAAAAGTATGTATTGGTGATAGTTGGTGATTATTCACGATATACTTGGGTTCATTTCTTACGTACAAAAGATGAAGCAGCCGATATCATTATCGCCTTCATTAAGAAAACTCAAACAAATTTGGACTTAAAGGTTCATACCATTCGTACTGATAATGGAACTGAATTTAAAAATCAAACTTTAGATTCTTTTCTTGCTTCAGTCGGAATAACCCATCAATTTTCCGCTGCCCGAACACCTCAACAAAATGGGGTTGTTGAACGAAGAAATCATACCTTAGTTGAAGTTGCTCGTACCATGCTTTCATATTCTAAACTCCCATTATCTCTTTGGGCAGAAGCCATAAGTACGACATGTTTCACTCAAAATCGTTCAATCATCAACAAAGCATACAACAAAACTCCATATGAACTAATCAATAACCGCATTCCAAATGTCAAATTTTTACATATCTTTAGGAGTCGGTGCTTCATCCTGAATGATAAAGATAAATTGAATAAATTTGATGAAAAAGCTGATGAAGGAATTTTTGTGGGATATTCAAGAGAATCTGCTTCCTATAGAGTATATAATCGGTCAAAACGGACGATTAGAGAAAGTGTAAACGTTAATTTTGATGAGACTTTTCCAATTGACTCACTCACTTCAGAAATCGAATCTCCTTTACCTTCGTCGTCATATCCTTCAACATCTGAAAATGATTATGATATCTTGTTTGAACATTTTTATGATGAATATCATAACATTCGACATAAATTACTCGAGGAGGCTGGCGTTCCATTTCCAACAGTCGTTGAAGTTCAATCTATTACTGTACCTGATATACAAACTTCAAGTTCAACGGATTCTCCTTCTCTTACTTATACTCATCCAAATAACAATTTTTCTTCTTCACCTTCTATATCACAAAATGAAATCCCATCATCTCCGGAAAATTCTTCACCTTTGCAACATCAATCATGTCCCGACGATTCCCCACCCACGGATAATCAATCATCTCCGGTCAATTTGACAACTTCTGGTCAAGCTGCTACTACTTTAGATTTATCTTTAGTTCCAGCACAACCTCCACCTTTGGTGATTGATTTTTCAAAATTCAATGTTAAGCGTGTTGATCCTCCACCTTCAACATCAAATGTTCAAACTGCAATAATCCCTCATCCTGTATTCACTGATACTTCAAATCTCAATCCAGGTCAACTTCCACTTCCTCATTCTCTTAAATGGACAAGAGAGCATCCTTTACATCAGATAATTGGTGATCCTGAATCTTCTGTTCAAACCCGTCGAGCCACTGCTGATGAATGTCATCATACTGCATTTTTAAGCTCAAATGAACCAAAGAAGGTCAGTGAAGCTCTCTCCAACCCAGACTGGATTCTTGCTATGCAAGAAGAAATAAATCAATTTGAAAGATTAAAAGTTTGGCGTCTTGTTCCAAAACCTCCCGGAAAATATGTAATAGGTACGAAGTGGATTTTCAAAAACAAGAAGGATGAGAATGGGATTGTAGTTCGTAATAAAGCACGTTTAGTTGCTAAAGGGTATGCTCAACAGGAGGGTATTGACTTTGAAGAAACGTTTGCTCCAGTTGCACGAATAGAAGCCATTCGAATATTTTTGGCATATGCAGCACATAAGAATTTTACTATCTATCAAATGGATGTAAAAACTGCATTCTTAAACGGCATACTCAAATAAGAAGTGTTCATTCATCAACCCGAAGGTTTTGTAGATCCACACTTGCCTAATCATGTTTATATTCTCGACAAAGCTTTGTATGGCCTGAAACAAGCTCCTCGTGCGTGGTATGATGTGCTATCCAAATTCTTGGTTGATTCTGGTTTTTCAAAAGGTAAAATCGATACAATTCTTTTCATCAAACGCCAAGGGGAAGATATTGTTCTTATTCAAATTTATGTCGATGATATAATCTTTGGTTCTACAAATCCCAAATACTGCAAAAAGTTCTCTGATCTTATGGTTAAACGTTTTGAGATGAGTATGATGGGTGAAATGAATTTCTTTCTTGGTCTTCAAGTTCGCCAATTACTTACCGGGATCTTCATCAATCAATCCAAGTATATAACTGATCTCTTGAAGAAATATCTTATGGATGATTGTAAACCAATTCCGACACCGATGTCACCTGGTTCGAAATTGCATGCTGATCCTGATGGAAAACTTGTTGATATTACCAATTATCGGGGGATGATCGGATCTTTGTTATATCTTACTTCGAGTCGACCAGACATTATGTTCTCTACTTGCATATGTGCTCGGTATCAGGCTGCTCCTAAAGAATCACATCTTCAAGCCGTCAAACGTATATTTCGTTATCTGAAGGGTACTCGAGATCTTGGTCTTTGGTATCCCAAAGAAACTTTTTTTGAATTGACTGCATTTTCTGACGCTCACCATGCTGGATGTATGCTGGATCGCAAGAGTACATCTGGAAGTGTCCAATTTATGGGTGATAAATTGGTGAGCTGGTCTTCACGAAAGCAAAAATGCGTCTCTCTTTCAACCGCAGAAGCAGAATATGTTGTTGCTGCAAGCTGCTTATCCCAGGTAATTTGGATGCAATCACAATTAAAAGATTATGGCTTTTCATACAGTCGTATTCCTTTATATTGTGATTCACGAAGTGCAATTGTAATTTCATGCAATCCTGTTCAACATTCCAAAACTAAACATATTGATCTTCGATGTCATTTTATAAAAGACCATGTTGAACACGGTAATGTGGAATTGTACTTTGTTTCAACTGACTATCAATTAGCTGATTTGTTTACCAAGGCTTTAGACGAAAAACGCTTTAATTTTCTTGTGTCTAAGCTTGGTATGCTAAATCTCAAAACTTAAACCGTTTTACTGCTTTATGTTTTTTTGTTTTTGTTTTTGTTTTTAATTTTTTTTAATAATAATAATAAAATGGCTTTCAAGTACGTCAGCTTGAAACCCGTTTTTCAATGTCATCATTGGTTGAGGGGGAGAATTTTTATATTCACTTCTCAAGGGGGAGAAAATAACCATTCTTATGTCAAGGGGGAGCGTAACTGCTTTATGATTTTTGAAATTCAACTGTCGAGGGGGAGCATCCTTTCTAATCGCTAAATACCGTTTCAATGCTCCTTTCAAATTTTTTTAACTTATCAATATGGGGTATCAATTTTTGTAATATCCGTAAACGATCTCATTACCAATCTCAATTGGTACTGATTGCATCTGTATATTACAAATTTTCTTATTCTATCTTGATAAAAAAAGTTGTGTACCTCAAACAGTTTTTCAACCTCTTACATATTTACAATCACACAAGGTTATCAATGTTGAGTATTAGCTTTTGCAATATTCGTAAACGATCTCTTTACCAGTCTAGGTTGGTACTGATTGCATCTTTTTATTGCAAATTCTCTTATTTCTCATTGCTACCTTTGTGTTCCTTCATTGTCAAAATTCTTCAATTGTAAATCAAATTTTTCTCCTTTCAAATACAATTTTCGTTTTTCAAATCGACACTCAATTACAAACATTTTCTTTTACTCAGATTAAGTTGTTGACATCACAATTTCATAAATTCTTTATTAATCTGTGATGCTCAACATTCCAAAAATTTTTAACTCACTTTGTGCTCACAATGATGTGTTCACAACGTAGGATACAAATTTTTGTCATATTCGTAAACGATCTCTTTACTAGTCTCGATTAGTAAAGATTGTATCTGTTTATGACAAATTTTTCGTCTCTTGCGTTGTGGCTCAATTTTTCAAAACCCTGATTTTGCACATAATGTTTTTCATTTTTAAAAGACTTATTTGCAACACTCAACACAATTTGCTGTTAAATTCGTCGATCTCTTTACTGATTTCAATCAGTACTGATTGCATCTGTTTTTAACACCAACTTGGATTGATTGTTCTTACTATTTTTCAAACGATTTTCATCCATAAAAGATCAATGGAGAAATCATTTTTCATCTTCTCTAAAATGCTCATATTCAATTCTGACTTTCTCCAGTTCTCACACACTCAAAATCGTTTTGAATGCACATTGTTATGTCAGTGATCTTTGTATATCCGTAGATCTCTTCTCTGCACACGTTCAGAGAAGATTGCATCTTTGTAAGTGGTATACTTCACTGATCTTTGATATACTCAAACAAATTGAGCTCTTTTAAATTTCAAATATTTGATTAACAATGTCTCTCATCATCGTGTTTGTCATATCCGTAAACGATCTCTTTACTGAAGTTCTTCAGTAAAGATTGCATCTGTTTATGACTTCACGTGATTATTGACACTGCTATTCTTCTTTTTCAAATATTTTCTCAAATATTTTTAGATCAAATCAATTTGTCCATGGTTTTTCATGAGTACTACTTGTTTCTGGTTCTCATTCCGATATTGGCTCTCAATTTCCAAAACACAACTATTTAGCTTTATCATGAGGACACTGGTCATGATCCTCATGAGGGGGAGAAAAAGAGCAAGAAATAGTTCAAATATCGGATGTATAACTGAACAACATCAAAAAGAATCACAAACATCCCATCAAAGAAGAAAATTGATAACTCATGTACTCAAATCAACTGCAAAATCAGAAACATTTTAGATCAAGTGATTAAGAAAAAGAGAAAATGATAATCAGTGTACTAAACAGAAAAACAAGTGAAGAAGAGCAAAACCGATTCATCTACAGAAATATCTCTCAAAATCTCAACCACATCTATTACAAGCTTAACTGTATAAATCTTTCTTTCTAAATTCCATAACATTCATATCCATTCAAAAGCTTAACTGTTCTAATCTGTTGGTATATCCACATTCGTCCAAATCTTAAATGTACATATCATTCTTTCCTACATACAAAACTTACAAACACACACATCCAAAACTTTAACTGTCAAAACATTCAAAATCATTATTATCTTATCCTCACAAAAATCTCTATTACAACATCTTAGTCAAATCCTTACCTAACTGATGTTTCATTTCTAGAACCTTCTAATCTTCAATATATCAGTTTTAGGCATTTCTTACACTAACAAACTCAACGATAAAAATTGAGTTCCTTTGAAAGAAGACTGAGATGAAGTTCAAAGAGCTCAAAAAGAGGGAGATTCGATAATAATAAAGACATATTAAGTCAACAATTCATGAAATCTTCTGAGATACTTTATATTGGTTGAAAAGTCAATAAAAAGTATTATTTTTCACTGTTCAATCAAAAGCTGAAGCTGATACTACATCAAAACTACTCAACGGATAATTCAGTCTCAGACTTTGCTAGAGAAGAAGATTTCAAGAACAGGCTAATTCAAACTATTGATACAAAGGGGGAGATTGTTAGGGTCATTTTAATTGTATTCAATAGTTAGGGGACTAGTTGTGTAATATTGTATAAATGATAAACTAGTAATTAGCCTTAAGCATGATGATTCGTGAGATAGGTATTTAAGGGAAATTTACCTTCACTAATTGTAAGCTTTCACACACTTAATAGTATTACACTTTTGAAAGCCTTCCTTCCTTCCCTCCATCTTTCTCTCTCAACTACACACACTAAAACATCAAGAACACACACTTAAGCTTCAATTCTTCTCAAATCATCATGAATTAGCTTGAATTCAATCACATTAGATCTCTCAAAATCTCAATTAACTCATAAAAAGTGGATACTGTGGTTAGGAAATTCCAACTTATACATGTTACTATAAAAGTTAACACAACACGTATTTTATATGTAGCGTAATTACCAAGGCATGTATCGGAGCTTTCAGTTGTGACTACCCCACCATTTATATCCAAAAAATGAATTGTGAGTTCGAGAGAGAGGATTGTGTTTGGAAACTATTTATTTTATATTTATTATTTCATTGTTATTTTAGTTGAATAACTGGAACACCCGAGTGACATGGTGGTGCAGCTACTTTGTAATAATAAATGTCACATTAATATAGTTATATTATCTATTTACATTTTAGACTAACTACCTATCACATATTTATATTCTCTTGCTTATGTTAATTTGTTCGTTTTGATGTGGATTAAGGCTAGAATAATTTAACAAAACCATGCTAATTTGGTGATAAATTAAAAGGGGGCAAACGTTTATCAAAAGCTTCAAATATCAGTTTAAAGAGCATGCTATGATACAGTAAATTATTATTCGTATATTCAATCACCTAAACATTTCATATTGCTCAACTTCATTAATATATATTTTCTTTTACATATCAACTAGAGGTTATCTAGTTAAATCTATTTTGAAGATATATAAGATATTTATTTGTTTGTTTGTATATTTGTCCTTAAAAAACGAGTAGCATGGATTTCCAATGTTCGAATTTTAAGTAGTCTATTGTTAGAAAAATAATTTTACAAAATAGTTGAATGTACATTAGTCGTATGGGTTTGTAACCGTAGAAAATTAGTCAAAAGTAGTTGGATAGATTGGGTTAGAAATCGTATGAATATCCGGTATTGATACTTTGTTTGGTTCTAGCTTCTCCCAAGTTTTATAATATTATGATAGCCATTTAAAAAAAAATTAAAAAAAATGCATTAGTTTCCTTGCCCAATTCAAAAGTGAGAAACCCCAACAAAGAAAAACTTTGAGAGAAATACATCAAAACTTACATGAAGAAAAAATTGGATTAAGAATGTCGATCAATCGGTAATTAAGAAGAAGTTTGGTTCTGTAGCTAGACTAAGCACTACAAGAAAATGACCATATCCCGATGACATAAAAAAAAGTCTTTGCCGAAAACAAGTCGTCGCCACAGGCTATCCCGACAACATGCCGTCGGTACAGTTTCGTCGCCATAGCTTCGTCGCCATAACTGAAAATTTTCGTCGCCACAGTTGTCGTCGGCATAAGTACAGCAATACCAACGACAGTTAGTCGGCATAACGATTGTCGCTAAAAAAATTTCAATTTAAAAGAAATGTTTTATTATAAGCCTATTCCGACAACAGTTTTCGCCGGACTATTTTCCGTTAAGACGTTTACCGACGACATTTCGTGCCTATAAACATTGACGAAAATTTTTATGGTAACTCTTTCCCGACAACAAGTCGTCGGTACAGGTTTTGATTTATGGTAATTTCTGACATCTGTACCGACAAAAATTGAAACATACATATGTACATCCATATATGGATACGTATATGGATACATAGATACAAATATTGAAACATACATACACTCAAACATACATTGATACATACAGTAATACAAACATGGATACATAAATACATACATCGATACATAAAGTGATATATATATATATATATATATATATATATATATATATATATATATATATATATATATATATATATATATAGGGTCCAGATCCGGTGAGGACCGTGAGGACTCCAAAAAAACACTAAAAATGATCCAAAACAAACTTTTTTCAAAAAAATTCTTTTTTAAATATCTAAATCGCAGCCTATAAGATCCAAAAAAAATATGGATCATAATAATGATCCACAAAAAAAATATGGATCATTGTTATGATCCGCAAAAAAAAGTGGATCATAATTTTTTTTCGAAATTTTTTTTTGGTCAAATGTAGTAATTATCAAGGTGAGTTATATATATGTTTTTCGGAATTTTTTGAAATTTTTATGATGTGTCCTCGCAAGTTCTCACCGTTTTTTGAGTCCTCACGATCCCACTTCTATATATATATATATATATATATATATATATATATATATATATATATATATATATATATATATATATATATATATATATATATATATATATATATATATATATATATAGTCAAGAGTTATATTGAGAACCCTGATTTCAAAAAGAACTCTGAGAACTTTTTATTAACAAAATTGGACCATTGGATTTAAGATTAACGGTTAAGATTGTTTATGGCATTTTCGTAAATAATACAACTTATTTTTTTGGTAAAAATTAAATGAAAAGGGTATCATAGGTATTTTGCAAAATAAAAAAAAAGAAAAAGAAAAGAGAATTGCTTAAAATCCGTCACTTTCTCTCTCCAATTTGTTTTAATTCCATTTTTTTCTCCAAAACCCATATCTCTCCCATTTTTCCCACCACTCCCAATTTTCTCTATCCCCACTTCTTCTCTAACCTCCTTTCTAAACCCTAGCTACCGAAATATACATCATGTTATTGGTGCACGAACAACAACCAAATATTGTACATCTGGAGACAATATGCAGCATCGGGTGTAGATTTGACATTGAAAGATACAATGGCTCTCTCGATTTCTTGTTTTCATGGAGAATGAGTTGTTTATGAGTGTTTATGGCCGGCGTAGACATGGGTTGTTTCATCTAGTTTATTTGTTCGATCGTCGGCAGCGATGTAGCTTTTAAGATCTCCGACAAAGAAGCAAAAGTATCCGATTGCGGTTTCACTGAGATGTAGCTTTTAAGATCTCCGACGGCGGTTTCCTTCCCGACGGTTTACTTCTCTGGTTCGTGAGTCACCACCCCATTGTCTTTCGATTTTTTGTGATATCATATATTGTACTTCACACATGAGATCTGCTTACGGTTTCTATAGCTGATGTTTTTGTTTAATCTTTATTTGTTTATGTTGTTGTATTGATAATTTGATACCATCTACGATAGCTAAAAATTACTCTTTTTCACTCAATAATGGTATTTGTTTTCAGTATTTAGAGATCTGCAGTGCTGGTTGGATTTCTCCCAAATTCGTTCATCTTTATTAGGGAAACAAATCATTACTTTGTAGGGGACTAATGAAAAGAGACAAAGATTTTGGGTTTTTGACGAGGCGACTAAATAGAAACATGGAGAAGGAAATTGAGTTTTCTTTTGCATTGCTATTCTTATGGAATATTTTTTTTCTTTTGGCAGAGTTTGAAAACATCAATGTCAAAATATTATATAAGGTATAATATTAATTGTTGAATTAAGTTGTAGTTGAAGTTACGTAGATTTACATGAACTAATTTGTGTGATTTTGTAGGTGAGAGGTGTTAGGGACACCTCAAGCTTAATGACTTCGTTCAATTTTTTTCGATTATTTGTTGTGTGAGAACAATTATGTTTGGCTTTTCATTTTTTTTCTTTATATTAGTGTTTTCTTATTGTTGGATGTGTATATGTTATTGGTGCAATTTTTATACATTGATGTTTTTCTGTTACATATATGTTATCAGTAGACCTGTTTCGACCATGTTCTCTCAAACACATATGTTCAACTAGTTTAAAACACTTATGTACAGTAGTTATCGAAAATAACATTAATTACTGGAAAAATAACATATGTACAACCGTCTCAACATATATGAACAACCTACATTTAAAACTAATTACTAAAAAAACATATATGCACAACCGGTTAGACAAAAATGACAAAATAACAATAAATTTTCAAAAATAATTCCTAAATTAGAGGAAATTTTCAAAATAGGAAAAAAAATTATTTGTAAAATGTCGTAAATACCCCTGAATAATTAATATGAATTAAATTAATCAAAATCAATTTACTAAATTCTGATTGGTTAATAAGAGTTCTCAGAGTTCTTTTTGAAATCAGGGTTCTCAATATAACTCGACCCTATATATATATATATATATATATATATATATATATATATATATATATATATATATATATATAGGGTTGAATTAGTTTCAGAACCAATTAAGGCTACAGAACCAGCAGAACTCAATCTAAACCATTGATTTTTGTAATGAAATGATCATGAAAGACACATTAATATATTTGATGAGGGACCCCCAAATATTGGTTTGCATGGATATCATTCATGCATGTATACATATATGTATATGTTTTCATGTATGTATACATACGTGTTATCTATATATTTTACTCATTATCTTTTGATTTCAACATATATTTTGATCAATTCGATAAATACATAATAAGTAAAAATAAACATCAAACATCATTATTCCTTTTGAATTTGTTCCAATATACATACATACCCAAACAAATACTACCTCCGTATCAAAATAAGTGATACATTTGAAGAAAAACGGTTTTTGAGGCAAAAGATTAAAATGTAGTTTAAGATAGATTAAAGTGGATAGTTAGTGGAGAAGAGGTCCCAGTTCTTTTGAATAAAGTGATATTAATGATGTTTAAAAATTAAAGGAAGGGTAAAAGGGTAATTTCACTTTATTAAAGTAGATAGTTAGTGGAGAAAGGGTCCCACTTTTTTACCAAATAAGGTAAGTTTTAGAAGTGTATCACTTATTTTGTTCCACCCCTAAATAGAAAGTGTATCTGAGAGAGCTATTGCAATCGAAATCAAGCAAATTCATGGTGATTTGAAGAAGATTTGAAAATCAAGTGTGTCTTTTAGTGTGTGTGTGTGTGAGTTGAGAGAGATGAAGATGGAAGATGAGCTTTCAAAGTCTGTAATTCAATAATTGTGGGAAAGCTTGCATTCTAAGTCATCATACATGGTATTTATACCTCACCTCTAATCTAGTTTAATTATCCTTAATTACATTCTAATGCTCAAAACTAGACTTAACAATCTCCCCCTTTTTGAGCTTTAACACCTGATCCCAGTCTTCCGTCTTCAGTTTCTTCTCATGGTCTGTAATAATATTTGTAAACTCTCAGATGTGCTTCAAAATGTTGAATTACTGAACACTGTTTACATCTGAGCAGCCTGAGAAGCAATTAAGATATCTGTCTTTGGCAATAAAATGTTTTCTGAATTTCAAGAACATACCATTGCAGAAATTTGGAAGTTTCAGATACTCAAAGAAAATATATTTTTCGTTGAATCTGTTTGACTAAGGAAATCCTATAATTGATTTACTAAAGTTTTGAAAGATCTGGAAATGGAATATCAGTTAGGTAAGGATTTGTCTGGGATTCTCAGATAAAGAAGAGGTTGTTTTGAATTTAGTGGTAGAGGTTTTCGTGAGGATAAGATAATGATGATTTTGAATGATTTGAAAGTTTAAGTTTTAAGATGTGTGTGTTTGTTTTGGTTAGAATGATTTGTACAGTTAAGATTTGAATATGTGATTGTTTTGAATGTTGAAAAGAATGATTTGTACAGTTAAGATTTGAATATGTGATTGTTTCGAATGTTGAAAAGAATGATTTGTACAATTAAAGTTTTGAATATGTGATTGTTTCGAATGTTGAAAAGAATGATTTGTACAGTTAAGATTTTGGATAGATGTGGTTGAGATTTTGAGAGAGATTTCAGTATTCTTCTTCACTTGATTTTCTGTTTAATATATTGATTCACACTTGATTTTGCATTTGATATGAGTACATGAGTTATGAATTTTCTTCTTTGATGGGATGTTTGTGGTTCTTTTTGATGTTGTTCAGTTATGGATCCGATATTTGAACTATTTCTTGCTCTTTTCTCCCCCTCATTAGGATCATGATCAGGGTCCTCATGATAAAGCTGAATAGTTACTTTGTGGAAACAGAGAGAGGAAATTTTGTGTCGGTGTAAATCGAGAGCCAAGACAGGATAGTGTTAGAATCGAGAACCAGAAACATGTAGTACTCATGAAATGACCACAGAAAAATTGTTTTGATCTAAAAATCTTAGAGAAAAATATTTGAAAAATGAAGAATAACAATGTCAATAATCACGTGAAGTCATAAACAGATGCAATCTTTACTGAAAAACTTCAGTAAAGAGATCGTCTACGGATATGACGAACACGATGATTAAAGACATGGTTAATCAAAAATTTGAGATTTAAAAGAAATCAATTTATTGTGCACAAAAATTATTTAAGTGTAAGGTGAAAACATCTAATTAGTCCAAAAGTCACGTATGTATACTACTTACAAAGATGCAATTTTCGCTGAAAGATTTCAGAGAAAAGATCGACGAGTATAACAGACTAAGAACAAAAAAGACAATTAAAAGGACTGTAGTCATTGATGTATACTACTTACAAAGATGCAATTTTCGCTGAATGACTTCAGAGAAAAGATCGACGGGTATACATGACTACGACCTCATGAATGTCACATTCTTATACACCTTTTGAAGATGGGGAAAGGATATGAAAAATTTCTTAAGTCCCCAATGAAGTATAGTTTTAGGAATGATTTTGAAAGGATAGAAAATGTTTGAGGTTTGAAAAATCATTTGAAAAGTGAAAAGATTTATGTGCAAAATCAGGTTTTTGAAAAATAGAGTCACAACGCAAGAGACGAAAATTTGCCATAAACAGATGCAATCAATACTAATCAAGATTAGTAAAGAGATCATTTACGAATATGACAAAAATTTATATCCTACGTTGTGAACACATCATTGTGAGCACAAAGTGAGATAAAAAAATTTTTGGAATGTTGAGCATCACAAATTAACAAAGAATTTATGAGAATGTGATGTCAACAACTCAATATGAGAAAAAAAAAATATTTGTAATTTAGGATCGATTTTGAACAATAAAAATTGTATGTAAAAGGAGAAAAATTTTGATTTACAATTGAAAATTTTTAAACAATGAAAGAACACAAAGGTAGCAATGAGAAATAACAGAATTTGTAATAAACAGATGCAATCAGTACCAACCTATACTGGTAAAGAGATCGTTTACGAATATTGCAAAAGCTAATACTCAACATTGATAACCTTGTGTGATTGTAAATTTGTAAGATAGAATAAGAAAATTTGTAATAAACAGATGCAATCAGTACCAATTGAGATTGGTAACGAGATCGTTTACGGATATTACAAAAATTGATACTCCATGTTGATAATTCAAAAAAAAATTGAAAGGAGCATTGAAACAGTATTTAGCGATTATAAAAGGAAGCTCCCCCTCGACAGTTGTTTTTCAAAAATTATAAAGCAGTTATGCTCCCCCTTGACATATGAATGTCTAGTTTCTCCCCCTTGACAAGTGAATATAAAAAAATTCTCCACTTCAACCAATTAGGATATGAAAGAACGGGTTTAAAGCAGATGTACTTGAAAGCCATTGCTTTGAAGCGCGGGTTATACACTGACGTGTGCATAAGCCATACTCCTACAAAACACATCAAACAACTTTTGGTACCCATTTTGTTTTGACTCCGATGGTGTTAGTGTTGGCGTGAAACCATCTATAAGTTGTATCAATTTGATTTACAGATTTGGAATTCCAAGAAAAACTGAAACATGGTGTTTCACTTTCAAATAATTTTCGAGGAATTATTTGAGATGTTGGAGTTTTAGGAACCCATTTTGCATTTAAGATCATTGGTGTTTTAGGAGTTATTTTTGGCACTTGATGAAAAGTTGATATTGGTGCCAATGAAAGTAAATCTTTTCTTGAATATCTTAAAGATTTAGTTTTGGAAAAGCTTTTCTTTGAAGTTGTAGAATGTTTCAACACGGTTGATGGTTTGTTCTTATACATCTGAGAATGCTTAAGTTTAGAAGAGGAACCTAATTTATTTGGAGTTTTAGGTGCGGAATTTCCTCTAATAACTTGTTTGAGAGCATTCAATTTCTTATCAGAGTTTGGTAGAACCGTGGATCTCCTAGGCTTAGGTTTGGTAGAGGAACTTACATGTGAATTCGGTTTAGGTTTTGAATTTCCTCTATTAATCTGAGATTGTTTGATTGTATATAAATCACGATATGCCATTACAGGAGAAAATATTCTAGAGTTATTACATTTAGTCTTTGCAGTAAAAGGAGAATCTAAGTTCATGGATGCACTAGGCTTCTTAAGCTTCTGAAGATGAGATGACTTAGATTCCTTAAACTGATGACTTCCTCTATCTCCAACAGGGTTGTGTGATTTTGGAACTTTGGTGCAAAGTGAACAACCACTTGTGGAAGTACTAGAAATAGGTGACTCAATGCTGAAAGAAGCTTCTAAATTTTGAATTTGTATTGTTAACTTCAATTTCTCTTCATCAAAATATTTATGTGTTTCTTCATTTTTACTTTCTAATTCATAGATTTTAGTTTGCAAAACAGATTTTTCTTTATCAAAAGTCTGATGTGTTTCATCGATTTCAGTTTCCAATTGATAAATTTTCTTTTCTAGAATTAGATTTGGCACATCACCTGACATCTATCCTCTTTGAACAATCAATTCTTCAAGACGTTTGATATTGGAATTCAATTTATGGTTTTCATTCTTGAGTGTCTGTATGATATTCTGTTTGGTTTTCATTTCATTTAATGAAATTATTTTTTGTTCATGAAGATTTTCAGTTAATTCTTTGATTTGAGAGTTTAAAGATTTAAACTGTTTTTCATTTTCGTCAAATTCTTGTTGTTTACGTTCCAAACAATTTTTAGTACCTTGATATGCATACCATGTCTTAGCGTATTGTTTGTGATTGTGATCATGTCTTGCCGTCAATTCTGACACTTTAGTTTGTAAATCCAGATTCTGTTGTTTCAAAACTTTAGTTTGTTGAATATGATGAACAAGTTGATCACCTAGATGAGCATTTTGTTCATTTTGTTTTTCCAAAATATTTAAACGATCTTTAAGTTGATCATTTAAATCTGTTTCTTCTAAAAGTTTTTGGGTTAATAATGCTATTTGAGACGTCTGAGTTTGGATAAAACAAGTATCAGAATTATTGGAAGTATTTGCATTAGATAGAAAAGAAGTATGTACCTTGTCATCCTTGTTAGCCTTTGCATTGAATCTATCAGAAACCTCAGTATTTTCTTTTGACTTATAGCACAAATTTGCTGTTTGTTCTTTATCTTCAGTTAACACTTTTTTAGTCTCCATTTGTTTATAATATTCGACAGCTTTTCTCGCATTGGCAAGGTCGTTATCCATATTTGCAATTATTAGATTTTTGGGTAAAATTTCTTGTGTTTAAAAATGTGAAAGTCTTCTTTAAAATCTTTTTTTTTTAATGTAAAAATTTAAGGTGTTTAAAAAGTTTTAAAAAAATTAAAATTGAAATTGAAACAAAATTGAAATTGTTTGATCTTTTAAAAGAAAGTTATATTAAGAAAATTGTATTGTTTTGTGAATTTTAAAAAAATTGTCTTAAGGTTGTATTTAATTTGGACTATAATTGAGTTTTGTGTTCTACGTTTAAACAAATTTTGTTAGAATCTTGTGAAATTTCTTCTTTTATAGTCACGTTCATTCTTAAAAAAATTGTTTTACAATTGAATTTGACAAAAATTGGGTTTGTATGTATCAATATATTGGGTTTAAAAGATTAGTAGGTTTAGACTTTGGGCCAATTGATAGGCTGAGATTGTTCTGGGCTTAGATGGTTTAAGATTCTTGATGGTGTTTTGGCAATTAGCAGATCGAACAAATTGGGCCTGATTATGATATGAGACCGAACAAACTAGCAGTTCGAAGCAGAACTAGTAGATCGAACAAAGGTGAGACGGGATGAATCGTACTAGCAGAATGAACGATTGCGTTTCTATGTTGAATTGTTTACAAATTATATGATGAATTGATTGTTGGATCGAATTTTGCAAATTACAGTCGTTTTTTGAGTTTTTAAACTTTTTCACTAAAATCATTGAATCATGATCAATTGTTGATGGAATTGATTGAAATTTGATTCTATTGTTATTAGAATCAATGGAGAAACATGAATCTTCAATCAAATCATCAATTCCAAACGAAAAATTCGCAAATTAATTTTCACAGTGACGTACCAAACTTTTTCAACAAAAACTCAGATCTGGATCAAATCATCACGAATTTGGATATATTACTTGGAAGGATTGTGCTCTGATACCAATTGAGAGAGCTAAAGCAATCGAAATTAAGCTAATTCATGGTGATTTGATCAATGTTGAAGAATCAAGTGTGTGTTTTAGTGTGTGAAAGTTGAGAGAGAATGAAGATGGAGGGAAGAGCTTTCAAAGTGTGTAATCTATTCAAATGTGAGAAAAGCTTACAAATCAAGTCAAACATACAACATTATATACTACTACCACTTAATAAGGAAAAGTTAACTAACGGAATTAAAGGTCAAAACCTTATTACAAAATTGGTCATAACAGTATCACTTATTTTGATTCCAAGGTAGTATTTAACAGGCAACAAACTTACGTTTAATATAAACACGTGTTACCCTTTTTACCTTTGACCTTGACTTTGATTTTCTTTGCTTCAGTGAGCTTGTATGTTTTGCTTTAAGAGCTTGTACCTTACCGCAACCATTCCTCCACCACATTAAATGAATTGTACTTTAGTTTTAGAAAATTGTACCTTGAGCGTCAATGTACAGATGGAAGTAATATGAAACATGCATAATTCTAGGAAGAATATGATATTAATTACCAAAGGCTAAACCCGAAATTAGGAAGACGGCTGAATCAGCTGCACATACGTTTTAGTAAACAAGTGGTATTACGCAAATTAATCAAGTCTCAATTTCATTGGTTAAAATAAAACAAAGGAAGGCCTATTTATACAAATTTTTCCCTTGGTTTTCCATTAATTAATTAATTCATTCATTCTCAGTGTGTGTAAGAAACAGAAACAGAAAGCATGAAGCGCTCGTTGATCTTGATTTTGATTTCTTTCTTCTTCTTAACGGTAATTAGTTTCTGTATATTGACCAACTTACGTTGATCAAAATCCTAATTATAGTTTTAGGTATTTAATTTATTATGTTTGTAAATGGCATATGCAGGTGCATGCAGATATATTGGAAGGCACAGCAGGAGGAGGTGCAAGCGCATCAGTTGAACTAACCGACGAAAATTTTGATCAACTGGTTCTTAAAAGCAACGCTCGTGGATTTCTTTGCACCCTGGTAATTATAATTGTAATTGTAATTGTCATTGTAATTGTAATTGTAATTAATTACTTCAATTATTCTCATGCATCTCGAGCTAATGATAAATCAATTTTTTTTGTTTCAGGCCAAGGCTGCAAACAACTTAAAAGGAAAAGCGAAAATGGGTACAGTTAACTGTGATGTTGTAAAAGTACAGACTTTTATCCAATCTTTATAACATATTATGTTACTTTGACTTTTATTTATCATTTACTAATGGATTACGTACGCATTTCAGGGGTTACCGGCCAAATATAGTGTACCAGGGTGTTAGGACCCGATTCGAGATGGGTGATTCTCCTAAGAATTCAAGATGAGAGGATCAATTGGAGCAAATTTTCTGTGTATATCCTTGATGAAATTACAATGCATTTATACTAAAAAAAAAGAAAGTGACGACTACTCTAAACGATCGTGTACAGATCGTGGTTGACAAAAAAGAAACATGGTTTATTGGTTTCCTAAGTTAACGTGCATGCATGCGAATCTTAAGGGAAAAGATGAGGACTACTGCTAACTGCCTTGACTTGGTTCTAATCCAGAAAACGTGCGGGCCTTTTGATTGTGCGTATGGGCCTTGGCTGGTGATGGGCTAAAGCTGTATTGGGCTCCGAGGTTGAGGTGGGCTTATTCGTATCAATCCCCTCCTGCTGAAAAACGGACGTGTCCTCACGTTCTATAAAGTCCGGAAAACGTGTAACGATTTCTGATAACTTTTCCCATGTGGCTTCAGCTACTTCTTGGTTGGACCATTGGATGAGGAGCTCGGTGTCGGTCCCGGTTTGGCGGTGTTGGAGAATGCTTGCTGGTTGAGGGGAATCGGTGTTGGTGTCAATGAGCCATTCGGTGGGAAATTCATTTGAGGGTATTTGATTATGACTTTCTTTTAACAGAGAGACATGAAAAACGGGATGGACTCGTGATTGTTCTGGTAATTTGAGGCGGTATGCCACCGGCCCAATTCTCTCGAGTATGCGATATGGCCCAAAAAACCTTTTAGAAAGCTTCTGAGTTTCGCGAGCTTGAACTGAATGTTGGCGGTAGTTACGGAGGCGAAGTAGAACCAAATCTCCTACTTGAAATTCCTTGTCTAATCTTTTTTTGTTAGCATGTTTGGTCATACGGTTTCTTGCTTTTTCCAAGGATGTCTTCAGTATTTCAATGAGCCTTTGGTGCTCAATTAGTGAAGCATCAATAGAGGCAGTGGTATTAGTGCCGGGTTTGTAGTCATGGATGGTGGTGGCATCACGACCGTACATGGCTTTGAACGGTGTCATTTGAATGGATGAATGAAAAGTGGTGTTGTACCAAAATTCCGCGAGGTATAAGTAACGGTGCCATGTACGTGGTTCGTCATGTACGAAGGCACGTAGATAAGATTCAAGACATCGATTGACTACTTCGGTTTGTCCATCGGTTTGTGGGTGGTAAGCACTTGAGTGGCGGAGTTTGGTTCCTAATTGTTTGAATAGTTGTGACCAAAAGTGACTTAAAAAGAGGGGATCTCGATCGGACGTTATGGATTTGGGTAAGCCATGGAGGCGGTAAATGTCTTTGAGAAAGGTAGTGGCAAGTGTGGAAGCGGTATATTTGGTGGGTAATGGTAAGAAATGGGCAAATTTTGAAAGGCGATCGACTATGACCCAAATGGCGGTTTTCCCGTTTGATGGTGGTAGGTGGGTGATAAAGTCCATGGTGATGTCATGCCAAGGTTTGGTTGGAATTGGTAAGGGTTGTAGCAATCCATATGGTTTGTGTGTGGGATACTTTGTTGTTTGACAAACAGAACAATTTTTGATAAAGTCATTGATGTCTTGTTTAAGTGTTGGCCAAAAAAAAATGGGTGCAATTCTTCTGAATGTAGCTTGTGTGCCCGAATGTCCACCAAGTGTAGAAGTATGAAATTCCTGCAAAATAATAAGACGAATATGTGTAATGTTAGGAATAAAAAGTCGACCTTGGAGGTAGATGAGGCCATCGTGAATTGTGTGATTTGGTAGTGAGTGCGGGTGTTGTTCCAACTGATCCATAAGGTTTTTCCCATCTTGTGTCATGCGGTAATATTGACGCAATTCGTCTAACCATGTGGCTTTTGGGTTCGAGATAGCCAAGAATTGCGAGGTGTCGGGTCGACTAAGGGCATCCGCAACTTTATTTTCCTTGCCCGGTTTGTAGTGTAACTCAAAGTCATACCCCAAGAGCTTTGTTAACCACTTGTGTTGTTCCGGTGTTTGGATGGTTTGAGTCAAGAGATGTTTCAAACTATGGTGATCGGTATAAACACGGAATTTGCGTCCTAAAAGGTATTGACGCCATTTCTTGATTGCTTCGGTGATCGCGTATAATTCCCGTATATACGTGGAGTTGCCTTGCATGCGGTCACACAATTTCTTACTAAAAAACGATATCGGTTTGTCCCTTTGAGAAAGGACGGCGCCAATGGCCACGCCGGAAGCATCGGTGGTAATATCAAAAGGTTCGGTGAAATTGGGTAAGGCGAGGGTGATGAGTTTGGTCATTGCGGTTTTAAGGGTATTGAATGATTTATCGGCAGCGGTTGTCCATGTGAATGAGGGGTGTTTAAGTATATCGGTGAGGGCGGCGGCAATGTGTGCGTAGGTGGGAACAAAGCGGCGGTAGTAGCCGGTTAATCCCAGGAAAGCTCGAAGTGTGGTAAATGTGGTGGGTGTTGGCCAATTTTGGATGGTTTGTAATTTATCGGGATCGGCGGTGACGCCTGCTGCCGATATAATGTGACCAAGAAATGGAATTGATTGTGTGGCAAATAAGCATTTGGATGCTTTTGCATGATATTGATTTTCTAGCAGTGTCTTGAAAACGAAGTGAAGGTGGTCATAATGGTTTTGGATGGAGGTGCTGTAAATCAATATGTCATCAAAGAAAACTAGGACAAATTTACGTAAAACTGACCGAAACAAGTCGTTCATTGCCGATTGAAATGTTGATGGTGCATTTGTGAGACCAAAGGGCATGACGCGAAATTCGTAATGACCGTCAATTGTACGGAAAGCGGTTTTGGGAATGTCGTTTGGTGAGACTCGTATTTGATGATATCCGGCTCGAAGATCGATTTTTGAGAAGATTGTAGCACCATGTAATTCATCGAGTAACTCGTCTACGGTTGGTATCGGAAAACGATCTTTGATGGTAACCGCGTTTAGTGCGCGGTAATCAACACAGAAACGCCACGTACCGTCTTTTTTGTGGACAAGTAAAACGGGAGATGAAAACGGGCTTTGGCTTGGTTGAATGATTCCGTCGTTTAACATTTCTGTGATCAAGTTTGTCATAATTTCTTTCTGATAGTGGGGGTAACGGTACGGTTTTACGTTAACCGGTTGTGTATTGGGAATGAGTGGAATGTGATGGTCATGAGGGCGGTGTGGAGGCAGGCTATGTGGTGGTTGGAATAAAGTGGAATATTGATCCAGTAATGCATGTATGGTTGGGTCGTTGTGACATGGGGTAGGTGTAGGGATAGGTGGTGGTGGGGCATGGTGAAATATCATAGTGTGGAGTGAGGCTATAGAGTCTTTTTTTATAAGTGAATTTAACGAGCTAGGTGTAACGGGGGTGGCTAATGGTTCACCACGTATGATGCATGGTTTTTGATTGACGGTAAAAGAGAGTTCCGGAATGGAAAAATCAGCGAGTATGGGTCCGAGTGAGCTAAGCCAAGTGAGGCCAAGGATCACGTCGGCGCCGGCAACATCAATGACAAAAAGGGGTACTTGGAATTGGGTGTTACTTACTTCCAAAGGTGCGGTGGCGAGTAGTGAGTTGCATACGAGAAAGTGGCCGTTGCCGACCATTACGGAAAATGGAGTGATCGGTGTGGGTGTGATGGGTAACAAGGAAGCGATCCGGGGTTGTATGATGTTATGCGTACTACCGCAATCAATAAGAATGGTAACAGTTTGGTTGTGTATACGCCCGGTAACGCGGATGGTTCTGGCGGAATGTAACCCAAAATAAGCTGCGTTTGAAAGTGAAAGGAAGTGTGGTGTGTGAGGGTTTAAAGGGTCTGGTGGATCGGGTGGGTTGGTGTGTTCAATATTGAAAATACCGGAGGCGGGTACGGGATCTGTGTCATCATCAGTACCGTTATCGGCGATAAATAGGAATTGGGGTGGATTACAAACATGACCCGGTTGGAATTTCTCGGGGCAACGGAAGCATAAGCCTTCGGCGCGCCGTTTTTGTAGAGCTTCCGGTGACAATCGGGTGAAGGGTAGCGAGGAACGTGGTTTGGGTGTGGGTAATAGGGCTGGTTGGGATGCGGATGATGATGAGGAATTGGTGGGGTTGGGTGGAACAGGTTGTTTGTGATTTTGGGACGTGTTTGGGGTGGAACGTTGGTACGAAGTGTATCGGGGTCGGTTGGTGTGGAGTTTATCTTCTATGAGCTTGGCAAGGCCGTATGTTTGGTGTAAGCTTGACGGGTTAAGGATAGCAAGTCCGGATTGAATGTCGGAACGTAAGCCGGAGATGAAACAGTTTTGGAGTGCTTCGGGAGGCAAGCCCGTGACACAATTGCTCACCTGCTCGAACTCAGTTTGATATGCCGACACGGTGGATGTTTGATGGAGTTTGAAGAGAGTTGCTTGGTGATTTTCGTATGAGGATGGACCAAAACGGACTTCAAGAGCCCTGGTGAATTCCTGCCAAGTACCGAGTAGGTTATTGTTGGCAAGATGTTTGTACCAGCTGAGGGCGTTGCCGGTAAAGTAAAAAACGGATAGGGCAATGCGTTGGTCGGGCGGAATGGAGTAGTAGGTAAAATAATTGTCGGCTTGAAAGATCCAATCCAAAGGGTTTGAGCCATCGAATGTGGGAAGTAAAATTTTGGGTGGTCGTGGGTTGGTATTGCCCGGAGGCGGAGGCGGAGGTGGTGGATTGTCGGGTTTTTTTGAGGTATCAAGTTTAAGTTGTTTAGTAACGGTGGTGATAATGTCATTGTTTTGGGCAAATTGAGTGGTAAGTTGTTTGCTGATTAGGTCAAGTTGCGAATGGGAGGCGGCTTGGGCGGAGGCTTGACTGTGGAGGATTTTTTCGGTGTTGTCGGTGGAGATATGGAGGAGTTTTTGGAGGGTATCGTTGAGGGCGGTGAGGGTGTCTTCAAGAGAAGGCGTTTCTTTGCGGGGAGGCATTGTAGAAACAAGAATGAAAGCACCAAATGTTAGGACCCGATTCGAGATGGGTGATTCTCCTAAGAATTCAAGATGAGAGGATCAATTGGAGCAAATTTTCTGTGTATATCCTTGATGAAATTACAATGCATTTATACTAAAAAAAAAGAAAGTGACGACTACTCTAAACGATCGTGTACAGATCGTGGTTGACAAAAAAGAAACATGGTTTATTGGTTTCCTAAGTTAACGTGCATGCATGCGAATCTTAAGGGAAAAGATGAGGACTACTGCTAACTGCCTTGACTTGGTTCTAATCCAGAAAACGTGCGGGCCTTTTGATTGTGCGTATGGGCCTTGGCTGGTGATGGGCTAAAGCTGTATTGGGCTCCGAGGTTGAGGTGGGCTTATTCGTATCACAGGGATATCCCGAAGTGTTGCTTTTCGGTAAAGACAAAACAAAACCAGAAAAAGTTTGGGCGAGAGATGCTCCAGGACTCGAACAGTATGCAACTGAAGCTCTTACTCCTAAGCCGCTTCAAGTAACCAGAGTGAGTGATTTCAATTCAATCTCCACGGTGTGTTTGTTTGTGTAAGAAAGCTGAAAGCATGATTATATGTATTTAATGTTTGTGTACAGGAGGAGTACTTAACAGCCATTATCGATGTTCCCTTGAACATTTCCTTATGAACGCCCAACCTTTTTCCTTATCACCTGTACCAAAGTAACCACAATTACCCTAACGTTTCGAATGAAAGTTGGCAATTTCTTCATCAACTCCCCCAAATCAGCCTCTAATTTGGGTAACGCACAGCGTTATGATCTGGATGTTTAATTTTGATATTTGTAATTGGTTATTTTTATATAAGTCTACTCAATTTCTCACCTTGCCTCCACCGTACCTGAAGATTTATGATTTAGGCTTCTCTAAGGTATTCATCGGCTATCCATGATTAAAGATTGTTTTATTAAATCGATATCGAGATGCTAATTTTTTCAATTTATATGCCTGCAGTTGAGACTTAAAGTATGTGATGGAAAATTAAAGCATGAGTAGTTAACAATTTGTAGCACACTCTCTTTAATATGTTGCAATTATGTAAATATGATTTGGATAACAGTTGTTGAAAATTATTCAATTATTGTGAACGGTATACAAGTAGAAACTTAAAGTTCTATATAATTTGTGGCTTTAACAAGGTTGAGTTATTTCTGTTTGTAGGATGCTGGTAGGAGCGTGCACTTTTGAGTTACAAGAAGATCTTAAGAAGCTTAGGAAAACTATCCAGGTTAGTGCCTGTTTACTTTTTCGTTATAATATTTCGTGTGACTATCCTTTGATTATAAACAAAATTTCAAGGTATTACATCTCTGTTGAATGGTCCTGAGGAATGTTTTCTAAAATCACTTTCTTGCCCTCTCAAATAAATGATATAAAATTGATGTTATAACTACTAAACTCACAACTCACAAGAAAACCAGTCTATGACTAAAATTTGTAATAAAAAATTAGATACCTAACAAATATTTAATAAAAATAAAGACAGACATATCTCTTTGAAATGGTAAATTACATAATCTAACAAGAAATTGTATTTCTTTTTGCAGGTTACGGATACCCAATCTACAACACGATATGTATGACATACATGCTTATCGGATTAAGGCAAGTATTCAAACAAATGTACATGGCAGGAAACACATAATGATGGATCTAGATGAATGATTTACTTTGTTCGTGGTTTGTGATAATTGCGGAGGTAGAATAATTTAAAATTTGGCATGCTATTTGCATATTAAAAATTTGAGTTTTGGTAAAAAAGTATAATATCAAAGTTGGCACGCTTATCAAATTTGAAGTAGTGTAATATCAAGTTTTTTAACTGAAAAATGAGTGTAAAAATTGGTGTTATTGACTTTTATAGTAGATGCAACCTTAGAACTATATACACATAGTTCCAGAATTCGGCCATTCATCTCTTTCAGATCCTTTTTTTTTTTTTTTGCTTATTCTTTTATGTTTTGGTATAGTAATTTCAAACCTTGGAACTTTATGTTCTGTTGTGAATTTGTAGGTTTTGACTGATGTGTCTATTTTTTTAATATTCGGTTATGAAATTAAGAAATGAGTGTGAAAATTGTGTATTGACTTTTGTAAGGGAAGCTGGTAATGTGTACTTTGGACCAAACCATTCGATGTAACCACATTGGTTATGTATGAATCAATATCATCGTTGGTGTGTTTTATTGTGGAACTTGCTTTTGATCCTGAACCTTGTCATCCACAAATCCATGTAAAATTAGAAATGACAATGTTTCAGTTTTCTTATATTATGTTTCAATTTGCTTAAATGTCAATATTTGTTCGCCACAAAAGCAAAAATAATTATAGGATACTAATCGTAGCATTGCGCGGGTATCCTGCTAGTTATATTATAATATCTCTCTCTCTCTCTCTCTCTCTCTCTCTCTATATATATATATATATATATATATATATATATATATATATATATATATATATATATATATATATATAGGGTCAAGTTATATTGAGAACCCTGATTTTTAAAAGAACTTTGAGAACTCTTATTAACCAATCAGAATTTAGTAAATTAATTTAGATTAATTTAATTCACATTAATTATTCAAGGGTATTTAGGACATTTTACCAAAAAGAAATATATTTCCTTTTTTAAATAATTCCTGAAATTTAGGAATTATTTCGAAAATTTATTGTTATTTTTTCATTTTTGTCGAGCCGATTGTGCATATATGTTTTTTTTATAACTAGTGTTACATGTAGATTGTGCATATATGTTTAGACGGTTTTTGCATAATTGTTATTTCGCGAGTTTGATAATTGAACATATATGTAAAATAAAACAAACATGTTTAACAAACGAAATTTATATCCAACTTTTACAAAATTGATAGAGCAAACAAAATACATATATGTTGAACTTATTAATACAAAAAGTCAAATTTATTTCGGAAAACATATATATGTATTCTAAGAATAACATATATGAATCCAAATGGTTGTTGGCGCGCAATTGTGCCTCCTTTTGAAGTAACTTTAATTATATATCCTAACACAAAATGCTCATTTCATGTTTTCCATTTGTATAACTTGTCTATTTTCTTTGTACCACTCACTGCAAAACATTAAAAGAAACATATATGTTTAAAATTGCATCAATGATTAATCACTAATCTTCAAATCAAGGGCTCCAAAACCAGCTATACATACTTGTGGATTGTGAAAGTTTTTCATTGAAGTCTACTCCGGAATATAAGATCATTATTTTAGGTTCCTGAAAATTTAAATTTAATCAATTCACAAATAAATCAGTTCCTAATTTAAAATATCCTTTTTTATAAAAAGGAATGAACATTAATGTTTATCACCTATATCACAAAATATGAATTACCAAATTAAAAAATAACTTCAAAATGTATTTACCAAATTAAATTAAAAAACTAACAAAACATTAGGCAATCTTTTTTAGGCATTTTATCAAACACTTGGCGTACTGATTCATTTTAAAAACACATGATCTTCAATTAAATTCCATAATTTCAAAAGCAATTCTAATACTTATCTTTTCAACCAACAATTAAATCTCAATCGGATCACTAACTACAATCACCAAGTCAAATTAGGAACATTAATATTAACTGCAATCACCAACTCAAATAGAAATTAACAAAATGTAGGGACACCAAAAATGCCCAACAATCATTACTAAGTGAAGTAAATACCTAGATAATAATTGTTAATGTAATGGTAAATGTCCAAAATGCTCCCTGCTTCAACTCCACACTTTGTTTTCAACGTCATACATGTGCCCAACAATTCCTCAAAAACACCATACACCATAAAGCACTTTCCATACATTTAGCAATATAAGCATGAATAAGAAAACTATAAATTAAAAGGTATCCTCCACGTACCGAATTTTTACAGTGTGGTGAAAATTCATAATCAAAAGCATATCTTCTCTCTTTTGTTCGATTTTGTATCTGATCTCGTTTCTCGATTTATGAGGTCATATCTCATTTCTAAAAACATGGAAGATCTCGTTTCTAAAAACATCCACGATCCCGTTTCTAAAACACTAAATCGGAGGTTAAAATGGAGGATAGAGAGTGAGATGTCGTCGGAGAAATTGTTTATTTGGTAATCGGATCTGTGAGATTCTCAATCGGGTAATCGGATTTGTGAGTTCACCGGAGTTCACCGGTGGATTGAAGATGGGGGCGTTGAGATTGAGGGGGAGTAGTTCTTGATTGCCTTTGATTTTAATTGGGGAATTAGGGTTTTGTTGAGAAAAGATGGAAATGGAGAAGCTGGTTAGATGAATATGACGTGAGAGAGTGAGAGATAAGATGTAGATGAGTGAAAATAGGAGATTTTTAAGGTGAGTGGGAACGGTTTTGCTATTTTTTTCTCTCAATTTTGTTTTGCCAAAATTCCTGAAATACCATTCTTAATTAATTATTACCTAAAATATAATATAATTTATTTATATATATACCATCAATCATCCTAACCATTAATTTTAGATCTAACGGTTTAAATTGATTAATTAAAAGTTCTCAGAGTTCTCTTTGAAATCATGGTTCTCAATATAACTCTACACTATATGTATATATATATATATATATATATATATATATATATATATATATATATATATATATATATATATATATATATATATATATATATATATATATATATATATAAATTGAATTCTATTTTGTTGTTGTATTTATTATAATATATTAAATAAACCATGTTAATAAATATTGAGAAACTCACAAGTTGTAAAATCAAGAGTTTTAACACAAATTATAGTAATGAATTCATTTTAATAACAATTTGACAAACTTACTAAATTGTAAGACCAAGAGTTTGGAAATAAATATAATTAATGGTAATAATAAAAGAATTTAATTAAATAAGACTTTTCAAGTGTTATAATTTTTACATATAAGGACGTATAAATACTCATTTTCATCTTGCATAAAATATAACACTCTGAAGAGGCATCCAAAAGAAACATCAAACAAGTACAGTCAACAACAAAGACCTTGAAGGATTTTGTTCTTTATCCTCGCTATTAATTGTCAATCCAACATAATCTTTATATTTGTGTTTTTCGAAGTAAAAAAAGTCATATAGATGAAGTCTTTATGGTTTTAATTTAGAGAGGGTATGCTAGTTGTTATTATTTAAAATTGCTACACAACCTCTTTCGTATATGTATAAAATTGTTATTTGTTGTGTATGTAAATTTAGTATAAAAATGATATTATATGATGATCTAATAGTTATCATCATCATCATCATTATATAAAAATAGAGTTCCAAATTTGAAGTTGCAATAAATTGAATTCCATTTTGATGTTTTATTTAATATAATATATTAATAAACCATGTTAATAAATATTGAGAAACTCAAAAGTTGTAAAATCAAGAGTTTTAACACAGATTATAGTAATGAATTCATTTTAGTAACAATTTGACAAACTTACTAAATTGTAAGATCAGGAGTTTTGAAATAAATATTATTAATGGTGATAATAAAAATTTCAATAAAATAAGACTGTTCAAGTGTTATAAATCTTACATATAAGGATCTATAAATACTCATTTTCATGTTACAAAAAAATTTAATACTCTAAAGATGCATTCAAAAGAAACATCAAACAAGTGGAGTCAACAACAAAGACCTTGAGGGATTTTGTTATTTATCCTCGCTATTAATTGTCAATCCAACGGAATCTTTACATTTGTATTATTCGAAGTAAAAAACGCCATAGAGATGAAGTCTTTATGATTTTATTTTAGAGGAGATATGTTAGTTGTTTTTATTTAAAATAGCTACACAACCTCTTTTATATATGTATAAAATTGTTATTCGTTGTTTATGTACATTTAGTATTAAAATAATATTATATAATGATCTAATAGTTATCATCATCATCATCATCATCATCATCATCATCATCATCATCATCATCATCATCATCATCATCATCATCATCATCATATAAAAATTGAGGTCCAAGTTTGCAGTTGCAATAAATTTTAAAAATTAAATTTCATTTTGATGTTGTATTTATTATAATATTAAATATGTTGTAACTTATAGTCTTTTGGTTTACTTGTATTTATGTCCTTCATTAAACTTAGGTACTTATGGATATTAATTCCATGACTCTTGACTCATCACATTGTGTCATATATAAAGGACAAGCATGTATACTTGTAAGACACACACACACAATGATATGAATGAGAAGGTTGATTGGTTGAGCTAATTTGGTTTACTACACATTATCAGTATTTTGCTACGAATCAAGTGATCTAAACAACTTCCACTACTAGCATTCGAGTATGTACAATGAATCTCAATGAAAACCAAATCGATTTTTCTCGTTGATAGTTTGTAAGTGAATCTCTTCTTACTTTAAAACTTTCAAATCTAAGTTTTGATTATTTGTATGATCTAAATGTTCATTATTTGATATCAACCAAATTTTGTACGATTTTTCCTTATATACACGTATGTTTATACGACCAATGAATTACAATTAAAAGAAAAAAAATCAACCAAACGTCATTTTATTGTTCGGGTAATCAAAAGAAAAGCAAATATGTTTGTTGGTATATTATGAAAAGGGGGAATAAAATTGAGTGATAAGAAAAATGTATGTCAAGCTATTTTATAAAAAATCTTAAATGTTTTGTTTATATATTATAAACATTAAATAAAAAGTAGTATATAAAATTAAATTTACTTGTGCTTAGTTCATGGATGCATGAAATATTATTCTGTACCATTCATTTGATTATTTTTCTCCAAATTACATAGAATTCAAATTACATTAAAAAAAATTTCGTTTATTATTAGTGATTCATAACGTGTTACTATTATTTCATGTGGCATCAAATGAAAAATGTGACAAAAAATTCAACTTTGAATTAAATAATTGTTTAATTGCAAAAGAATTTTATTATTATAATATATAATGTTACGCGTTCGTAACAATCAAATGTTATTTTGAGAAAGCTTAATTCTTTTCATGTTTTATTTCATAATAACAATTAATTTTGGCAGTGAAATTTTATTCATGATAATTATAAATTGTATATACTACAACCAAACTTTAACAAATCATTTTTCATTGTACAATGATTATTCTTTATGTTTACAAGTTGTGGTTATTTTGAAAAAAAATAAATTTGACATTGCATGACACTTATGTGAAAAGTTATGAATCGTCACCAAATAGGCTCACCTATTCTTATTACAATGTCTAGGAAAGATTGGCGGTTTTTATGACTCCTAATAAGGGTGGTTCCGATACGCACAAGCACTGTCTACCCTTACCATCTTTCCTGGTTGTATTCGAATAGAGCTAGCGAAAAGGGCTGACTAATAATCTTTTTCCATGTATGTGTTTATATACTTATGACGAATCGGTGTCTATCAATCGACTTATCGCTGGATAAACGAGAACCTGTTCGCAGTTGTGTTTTTCGAACCTGCTGATTCGACACACAATTTATGCTCATTCGAATCATTAAACATATAAACTTATCATTTTATATGATAAATAAATCAAATATTACTCCTCCCGTTGTAGGAAAATATCAAAACAATCATAAATTCTTTGAGACCACTGATTCTATGGCTAAAATGGAATAATAGAACTATTGTTCAGCTCATGGATTATGTTTTCTTTGGATTATACTTTCCTATTTGAATAATGACTATCTTTTGGATTATGGTTTGTTTACATTGATTATGTTTCTCAGAATAATTTAAATTTTTTTCCTTATTAAATTAGTCTATACGTGTGACCGACTCTAAATTATTTTTACTTTCAGGCATGTATATTGGGTATGTTGATAGTCTGGTTGATTGTGGTACCCAGATACACTTTCATAAAACATAAGGACTACTTTACCAACATTGCGCCTAAAAGTAACTTCATTGACAACCATTTCGGGCATGTCGACCTTTGGCTATAGTATAGCCCAATATGTGTTGTCAAATGGTACTATTTTAACCATAGATGAAGCCTTGCCAAGTTCCAGTCATTACTTGTTGAGTTTTAAGGATATTCGCGAAAATATGTTCTCGAAACTGTTCGAGAAAATGGTATTGAATACCTTTGTATTACCTCTGATCAATACGACAAAAAGCGTATGTTGGAGAAGTTGAGATATTTGTCAAATAGTTTGTGCCGCACTATGATCCAAACCATTGAAAGGAATCTAATTATTCGTCGAGCCCCATTGATGAGGGAACTTATATGTTATGGCATGACCGGCTGAGACACCCAGGTCAATATACGATGCTTTGAACTATGAATGCATCCTATGTGCATCAGGATATAATTTTGTGATTCATTCGAAAAGCCTATGCCAAATATGCTCGATTGTAAAGACACATCTCAAACCACTTTATGTATTATCTACAAAAGTGATATCCAGTTTTCTTGAGAGAATTCATAAGGATATTTGTGGACATATCCAACCAACATGCGGATCATTTAAAAATTTCATGATATTGATTGATGTATCAACAAGATGGTCACATGTAGTTTTGTTATTGTTCGTCCCGTGATAAGTGAATTAACACACTAATACGCTTTCACTGACCAAATAAAAATTAGTTTGCGGAATAGCTAAGAACAAATCCTAACTAAACTACTTGCAGGAAATAGACAATAATAACAGATACTATCTAAGACAAGTTCTGATCAACAAATGATAAGGCACAAGACCAGATACCTTCGTTACAGAGATTCAATTCTCAAATCAAGTAACTAATGTATTACTGGTTGTTTACACTCTGCTCAAAGAATAAAGTTTGGGAAGATTTTAGCAGTGTGTAGACTTGTTGGGTGCACACCGAATTCGATCACTAAGTTCTCAATTTATAGCATTGGGAAACGTGGTGCCAAAGGAATGATCGATCGAATCCATGTGTGAGAATTCCATTGGTGCAGAGGATATTTTATGCGACGAGCACTACTAACGGAATTCTGACAATACTTTCTGTCGTCTTGTGATCGCCGATATCTTCTAGAAGATTTGCATAATATTCCCTTTATCGGCGACACACTAACTTGTTCTTTACTTGCGTCTTTCTGTGATGCTGAAACTTCATGCCTTTGTACGCTTTAGATCGCCATGAGTCTTCGGATACTCATGCTTCTTCGGATGGCTTTCAGCTTCAGTGACCTTAACTAAGAGTTTTGCTTAGAGAGGTATCTGTTCATTTGGTTCAACGTTATTGTCAAGTGTGCGTTGAACCTGCTACAACTACCTGATCTGGTGATCAGTTGCTGATTCCGCACGGGGAACTGATCGTTGTTTCAGATGGTTGATCTGATAGTGTAGCTGGGTAACTGAAATCCGAACTAATCAAATTCAGTTACCCAAAATCTGAGGAACTGGTCCTCAGATTGTCTTTTAACTATTTGCCTTTTTGTCTTAATTACATCCTTCAGTGGGGGATGCTTTTCAGTGACCCAACAATTTCCCCCTATTTGATGTAGACAAATAGTTAGGCAACTCCCCCTGAATATGTGAAGGTTTTATATTTAACCTTGAATATTTTTCACAATTCAGAAGGTCTTCAACATACCTAGAAAATATTACATCAAATGATGATTCTGAAAATCAGTTCATGCTTCAGTTCAGTGACTCATATATTTCCTTTTTTAGTTCTTTTAAGGATATAGCAATCAATCAACTCAGGTATGACCAAACTATTATCATTGACTGATAATATTCATTCATAGTGAGAAAAAGATAAATGAAAAGTAAATTGTTCACAACATGCAACGATAAGGAAAATAAAGTAGTTAGGTTACAGACAATTGTTTTAAATCACAAACACAAAAATCATCCAAACACCGGCACACCAACACTGGAACCGCCATCTTCCTTCATCAGATCATTTCTTCTTGCCCTTGTGGCTCCCTAAGCCCATCCTCCGGCACTCCTCTTCCTTAGCTGCTGCCAGTTCTTCTTCGGACATTCCAAGCCTTCTGGCTGTCATCCTTACCACCTATTCTTTAGGAGTCATTATGCTCTTTCGCTTTTTGATCTTAGGGGGAGGGGGACCAGCAGGACCTTTTCCCTTATCAAGGGACGAGCTTTGGATTTTGCTGACGGGAGCTTGAGCTGAGGTCCTTCCTATGACCAGATGGTTAGAGGAAGGAGCAATGGGAATTCTTGTAGTACCGCCCAGATGAGTAAGACGGATTTCCGGGAGTTCTTCAAACACAACACTTGACCTCCTTTCATGAGCGGCTATTGGATACCGCTCTGAGGTCATATTCACATTACCACCACGAACACTTTCGCTACTACCACGAACAATTTCACGGACTAAACCTCTGTCACCACCACGAACTCTATTATCTCGAGCTGAGCTCCTGCCACCACTACCCATTTCGGTCGGTCCACCTACAACCTTCTCCGTTATACCCTGTTGAGGCACATATTTCTCCCCCTGAAAATGAGGAGAAGTGGTTATGGCAGCTGTAACATTTTCTTCATTCATTTGTGGCTCAACAAAGTGGTTCGAGATAAGAGTTGTTATTTCATCGAGCCTGTCACTAATTGATCCTTCAAACTGATTGAACCTGGATGAGAGATCAGTATTTCTAGATGTGAGATTTTGAATTGCAGATATAAGATTATCAATTTGGCTAGATTGTGCATTCATATTCCTTTTAATATTTTCCTGATGGGTTGCCAGAAAATCTTGCACACTGTTTGTCATGTGTTGGTTGTTGGTAAGGTTCCTAAAATTTGTGTTGATAACCCCACAGAAACTTCTGATAAGAGCAAGTTGTTTGAAAGTTTCATTAAAATTATCCACAAGACCAGAGAGATTTCTTGCAAATGGTACACCCCGGTTCATTGAACCCTCTGGTGCATCAGTTCTCCTTGGGTGTGGGATTTTTTCAGGTGCAGGGATGGGGTCTACATCAGAACTCGTGGTCCAACTGACCGGTAATTTGTTCTCATCACTCTCATGATCAGAATTATCAGTTGCAGGGTTAGTACACACGGGCTCCACCGTTTCGTTCACAACAACAACCTCCTCATCATGAGGTTCATCAACAGGTTCTTCAACAATCATAGGATTCACATTTGAAACACCCCGATCTGAACTAGACTCCTGACGGATCGGGGAGGAGTCCGAACCAATGTTCTCAGTCCTTATAGGGACTGGAGTGGGAGAAGGTGAGTTTTCTCTTATCAGAATTGGGTTCTGAGATGATGTAGATCCAGACCTTGAGTTTCTGTTTTTGTAACGGTGAGATCGGCTTGCTTGATTATTGGGTGGTGGCGGTGGTGAGTGATCAGAAGATGATTGGCTGTCCTCTTGGGCATCTGAAGGGTGTGCTTGAGAAGCACTATTTTCAGATCCCATTTCTTCCTCTTGAGAGGGATTTGAGAGAGAGGAGTGAAGGTTAACATACCTTCAGGTAACTCAGGGACCGGTTCCACATCCAGGCTTGTGAATTTTGAGCGACCAACCGTTCCAGCTATGAAAGAAGGTCCAGCATTTTCAAAGACATCATTTTCCCCCAGTGAGTGTAGAAAGATTATACATAAGAATCGAGGAAAAGGAATCAATTTATCCTTCTTGGCATCACCAACCTTCTTTACAAGTTGAGTAAATATGAGGGATCCAAAGTCAGCCCTAATGTCAGAAAATAAAGCAGCTCCAATAATCAATTCATGACCCTAGACAGAGTCGAATCCCCCGTCTTGCTTGTTAAGCATTGGGAGATAGTCATGAAGAACGCTGACCAGAGTGGACCCATCATTGTTCTAGAAATTCCTCTTGAGTAGGGTCCCTGGTATTTGATATACGGCAGGATGATTTTCTTTGCTTCTTCTAATGTTGGAGTATGTTCATGTACTTGTGGTGCTTGTATGTAGTCCAGTTTAGTTGATGCCATGAATGTTGATAGATTGAAGGATACGATGTGTTTACCTTTGAGGATGGTTCCTGAGATTACATCTTCTCCTGATTCGTTTGAGGTTGTGCAAGTATACCAAAATTCTAATATCATCGGTTTTGACAGAGGAACATCGAAATGTAAGGTATCTCTTATCGGATGTTGATTGAAGAATTTGATAAGCTCTTTAAACTCAGGTCTTAGGTTCCTGACTCGAGGATTGAGATTACTTATGGAGTTGTTCTTTGTGTAGTAGATTTTTTTGGTAAGGGTACGACACATTGGGCGATGGTTTGATGGAGTTAGGTAATGTGACCTTGAGAGGAATCCGTTTTGATGACGCCATTGATGAATGTGTTTGGAAAATTTTGTGGAGAAGATGAGAGAATATTTTACTTGAGAAAAATATTTGTAAGTGGGGTGTAATGAAATGTTGAAGATGTGAAGTGATTTTGGGAAAATATGGGAGACGGTTTTGATCGATGGTTAGAGTTTGAAATGTTCAAAATGATCATGTGGTGGAGATGGGAGGGTTTTCATAGGTAGGCTATGAATGATGGTAGAAGTCAATCAAATGGCAGGGTAGTGTGGCGGGAAATGACATCGAGCGGTCAACATTTAATGTCAGCGAGGCAGACGTGTCCAATAGCACTTAAGTGTCAGTTTTGAAGATAGGTCCAATGAGAATGCTCCATCTAATGAGTATCTGATGAAGTCTAGTATCCGATCCTTCATCAGATAGTGTCTGAAATCATGGACTATCTGAAATAATAAACCTTCATAGGGTGTCTGAGATCATAGACAGTCTGGATTTTTTTTGTTATTTTTTTTTCTTTGAGGCAATAAAGATACTGTTTCGGTGAGACTATATATATTTAGCTGAATTTATTTGATTCCTTAAACTGATATAATGCCCTGTTTCTGATCATATGAGATATTTAAGACATGGCTGATAAATCAGGAGATATTTTAGTATTTCAAACGATCAGACCCATACATATGAAAGACGTTTTAGGCATTCTTGCAAACATAAAGCAAGATAGATGATTTTAACAAATCATTTAGAGGGAAAAATTCTTGCATGATGATGATCAGTGGAAATAAAAGAAATTTAACAGAAACATACCAAAAAATTCTTCAGTCTTTAAAAGAGAGAAAAAGAAACAGCAACATATGATGAAAATAAATGCAGCAGTGGTTGGCTTTAAACAGGTTTTGATGATGAGACAAGATTCATTTTGCCTTATTGATGATTTAGGAGAGACGCATGGACTTACAACTGATCATAAATCAGATGTCTTCATGATGTTCGCCCTGCACTAACCTTCAGCTCATTCATGGATCGTTGGGTATCCACTGAGAAATGGATGCTTGTTGTGATCGAAGACAGCTACCTTCTGTGGTATATTATTCTCAGTATCTGATGACCTTTTTGAATCTGACGCCACTCTTCTTTTATGATCCTTACTGTTACACCATTTTTCAGCATTCTTGAGTTGAATGACTTGATTTGTATGACTGTCATCGATCTCCATCTCCTCAGTTACCTCCAAGATTATATTCTGTTTTACGTATTCTTCCATTGATGTATCTTGAGAATTTTGATCAACGTGATTGTCATCAATTTCCATCTCCTCAATTACTTCTAAAAGAATATTTTGCTTGATATAGTTCTCTATTGAGAGATGTTGGGATTGATTGGGGTCATCCATCTGATCAAAGATCGTTATCAGATCGTCATCAGAGATTGGTTAATCTTGCATTACATTTTCCCTTTGACAAACTGGGAAGCGCTGAGCAAAATGAGATACAGGATCATTTTGATCAGCTGGTGGAGTAGCAAAGTTTTCTAGATGCTTAAGAAAAGTTTGCAACTTATTGTTCATTTGCGCAAACTCTTCATTGATTTCAGCCCGGATTACGAAGGTGATTTTTCAAAGTTCAGCTTTTGTATCAGCTACTGATGAGGTCAGACTGCTTATATGCAGTGAGATTTGTTTCAGTTCGATGAATATCATCTGAAATGTTGTAGAACCTTTTCATTTTCGATTCTCTTTGATGCTGAGAGTGTTTCATCTTTTCAGTTTGAGGGGTAGCCTGAGTCATCTCTTCATCCCAGATCCTTGATCCCTCTGATGAGTGAGCTTGGTTTATATAATCAAATTTTGTGATAATCAGGTTCCCATTTGCAGTCTGAAAAACCTCTCTGCCAGAATGAAACTCTTGGGATTTTGACATTTCAGATTTAGGAGAGTAGTCATTTAGTGCTTCAGACAAAGGAGTTCTGCAGTTTGGTTTGAGCGTAACTTCTTCAGGGAGAACTGGATCTGAATTTTGTTCTTCCAGAATCCGCTTTGTGAATTTGAATGACTTGTAGCATGAGTTGCAGGATTTCTGAAGAGCTTCATTTTTCTTGAATAAAGTCATGTTGTCTTCTTTAAGTATCTGATTGATATACTGAAGCTCAGCAATCTTGGTTTTTGAAGTCTCTAACTTGGAAGTTTCTTGTGTAAGCTTTTCTAATTTCTTAGTCACTTCAGTTAGAACAATTTCTAACTTAAAATTTCTATTGTGAGTATACATTAAATCTTTTGCAAGGACTTGATTAATGGTGGATAATCTTCAGGAGAAACTTTGTCAGACGTTCCTACCTTGTTTGTAATTTCACTTTCCCATTTCATTGAGAGAGACGGCTCTGGGATATCAAATTCATGATATTCTCTGAATGGCCGATGCTCTTCAGCTTCTTCAAATTTGGGCATCAGACATTGGCACTCTTTGAGATTCTCTGAATCGGAATTAGATTCTTCTTCTATTTTAGCAAATAGACGTTTTGTTTTACTTACAATCATTTCTTCGTCACTTGACTCTGAGTCACTTAGTCAAGTTTCAGTCGTTGCCTTCAATGCTTTTACATCTTTCTCAGCCTTGGTGATCTGAGCTTTTAGATCCTGGTTTCTCTTCTCAGTGTCTTCATAATTCTTTTTATAATTTGATGAAGAGCTTGAACTTGATCTTTCGGAACCAGAGTTTTCTTTGACTCTGCAGTTGGCTATGATATAGCCAGTTCTTCCACATTTAAAGCAGACCATTTCTCCTCTATCATTTTGGCCTTCTGCTCTGTTTCGATTTAAAAATCTTTTGTATCTTGTGGCTAATAACACCATATTTTCAGACAGTTCTTTTATATCATCATTCTCACACCCTTCTGAGTTAGACTCACGCTTTTCTAGGTCACCATCCTCAGCATATTCAAAATTTTCATCATCAGCATCATTTGGATCGACAACACTTTCCACTTTTGCTTTTGGAGCTCTTCGAGAGGATTTGGAAGAGCTAGCAATGAGAGCAGTGGAAGTGGGAGCCTCATTCAGATCATCGTACATTTTGTTTCATTTTCAAAGTTCATCAAAGTACTGTAGAGACTTCTCATGTTCATATCTCTCATCTGACCAGATGTTCTCAGCACTGTGGACATAACAACCCAATCTTTTAGAAGAATTTCCAAGAATTGGTACATTAGTTCTTGAACTTCCTTGTTGATTCCAAACTCCCTTAACTCATTTATAAGGATGGTGAACCTTCTGTACGATATGTTGAGTGTTTCACCTCTGATAACCTTGAAAGCTTCATATTTTCGATTGCAACATAGCCTATTTGCTAGCCTTAACTTCATCGGTTCCTTCATAGGATGTTATCAAAATATCCAATATCTCTTTGTCAGTTTTACATTCTTTCACTGTGATAAGAATGTGATTTGGGAGGGACGTTTGAAGGAGGAACCAGATTTCAGCATCTAAACCCGCTAGCTTTTAATCCGCCTCTAACCATTGATATTTGGATTTGGGTCTTCAACATCAGACGAGTCTTCTTCTTCTTCTTCTTCTTCTTCTTCTTCTTCTTCTTCTTCTTCTTCTTCTTCTTCTTCTTCTTCTTCTTCTTCTTCTTCTTCTTCTTCTTCTTCTTCTTCTTCTTCTTCTTCTTCTTCTTCTTCTTCTTTTCTTCTTCTTCTTCTTCTTCTTCTTCTTCTTCTTCTTCTTCTTCTTCTTCTTCTTCTTCTTCTTCTTCTTCTTCTTCTTCTTCTTCTTCTTCTTCTTCTTCTTCTTCTTCTTCTTCTTCTTCTTCTTCTTCTTCTTCCTTCTTCTT